>VZRE01014896.1:209296-292637 GCA_013396775.1 Cephalopterus ornatus | reverse complement strand
TATTCCATATTTCTCTAACACCTAACTCGCAGGCACCTACACCTGCCCGGGGCGGAGCAGCCCCCTCGGTCCCGGGGACCGATGGATCGCCGCCTCCGCCCGCCGCTCTCGGCTCCACCGGCCCGTGACGGCGTAATTGGGTGAAATCGGTCATTTCTCATCCCCGCTCGGGGTAAGGCTCCATCACGCCCTTTGCTGGGCTGCGGCGGCCGCAGCCCATCCCCACCGCATCCCGCCCGACGAAGCTGCAGGATCAGAAGCGGGCTGGCAAAACTTCTGGGTGACGGCATGGGGAAGCGCTGGGGCGGCATCCCCCCCACCTTTCCGGGGCGTCCTCATCCCTCCTCCTGCGGCGCTGCATCCCCCCTGGGGAGCCCACGTCCTCCCCCTGCGGTTACTCACGGCTCTCCCGGCCCGGGGCCGCCGGCGGAGGCGGCTCTGCCCGCCCGGCCTCGCAGGGCCTGGGCGGCTGCAGGGGAAAGGAGACCCACCACGGTTTCTTGCAGGCTCTGGCGCTGCCTCTGCGATCCTCACCCTCAGCCTTAACGCCCGTATAATGTACTCGCCGCGTTCTGTAAAGCCCCCAGCAAACTGTGGATTAAAATCCATTAGGTACATCAGCATGAGGCAGCTATAGCATACCCGTGCTCCTGCACCAGCACAAGTGTTTCTGTCTTTTTGCAGCTCGCAAACTGGAGCTCGCTGCCAGGACCAGAATTTGTCACAGTATAAGACGTGCTCAAGAAAGAAAGATGCTCAAGTGTGGTTTGTTGTTTCTGGTGTTTGGTTTTTTTGGTTGATTTTTTTTTTCCCCCCCATAACATGTCTGTGATTTGCAGCTTTATCATGTAAGGTATGAAACACTCTTATAGCTGGCTCATCTTTCCAGCATGCTTTACCTTTATTCTGGATTGTAAAAATCAAGATTGATGGGGTGAAATTCCAGTGCCAAAAGAGGGAACACCTTAGAAAAGATGCCCAGAACCATGATGTAACATCTGAAAATGTCTTTTAGTCAGCATTTACTCCTGGCAACGTAAACCCACCATCCTATTATCTTGCCCTCCAAAATAAAGGAAATGCTGCCAGAAAATTTGGGATTTGGGGGACACACAAACACTTTCCTGGCAGAAATTACTCTCTCTTGATGAAGGAAGAAATGGTTTTTGAGAGGTGCCTTCTTCTGATAAGCATTTTCTATCATTATTTCCCTTTGTACACAGTGAATTGTAAATTTTGACAGCTGTCACTCATCCTTCAGCATTTTCAATACTTAGGAAGGAATTACGGAAATGGTAAAAGTGGAAAGTTTTGACACCTGAAACACAGGTGAGAGATCAGAATTTGCTGCTCTTGTTACAGCCAAAAAAACTGTGATAATGTGCACGCACAGTAACACTACTTTTCTGGTTATGACAGAATATGGGTACATCTAGAAATAACCAGCAAGTTCATTACCATGTAAAAATTAAGTCAATATCATAAAATCTGATAAGTTTAACAACACAGCACACTTCAGGCCTGGTTCCTACTTCAGACAGGATCCCAGGTATTGTTCTCTCTCAAAAAATGTCAGAATTTAAGGTAGCATAGACTAATGAAAAGACATAAAATTTTTATGCATGTAATATTATTATGCAAGAAATAAAATTAGGCATCCCTTTTCTCTGAATAAATGTATTCCAACTTGGACTAGAAAAAATTTTTCCACCTTCTAAATATAACATTACTGATATGTGAGGACCCTTCTGCCTGGGAGTGAAACTCCACAGATACACCATTTCAAAGAACTGGAACCTTTTTCTCTGAAATCCTCGCATTGACATGCTGCTGCCACGTTTTGTCACACCTGCTACAGCCATACCTGGGCCCTTTCAGGGTTGTACAGCTGCTCTCTGGCCTTTCAGAGGTGTGAAGGCACTGCTTACACGTTCTTTTTAGAGTCCAAGAACTTGGGAACATGTTATTGTACCAACAGAGAAATTACCTACTCCTGCAGCTCAAGTTTTAAAGGCTCAACCTGCCTTGTAACAAACAGGAGTGACTGAAACAGCTTTAAAAGCTGTTAAAGCTTCTGCTAATGAAGATTATTGTCTTCCTCTATTAAGGGAGGAAAAAACCCAACAATTAAAGACCACTTCATTCCTCCAAAGCACTCAATAAACAAATGACTAGTAGTACTAAATAGCCCCCTAACATGCAAAATACACATTTTCTACTCCTACCTCTTTTTTTTTTTTGGCTGATCTTCTCTGATACTTTGCTATCTTAATCCTTCACTGAAGTTTTCCCGCCTCATTCTGTTTCTCTGTTATGATCACACAGGCTCAAGATAACTGCTTCCTTCCCAAATCTTTTATTTGTAATAAATTGCTAATTTCATCAATCCCTAAACCCCATGGATCCTACATACCATTAGTCTTACCTATTTCAGTCTCTGTCCTGTTCCCCTGGGTAAACATCTGGGGTTTCAGCTGTGTGTATTACTATTTATTCAAATCTCTGCCATATAATAATAATAACAACAACAACAATAATAACCAGTGCTGCTTATTTACTCCTTCTCTTATCCTCCCTGATACTTCCTATTTGGAAGAAATCTCCCAGGAGTTGTATGCAATTGTATACAACTGCAAATACTAACTCAAGAAACAGGCTGTGGATTTGAGAGACTTTCTGGAAAACTTCTGAACTAGAAGCCAGCGAACAAATTACACTAATTCACACATGTTTCACTGTTTTTCTGCTTCTGACAATACTCAGTATTCTGCATTCTAATATTTAATAATATTAATCATTCAAGAAATAGCCCTGGCATAATCCAGAAAAGAATATTCAACCATATAAACAATCCCCTTTTGCTTAACAGTCTTTAAAGCATGGCACAGAGTACGTGTTACTGAGCAAACATATCCTGAGAAATCATTCACACTCTACTGAAACATTTCCATCAAGGATAGAAAGGAGTAACTGTGCTGTAAGTAACAAGAAACTCAATTAAGCTCCCATAGCAATTCTTTTTGAATTCAACAAAATTCAGTTTATCCTAAGAATATCTCCCTTAAGAAATCTGCCATCTGAGACACACCTTTTTACCTTCTCCTGTCCTTTCAGTCTCCCTATATTGCTCTTTTTTTTCCCCTTGTCGCTTAGCCTTGGATGTTTTTCCCTATTTCTGATGTCTATCATCCTTGCATTAAGTGGAAGGAAAACCAGGAGTATCCTACGTACCTTTTAAAGGCCATTGTGGTGTAATACACATCATACACTATATTACAACTGCATTCATTCATTCATCAGCTCTGGGGGTGGTACAGCTAGAAAAAGGGGAAACTGGGACAGCCTGGTAGCCTAGTTCCTCAGCACATCCCTCGTTGTATGTGAGGAGTACCAGAGTGGGCTCCCTGTTCCAACACTTGAGCTGAGTGGAGCGCTGCAATCACAAAGCTAAGCAAAGGCAATAGTGACAAAGCCCTGCAGCACACAGGCAAATCGTGGGCTGTAGCCTGCAGCCCTCAAAAATTTTGTCACAGGAAGAGGACTGTCAAGGCTTCAACCAGTGTTTCTGCTCCATCTCAAAAGCAGCGACAAAGATTTATTAAAACATACTCTATTTTTTTCCCTTAGCTTTGCTCACTCCACGTTCCAAAGCACATAATTTAATATCACAGCTTGTTCAGAACGGCTCCAGGAAGAAACTGTCCAGCAAGAATTACCCCATCCCTCTTTTCACATATCCACGTTGCAGCCATATCTAGCACCACATTCCGGTGTTAAGAAATGCAAACAACGCTTTTCTGCCACTTCTCTTTCAGATTACCAATACTACCACTGTTTGATTTAGGATACTATTGGGAAAAACTTTCTGTTGTTACTGAATGAAATACACCGTTCTCTGTACCTTCTTCTACCCTTCTTAACATTTATGTTGCATAATTTCCCCAACAATTCATGCACACTACATTTCTTTTTTCTGCCCTAATCCCTTCCTAACAAAAAAGCAAAACAACTAAAAATTTCAAATAAATTCACAAATGACACACTGAATAGGAGGCGACATCAACAGGTTACTGATGTACCACAAAGCATTAACTAGCATGAGATTTAAAAAGGCCAGAATACACCTGATGATCCAGCCAAGGCAAAAGAAACTGTGCAAAAGCAACTCTTGTCCCTTTCAAACACTGAAAATGCAATACATTCTGCTATGTTAAACACTGCCTCAGGCTCCTCCATCACACAGAGTGAGCTCTACATGGAAAGAAAATGGAGCCAGCAACTGGCAAGTGAATCTCGAGAACAGTCTGCGATGGAATTATAGTTTTCCAATATCCATTCAAACCAAACATCCAAGTTGAAACCAAACAGAATAAGTGAAATTATATTATGAAAAATCCTAAGAAAAAAATTGGGTCTTACGATCTCATCAAAGGCAATGCCTCCATCTCTAGTGGAAGGTGTTCTCTGCCCAGGGGGCGGGGGGGAAGGTATCTTTAAATGATCTTTTTTAGGTGGTCTTTAAGGTCCCTTCCAACCCAAACCATTACGATTTTTCATGACTGACTGCTATAGGAAATCCTCCTCAGCTTCACTTCTCTAACAGTGTAGCAAAACAGTACAAGGAACAATCTTTCAGTGACAACACAAAAAACCAGAGTAAAAAAAACAAAAAAAAATACACCCTTTCATAAATCAAAAAGCAAAAGCAGAAAGACCATGGAATGGGTGCTCTTGCACAGAGCCACCAGCTAAAGCTCCCTAAAATCCAGGGAGACAAGTTAAATAGCTTGCACTGCATTAAAGCCAACAACACATTAACTCCATAAACGATAGCCAAAGAGATTTCAAGCAGCCATTCAGTTGTCTGTCAGTTTTCTGGAAAGGGAGCTGACTACATAATGAGCACCAACTTTTCAGTTCTACTAATTAAATTTTTCTACTTAATTTTATCCCATCAAAACTTGCTTTGTTAAAGAATATAACACTCAAAGATGCTTAATAAGGTAGATGAGGCATTAAGAGAAAACCTGATAAACAAAAGCAAATGCATGAATAAATAGAAAACCAGTACATTTTGAGACCCACAATAGCAGATGAGCTGCGGCCATTTATGAGAAATAGAGTATTTTCCTTGTCCACACAACTTTTTCGAGAGTTAAAAGATCTGGAGTCTAAAGAATTGATTAAAAGTCTTCCACAGTCAATAGGAAATTCAGCTTCGGTGAGCTTGGGCTCATTTACTGAAGCAGAAGGTATTTCCATAGGAAGAAGTACTGAAGTTCACAGCAGGACTTGGTGTTAGCTCCAAGCTTTTCCACTGAGTGGTGGTAATGAGATCCAGAAGTTCAGGAGAGCTGGAAGCAGAACTCAGAACAGCGCCAGTACTCGCTCATTCGTTCATTGATTCATTCCATCGCTGCCCTGTACACACATGGATTTCTGTGTGTGGGGGAACACGTATCCCCACCCTACATGTACATGTGCCACACCAGAAACCTACTGTCACATTAATGAAAGAATCAATAGAATAGTTTCTTAAAATCTTTCAAGAGAAGAAAAAAAACTATTTAAAACTTTTTTTTTTAAGGGGTGAACTGTAAAATGAATCTTAAACACAGTTTGCTGCTTTAGGTTTCAGTTCAACAGCATAATTTCCTCCATGTAAGAGCTGAAGAGAGTTGGGGTGAGAGGGATGACAGGTCAGAAAGTAGTACTATTTATTCCTGAATGAGTAAATATAAATCAGAGGCCCACTGGAGAAAAAAAGCCTCCAGTGACTAATATTTTAATATATTTCATTGAGTTCAATATACGACAGGCTATGATGTCCTCCTTTTTCATGTGATCTCTAATAGTCACAGAAAAGAATGGAAATTAAATTAAAAATGATGTGTTTACTTTCCCAACATTACACATTTCAGTGAGATCCATTTTTCAGAATGGGAATATTTGGCATCATCTGAAAATCAAACCCCTTTACAATATTTATGGTTACGACCTCCCAGCTTAAGACACCATAAATCACATCAGACCTTAACTGGTTCACATTCACAGGGCGCTTGTTCCAACAGTACCAAAACACGGTAGAATGTTAAGCACACGCTGGGGAAGGATATTTCCAATATTGTATAATACAAGGCTTTGCCATGTACAGTTTAGGTGGTACCACTTGCACCACAGCTTACACAGGAACAGGTAATATTTATACACGTGTGTAATCACAGAGTTGTTCAGACTCTCAGCAGCAGTGACACTGGTGATGATAGTGACTGGTGACCAGTGACAGGACCTGAGGAATGGCATGGACTTGTGTCAGGGGAGGTGCAGGCTGGTAGGAAAAGGTTCTTCACCCAAAGGGTGGTCGGGCACCGGGACAGGCTCCCCAGGGCAGCGGTCACAGCGCCAAGCCTGTCAGAGTTCAAGAGGCGTTTGGACGACACTCTCATGGACGTGGTGGGATTCTTGGGGCTCTTGTATGCAGGGGCCAGGAGCTGGACTTGGATGATCCCAGTGTGCCCCTTCCAGCTCGGGGTACTCTGGGATCACTTAGGCAGTGCCAGCTTTACCTCGTGGCTCCAGGGCGTTACAGTACACACCACCCACTGTCAGCAGCATCACAAGACTTGCTTTGGAAAATGCAACAAGGTGCAGAGGCTGTCACAGCCTTATGTTTACACTGCTTTACTGTTCTGCACCCGAGTTTTGCCTCCTGATTTTATCTCAATAGACTGCTATGGTTAATTTGGCTTTTTTACAGTACACCTCAAAATGGCTATAGAACTCCTTGCAGCAATGTTGTATGAGCTACACAATAATAATTTTAAAACCATGCAATTTTTATGACTTATGATTTAAATACTGGTAGATACATGTAGTAATAGTCTTAAGGTACTTATTATGGTCCTCCTGAATATGCTTGACACTATCACTGGCTACTCATTAGAACAATTATTTTTTTCCTGAATAACTAATGACTTACCAATGTGTCGGCTGTAGTGAAAGAATATAATTATAAATAGGCACATTAAAATACTATCAAAAGAATTTAATCCAGCTTTCAAAATATTAATAACTTATGTGCTTAATTAAAGATAACCATATCAAAATAGCCTTGAGTACATTATAGATTACTAGGCTGGAAACAAATCATTGTAAGGAATAAAGTCAGTGTTGCTCTAAAAATAGAGAGGATTTCCAAAGCCCAGCATATCTGTTTTGGCATTTTGACAATTAAAAAATATCTACATAATTCATTTAATTAAGTAAAAAACTTACTCATTAGCTCAAGCTATATAAATCATGCTAAGTTTTACCAAATGCACATTTCCTTGAGTATTTGTAAAACCGGTGTAATCAGAAGACAAGGCAAAATACTATTAATAGCAATATCAAGACAGCTGCCATGGGTAAGCTACAAATTGGTGCCCAAGCACCAACACAAGAGGTTGTTTCTTCATCCAGTTTTTGAGTTGCCTTGGAGTTATACTGCTCTTGTATTGCTGAACTCTGAACTAAAAATCCTTGTCTCCAAGATGGGAGGATGAAGTACTGTTACTAATAATGACTACACGTTAATTTAATTACAATTCTGACCTAATTTATTTATTATTAGAGTGGAAGAAGGCAGTTCCAAGATTTTTCTGCTCTACAGCTCTGTTCACATGCCCCTGTAGATCAACAATTCTTTGTGATGATTACATGGGTAGGGTCATCAAAAATAAACCTCTAGTTTTAAAAGGCTTTTTTCTTTGCGTGATCATGATACAATGTATGCATGCATATATATTTATATATAGTTAGTTGGGAGCTTAATTTTTTACTTTCATTGTTGCTATGTACACTCCAATGTCACTTGACATACTTCTGTAAATGCATTTTCTCCACACAAACCTGAATTTAATACAGGATACCCATTATCTAAATCTACACTCCAAATAAGGCATATTTGCTTTTACAGAATTTCAACACTGACACCTCCTAAATATATTACATTACCCTTGAACTAACCTTAACATTGGCATTCCCACTGGAACCAGTGATCCTAATGCATTTGAAATGCATGAAGTTGAGAGGAAAAGAAAGTATAAAATGTTTTAAAAGTCAACCCAAAACTTGGCTATTCCCTGGGAACCAATGTGCTGCAGTCTTTACAGGAAAACGCATTTACTGTAAAACAAAAATATCAAACCCAAACCAAGCATGTGGAAAGAAAAAAAAAAATAAATCTGTACTCAATTTCTCACCACTTCAGAAGAAATCAGTTTATGTTTAAACTTGCTGATCTTGAGTTAGTTTGAAAACAAGGAAGTGAAAACAACAGGAAACCCCCAACCAACCAATCAACCAACCATCCCACCCCTTAAAACTACTTGTTTTGAAACAGGTCTTGGAATTTTTACCCTAAATTTATTAAGCCTGAGCCTGGTAGACACAGCCACTGCCAGGATGGTCCCTCGCTCCCTCATGATGTCTAAACTTGCCACTTTTAAAATGTCTTCACTGCTACAACTTCTGTCACCTGGAAATCCCCATCAGTTATGTGACCTGACACCAAAATAAAATAATGTTCAATCTTTTCTTCTCTTTACAAAAACTCCTGAATTACTGCAAGATACTGAAGTCCCTGTAGCTTCTGCTGGTAAGGCTTTATTTTCATTACTTTAATGCTCGAACATAAACTGTTTCCTTGACGTTCCTAGTTATCTTTGTACACCTTCTCTAAATTCCCTCTGCTCACTTTCCAGAGCAAATAATTCTCTTATAAAAGTACGTTCATACCCAAATGACCAGCAGTGTAATCTATTTGCAGGCAGATTTTATTTAAAGATCAACTCTTAAAGAGAGCAATTTAAGTTTCTTTACTGAATATTCACCTCCATTATGTCCTCCATGTTATTTTCAGAAAGCAAAACATGGATTAGTTTTGTAATAACACCATAAAGGTTGAAAAGCAGGAGCTGTAACAAAATTGTCTCACCGAGGGACTTGGAGAATAAAAATAACATTCAGGGAACGCCACTGCAAAATGAGATTGATATAAAGATGCAGGGCACATTTCTACCTCTACACTACTGCTCCTTGATATTCTCCTTCATCTTCCTTGCTTTATATTTGTGGAGGTTCTGACTTTGGCACTCCAGCTTGCCCTTTACGCTCTCCCTTCGTGGCTGGCAGGCCTGTCCTGTCTTTCTTAGCAGTACCACGGAGTCCTCACGTCCACAGTTTGCTTTTCTCATGGCTTAATTTTCAGTACAGTCAACTCTTTGACTCTGTAAGTGATGCTTCATTTTGCAAAACATGTTTTCTTATCATTCCTCATCTGAAGTTTACTCTCCCTTCATATGAGGAACTAATGAGAAAGCCGAGAGAAAACCAAACACTATTTGTATTAATTTATTAGCAGGAAGCCAATTTTTGCTCAATATAGCAACCACGTATTTTGGATTTAACAGAACATTCCTCAAACTGAAGGCCAGCAGCAAAGTAAGTGGATTTTGGACAAAGCATTTTCTGCCCTCGTGAAAACAGCAGCAGGAAACAAACTCCAGTGGTCAAAATTGGATCATAAAGATGAAAAACCGTATGTGTTTCTGGTCTTTAAATTGCTACTCTACAGAGTGATAAGAGACATCATATAGAACCTTATCAGGATTTAATTTCCTAACAGAAATGAGAAAGGCATGTGGAAACCCTCTCTCACATGATCTAACATTAGATTGTTGTACACGATAAAAATATCTTAACAGGCGTATACCTAAGGAAGATAACATTCCATCTCTTCTTCCTGAAGATGCTTTCTAAATACAAATCCTTTTAAAAATAGCATATTTCTCTTTGGCTGTGCATGACTGTCTTCTCGAGGAAATGTTTTCTAGAAAAAACCTGCTCACAGAGTTAGAGTATCTTTTCAGTGCTTCTGTAATAATACCTCGTAAAATGCTCTTAGTGCATGAAGTTTATGAATGAAGCCTGTCAAACTATACGTAGTACAAAAAAACGACTGTTAAATTTCTTTGAAGTTTAATTCAGAACTCTAGTCTAACTGTATCATAAAGGATCTATACTACAAGCCACCGCCACTAAGCGAAAAATCTAGTGTATATTTGTATTTTGTACGTGCATCTTTGCCATGTCATTCTGCATCCCCTTAGTGACTCTTATATCCTAAATTATATTCACTAAATCCCCCACATACAATTCTATTTCCAGGCTCTACCAACTACAATATTTCCAGATAAACTTAGATTTCCAAAGGGTTCACTGTGAGCAAAGTTGTCCTTTTGATCAAGAAAACGAGTCAGTTTTGACACAAATTTTATACTGTTCATATTATGCTGTATTTACTGTAGGGACACTATAAGGAGTGTTTACAAACGATGCAGGAGTGTTCAGCATCCTCTGGGAATAGAGGAGACAAGCAGTGCTCCAAATTTGCAAGGTTCTTGCTCTGCTGAGTAATGGGCAGCATTTTAACATGAGTGGCTTCATCTTTTTTCTGCTCTGCAGATTTTGCAGTTTCACCTCCTAGTGTTTTTAACCCAAGCTAATTCCAGAAATCCGAAACACTCATTACAGCAAACAATGGGATTATTTACCGCTGTGGCTGTACTCTAACGTTACATGTGCTGGTCTCATTTTACAGCACTACCAGTACCATTAGAAGGAGCAGTTTTCTGTGGTCATCTTGTATTTTTGTTAGGCAAACTAAAAAAGGCTAATTATTAACAAAACGCAAGTTAACACGTGTACTCCTGAACTCACTGAGGCTGTGTCTATCTCATCTTGATTTAAGAATTCCTGAGTCCTGTCCCTCATGCTTAAAAATAAAGCTCACAAAAAGCACTTATAGTATATGTTCATTACACTGCTTCCTAAAAACATCTCAGAGGAGGGTTTGCCATTTTTTCCTCCCCTCTCTCCACATCTCTTGGGATGATGAGGCAGAGAGGATTTCCCACCCTTATCTCTAGCGTGTCTTCTGCGTCAGCCTGTTCTGTGACTCTGCAAAGCATAATATACATCTTGGTTCTGGGCCAAGATTGCCTGGGAAGCCAGACTTCCAACCAGTTCTTCGTACCACATCCAAAATCATCCGACCTTACGGAAACACACGGCTGACTATACCGTTAAATACATTTTGGCGTGAAAAAGCTTCAGATAAGAAAACTTCAGCAAAGCCTGACCTTTCCTTGGACATGCTTCAAGACTTACTGCAATCTTATGTTCCAATAATAGAAACCCCACAAATGAATAAGCAAATATTTAAATTTTACGGATATCACCCTAAGGGAAATTTTTAGTTAAACATAAATGGCATGATTACCTAATGGGCATAGCAAAATGTTAGGAAAGTGAAGTGTTTGGATAAAACAGCAACGATTAATTTTTCATTTCATTTTTTTCCTCAAATATAACATGCTTCTGGAGATCATACTTAGTGAACATACTCGTGGTTCCAGGCCCACACAGTATTTTAATTCCATAAGGTGCGTGGGAGGCTTTTTTAAATCCGCATAATTTTGTGTTATTTTCTTTTTACATGTTATTATCATCAGATGGAGGGGAAATTAAACATTCTGAATGTGTTAAAAGCCTTGGTCTTCTTGACTCCTATTACCAACTGCTAACTATTGCTAAACTCATCCATTTTTGGAACATGAACAACCTTGATAACATCAGATGAAGACAAAATAAAAATAGAGCTTTGGCAAATCCTGTGAATTGAATTCCGGTATCTCGGAACACCATGTAAAGCTCTTGATTGCCTTTGCAAATGCAGCTCACTGCATTAATATTGAAGCTAACTCATTTCCTAACTTTCCTAAGAGCAGCCAGAACTATAGTCATGCTGGAAAAGAGAGGAACTAAATAAAATCCAGGCTATGAATATAGCTGTGATTTGTTTTTTCCTGGAAAAAGGTTTTGTGAAAACCTTTCCAGAAAAGGTTTTGTGAAAATTATTCCTAACCAACTTTATATCTACTCTTCCTTTCTTTCGGGGTACAGTATATATCTTGTTTCCTCCTTTTCCTTTGTCTGAGTGGACAGTAAAAGCAACGTTCTTCATCACCTTGATTATTTGGCTTTTAAGATGACCAGAAGTCAAAAACATCCTGTAGGTTTCCTTTCTTCATACAGTCCTTATTTTGACATATAGTCCTGTACAGAGCACTTGGATTTTGTCACTACTTAGACATGTGGTAATGAAGATGCTTAATGAGCAGCAAGCCCGGTTTTTGCTTGTCTAGGTCATGTTGACATGACAAGACCATGCATCTGATGCCTCGGGAAGAGGTCCCTGCAGCTCAGCCCTACACAGCAGGGGAAATTCTGGGCTGTAGGATAGGTGGCACGGTCTTGACCCTGCATTTCTCTGCAGGACGTAAGGACACCACCTTGTATGTGTCAAGATTTTTTACAATCCCTCTAGCAGCACTCAGAGCAAACATGCTCTGCGTAGACCTTCAGTAGGATGATGTGACTCCCATCACCTTCACATGACAGAGCACAAAAACGCCGGCTGAGCTCAAGCATCCTCCACTCCAAGTACTCCAGCTCCTGTCCTCAACACCTGCATCTCTCTGTCTGCACCGGTAAAGCCTCTGCTAGACCACAAGCTCAAAAGGATCCTCTGATGAGGCAAAAGCATAGGCATCCTCTGGCATCACATCAAGGTATGATGTCACAGGACTGAGGTCATGTGAAGGCAGATTATTATATATATGAAGGATATATATGACCCCTTTTCCCGCTTTCACAGGTGAAAAGTTGCCTGAGGTCAGGAAAACCAACTGGGAAGCCTGCAGCAGATGCCTGTGTCTCCAGCCCTTGCTGGGTGGTGAGAGAAGCAGGATCCCTGAGAGAAGTCGTGCTTGGGACAGTGGATTGTGTGGCTGCCATAGCCTGGCAGCAGGTACACGATATCTCAGTCCACCAAAGCTCTTGGCTGCCTTCTTACACATAAGCATGTGGAAAACAGCGAACATCAGGACCATCAGTAAGGACGTCAGGGAGAGGCAGACATACATTTACATGCAGAGGAGAGTAATCTATGCTGATGTAGGTACAGCAAAAACAATTCCGGTATGCAAAATCCTAGCAGGTCTAGACAATCACATGCATAGCGTCCACTGAGGGACTATCCCTCAGATGTGATGCTTCACAGGGTGGAGCTGCAGCCACGATCCACAATTTAGGGTGGAAGCACACAAAGCAAAATCCTGCTTTCTGATCCTGTGGAAAACTAGGCAAGGATCCAAAGATGCATTTGCTATTCTTTCCTTCCACCTTTTTGATGATATATTCTCTCTCCACAGGTTATGGATGTACTGAAGCCATTCTGCTGATGGAGGGACCTATGCAACTGCTGTCTGCAAGCGTGGCCAGGGCAGGACAGAGCCACAGTGGTTGGGGCTGCGCGTGGAGAACGTTCAGGAACAGGTGCTTAAGCAGTTGTAACAACACACCCAGCACAGGCTTTACACTCTGCATGCTACAGGGGACCAAGCATGGACACAGCTGGGAAATGCCACCTGGACAGAGCCCCCAAAGAAAATGCAAGAGCTCCGTAAGCTAAACAACAAGTGAGAGCAAAGGGCCATTTAAACAATCAGAAATGCATCTGAATTTCAATCAGGTATAACACCAGCTCTTGACCAGCAGCAGTTCTGGTTTTCCTGCCTTTAAACATTTTTTTATCGTGTCCATTTAACGTTGCTGAATCTCGTACCTTGAGAGCAGGCCCTTAGAAAACAGTTGTTGAGTCTGGCTGTAAGTCATTAAGAATACCAACAGAAATTAAACTCATATCTCAAATTTATGCATTTCTAAAAACATAGCTGTTGTATGATCAATGCCTTTAGGTGCTTTACTAATAGCTTTTATTTGGTAGAGCACGATATGTCTCTTTTGCTACAAGGTGAGAAGAGATAACAGGTATTTTTTAAAAGCACGAAATACTTTAAAGACTATGAACCACCAAATACCCTGAATTAATTCAATTTCAGATTTAAAAAAAAAAAAAAGTCAAATGTCAGGTGATCTCATTGCAGTCATAAATATCTGGAAGTTGTGTAATTATTTAATGCTTTCCACTGTTCATAAGCCTCTTAGAACAGAAGCACATTCTCCAGAGATCATTGGCTTACTGTGTACCTAAAGAAATTAAGCTACAGTTCAATTATGGGAAATATATTTCATTCCCTGTAGGAGAGGGCAGGTGAAAGTGCTTAAGTTTAAATAGAAGTTAGATTAACAATAAGAAAATTTATTTAACTCCTAACTTATATAGTGAGGTCCTTGCACAGCTTTGCAGGACCATTTCCTCACAATCAGTGTAGAAAACAAAAGTATGAAAAGCATATATGTCTATTTTTGTTATGGATTCAAAATCCATTTTCAAATCCTATCAGTGAACAATCACCTTCCATTCAGTAGCCATATATTCTGTGAAGTTCCTTAAATAATATTGAAAACCTGATGTAAGTGATATGCAGCATTTACTGCTGTCCATCAGTATCCTATATCACCACCCAAAGCATAAGGTGCAGCTTGGCAACAGAAGACATCTTTCCAGTGGAACTGGGTAAAAACATTCAGTGCTTTGACTACACCCTTTATTTTCCCTCTGCCAATTTAATTTCACCAAAATTTTGATGAAGTTCCCAGATATGAGTGGTTTGGTTTTTTGGGTGTTTCTATCCTATAAGGTCTAACAGAGACCCATTTTTTCCGGTTTCTTTTAAAGTTCCACAGCATGTTGCACATTTCACTAGAAACAGTTTTGCTGTTGCTGGTTTTGCCTTCAACTACACTGCAATTTTAGTGATCCATAAAGATGTTGAGGCCACACTTCAGGAAAGGACACTCAGGTCCTTAAATGCACACCACTGAGTGGCCCTAATGAAGTCAGTGGGAGCACCAGTCTACACCAATTGAGGTAAGTAAGCCTTAAAACCTCAAAAAGGAGTTGGCTGAAACCAAGATATATAAATGCAAGTCTATTGATAATAAACAGAATCAGAAACTGGAGAGCTGAATGGCTTCGCTGACTGCTTTAAAATCAAGATTAAATCAGAGGTTGTCTAAGAACAAGGCTACCTGCTTCATTGACAGAGTGTGGTACATCAGAAAGCAATTAAATCAGAGGACTTAGCATTCATTTTTGTTTGAACTGCAGTCAGTACCAGCCATTGACCAATAACAGTATTTAAATAGCAAGCAAGCAGTGTCACTGTTGGGCAAGAAAAATGAACCAGCAAAGATTAGGAAACACACTGCAGTGGGCAGGCAGCTAAGCACAGGCATCAGTTATTTAGGGATTCAGTCGTGCCTGCTGCCCACAACAACAAAAACAACTCCCTCCGCTGTATTTTCAGAAATGAGCTATCTGCCAACCATAACACAGCAGTTGCAAACTTCACTAAGGATTTCAGCTTAATTACTCCAGCATTCCTCCAAGCACTTACAACAAGGACTGATCGTGGCTCTGGAACAGAGCATTCCAGCAGCCTCACATGTCTCTAACAAGAGAGCTTGGATGTGAAAAGCTCCATTCAAGCAGTTGACAAGCTTGAAAGCACCACCCCTGCTATTCAATCTCCTTCCAGTTCAGATATTCTTGTAGGCCACACACAATGACATATTATTTCTTCTGGTTTGTGCTGGCATCCTACAAAGCTACAGAAAGCCTCTCAAGCACACTGCAACACGTTTGTTGCCTCCTCCTCCTGCTCTTGGAGTTAATCAGGACTACAGCAGGTTTACATGAGAAACATATAGATGCACACATATTTATTTTAGTCATATACAACAGATATATAGATATCTACATCTACTGCAAAACTTTCACCTCCAGGGAATGCATAAAATATCAATACTTTTATAATGTATCATTGGATTGCAATGCATAATTTTATTATGATTATCATACTAATAAGTTATAGACAAGAAAATCTGAGACATAGAAAAAAGCATAGTCATTCACTCTTATAGACAAGCTCTTGTTTTATACCACACAACAGACCCAAAATAATTCTTGGACTCCTGCAAACACAGGCAGGAAAAGAGCAAAGCCCTTTTGATTGGCACAGGGATAAGCTGCTGCTCAAGGAACTCTCTGCTCATGCTGGTAGTTTCCTCCGCGATGTTCCCCATGATTGATTTTCACAAGTAGGAGTAAAACAGAATCATGCAAGCTGGGACACTGCCTAGAAAATAAATCTTTGAATTCAGCTGACAAAATGAGTCAAACAGCAATATCATCAGGACCACGATACAGCTTAGGTCGCCTTGCCAATGAGCAGGAGTATCTACTCAGGAACCACCCTCTTAAGGAAAAGCTGTTACCGTTGACAAAATGTGTTTTTAATGGCAAATAGTGCCAGGCTGGCAGTGCCGGGGCAGCCTTAATGACATAAGTGAATGCCGTATCACCTCAAACCCTACAAAGTTCTGGGACAATAGCTTTGAGTGACAGAAGTCTCCTTTATACACTATTGAAATCAAATGAAAGGGAAAGGCAAAGGCAAATAGGTTGCAAACACATCTGAAAGGAAATTTCATGGGTGAAATTCACTGTTCCTTTTCCTGTCAGCACTTCTTGACAGTTCATTGTTCACATCTTGCTCAGGGCTACCTTTTGCCTAAATACTGGTAAATGGCCCAGGTCTTTTACGCTCTCTGAATAAGCTGTTTCTAGCTACCACTACCCTTGTTATTTTAATAAAGAACATTCTTCGCCATCACAAGGCCATTTTCCGTTTAAAATAGAACGCTCAGCGCTTAGAAGTAACAAAACAACTTTGCCTGTGAAGAGTAAAGTATCCGTCTGGATTCTTCTGTGATCCACTCTTAGTTTTGACTAAACGGTGATAGCTTGCACTGCTCTCCTGCAGAGTACCCATAAACAAACAAAATCCCTTCAAGATCATCTCCTGAAGCTCGAGGATAGAAAGTTTGCTAAGAGTAAATAGCTAGACTTAATGGAGAGTGGACTAAACACGACACTTCATTCACAGCTCTCAGTGTTACTGCAATAATTGTCATTGCAGTTAAAGTTAGAAATACATTTACAAGCAAACGTGTTCCAACGTTTGCATCACATTTGTGATAAACGGTGCTGTTGGGGTAACAACATATAACAACATATAAAGAAAGCTAAAAATTAAAAACATTCGGCCATGTACCTAAAAAATCATACAACAATAATATTATGCCCAAATAGACATTTTACCCCCCTTTTCCATTATATCCTGTTAACATAATTCCATTCTCTGCTCCTTCTAAAACGCAAATCTATTTCCCAATCTCAGAGCATCTGTATTTTCATATCTTGCTAGTCCACGCAATGCAAAAGAGATTTCAACTTGTGCACACTAAGTCTGCATCACGATGCTTACGTGCAAGAGGGGGAGAACAGAGATAGCCAAAGGGGCAAATGTGCATCTCTGCCCCAATTTCGTATGCTCTGGATGAAATTACTGGAGTAGAGGAACTACTATCTGTTGCTAGAGTGGAGAAATTCTATCTGATGAAAAGTATGAGAAATAAGGAGGTTGGGTGTGTAAAATGCCTTTTTTTTTTTTTGTTGCATATCCAGGTGAACACTTTAAAAAATAGCAGCTGTAAAAGCCAAAGCCACACATGCAATTTTTCCAGGCAACTCATTCTCCAATCTGCCTTCATTCTTTTCCAGTAATTTCACAGAAAAATTCATATGCATCCAGAATGAACAATCCAAAGTTACAGATAGGGTATGGAGGCAGATGACATGGGATTTTTTGGTGACAATTAGTGCCATGTAAAGGAGCTGCAGAAGCACTCCAAGCAACCATGTCTCGAACTTCTGACTTGGAAACCCAAAACTCAAATCTTTCTCCTTTCAGTGTAAAAAAACCCCAGTGAAACATGGAGCTCTTCTACTGAGAGATTTGAGCAGGGAAAACCAAGAAAGGCTGACAGAACGTGTAAGAGGTTTGGCACACACAAAGCTGCTGTGCAGGTCCATGGACAGGAATCCCTGTGTATAATTCTCAGGGACCAATTGGTGAATTGGATCAGCATGTGCAGTTTTCGTCTCTCCTGACAAGACAGAGTCCAGACTGCCAGGCTGAGCCTAAACTCTTCAACTCATGGTGAAACTCTTCAGCTCATAGTGCCCGGGGCCCACAGAGCAGCTCAGCTGTTGACTGACAGAAAGGTGAATTTCTGTGAACCCAGCTTTTCTCCTCACAGGATTATATATGTTTTGGTGTAGTTACTCTTTGTCTGTATCTCTATTTTCTCCATCAGATCAGGGCTAATACAGACACCCTCTCTTTGACTTTCAATAGAATAATGTGCAGTAATAACCTACAAAGCTAGGCTTATAAAGTGATCGCTTTGACTGTACAATCTCTAACATCAGAAGTTACAACAATTTCCCCTTTCTATTCCCTTTTTTCTCTCACTATAAAAGTCCAAATTTACATGCTTTACAAAGAATGATTCACCCACAGAATTATCTGGGAAGCGAGAGAAATTCTCAGGAGAGAATTTTCTTCAACATCTGAGACTTGCTGGTGCCCAGACTCTGTGAGATCTTATTTCTACTGCTCTCACCGATTCCTTACATGATACAGGAAGTATCCCTTTATTTTTTTCTCTCTTTGCTTGCCCAAAGAAAACTTGAAGTAACGCAGATGCACACATCTGTAGCAGGTAACTGCTAATACCTGATGCAGCCTGAGAGGCTGCCTCACTGCAAGGCATTTCAAGATTCAACCCAAAAGGGAAACATAGGGCTTTTTAGCCATGATCAGTAGCTTCTGCATTGTATTTGCATGAAGAGCACATATAGTATATTTGGTGTTGAATGTAACAGTTTTTCCTTCTGCTCAGTGAACGGATCACAACAAATCATCTGTAAACCTCTACAGCCAGCAGATGCAAGTGTGCTTTCTCTCCCGTTGAGCCTTGTCAGAGGGCCATGAAAGTACAACATGTTCTCCTCCTGTCTCTCACAAATCATGAAAATAAAGTGGTACCAGCTGCTTCGGAACAAATAACAACAGCATCTGTTTTTCCTCAGACAAGTATAACTTGTACACCACTAACAGTGTTTTCTCACCTTTTTTTACCCCGTCGTCACCTCTCTGCATAAAAGACTCTCAAATGTGATATGGGTAATGTAGGAGTGAAGTATCCATCACCATTTACCAGGGGTAAGGTGCTAAGGAGAACAGACTAAGAGACTGAAAGTGTCATAAATGAAGCTACACTTGGGTTAAAGAAAAAACCAACCAACCAACTGAAAACCCTTCTCCGATCAAATCCTCTCCATCCCAAGGGTTTCATCTACCACATATGCCCACTCACACCCTCAGAAGCCAAAACTTTATGTTTTTCCCTTTCTGCCACTGCTTTCTGGATTAAAGTCAGCACCATCCCAACAGCTCCTCACAGCCACACCAACTCCGGGACAGGCAGCAGCCAGCACTTGGCACCACATTCTGCAGTTCTTAGCACATCCCAAGAATAAATGGGGAAGAATGAATCAGCTCCTTTAGAGTTACAGCATATCTTGGCCATTAGCAGAACAAAACTACAGGAGACAGCGTTGATTAATGCATCCCTTCTTTTTCTGCTTCTCAGTTAAGCTTACAAAGGCTTGTCTGTCAACTCCTGTTCTTTCAAATCCCAGCATACATGGGGTTTACTATGATGTAATTATCAAAATGCAATTCAAAAAGATGTTTTCTTGCTCTTCAACATCAAGTGTATTTGTAGAGGACATTATAGCTCAGGGAAGAGGGAAAATAATAATAAATCCACAACAGCAAGGACAGCAAATAACAGCATTCTCATAAGCACTAACAGTTTTATGTCCCTACTAAGGATGAGATAAAGTTGCACTGTAGGTATTCAAAGGAGCTTGAAGAAAGGGAGAGTAAAATATTTCTCTTCTCTCTCAAAAAGGCAAAAGGTGCCTCTGATTTTAGGGGATCAGAGCAGGTTGCAGCGTGACTGCTGTTCGCCCAGTCTCAACCCTGAAATGGAAAGCATTGCAATACCCATTTATTTCCCTTCCAGCTACATCACCTGGGAGCTGAAAGCGTGTTACATGCTGTGACCTCTCCTTGTCTTCTTCCAGGTACGGCTGAGGCTGGTGGCAGAGGGGATTAGGCTCTGAGCTCCACTGGCTCCAACTGTGTCATTAGGATGACTCATACTGAGGGAGAACTGTGGTTTTTGGTGACTCACATGATGGCTAGTTTGGAACTTAAGCCCTGTGGTTCAATCCTTAGCCTGCAATCCCTTCAATAATCTTTTAATATGAAGTTTAGTTCATATACAGGGCCAGCAGAGCTCCCTTCGCTAAAATTAATTGGAAATGGATTGTGAAAAGCCACTCACATTAATCACCATGAAAAGAAAGTATACTTCTTGGGGTGGGCTTTTTTTTTTCATTTTATCTTTTTGAAGCATACCAGAAGGCCTGCCTTCCAAAGCCAGTGCAGTGCAGTCAGAGCCAGCAAAGGCTTTTCAGAAACCTTTGTAAGCACACAGCATCCCTGCATCACAGAGGAAACAAACATCCCAATTTTGCTTCAGGAAGAAAACAGCCCTTCATGCAACACGTCACCTTCATCCCCCACCCCAGCCTCACCTTCCTCCCTCCTGGAAACACAGCTGGATGGCTTATGAAATGTGTGGAATATGTCAGTTTGATTGTAGATCACCTGCAGGTAGACCATGAGAGGCCTCTCTGAAGAATAAGGAAGAACAATCAAAGGAAAAAAAAATATAGGCTGATGTCAATTTTTCCATCTCCTCAGATGGCATGGCGAGAAGCAGGAACAGAGAGCAGACCGGACAACAGGCCAATTAAAGTTGTTCTTCTGGCTTGGGTGGTGCTGGCACCAAGCCCAGATCTCATTCTCCTGACATCTCCTTTCTGTCCTATGGTATCTTTCATCCGAGGAAAAGCATCTCCTGCACCACCACGGAGCCAGTCCAGGGTTCCAGCTGGCACGTATGGTCTAAAGTTTGGCATTTGCTTCAGCACTTCTCTCCACATCGCCCTCCACCAGGACAAACAAAAACACTGTGGTGCAAAGGAACTGGATCATAAAGTGCATGTCACAGCTGATCCCAAAGCGATCCCCGATGCTGACCTTACACAGAACAGCTGTCCATCCACAGGGGCTGTGAAGCCACATCAGATCAAAAGTTTGAGCTCTGCAATAGATCTTTGCTGTCCACTTTTAGTTAAATTGGCATTATCGTATTATTTGGATCCGTAAGTTTTCTGATATTACCGGTAAATGGTTTCATTCTTCGCATGACAGTTATTTCAGTTCTGAATTGCTCCCAATCAGTCGGCTTAATTCCATCAATAACAACCTAATAAACGAACTTTAATCTTGCATTAACGGATACTAATGGCAGCTTACTCTGCAGTAGCCTTTAATTAAAGCAATTCAG
This sequence comes from Cephalopterus ornatus, assembly GCA_013396775.1. Classification (NCBI taxonomy): domain Eukaryota; kingdom Metazoa; phylum Chordata; class Aves; order Passeriformes; family Cotingidae; genus Cephalopterus; species Cephalopterus ornatus. Next base: position 271,172 of record VZRE01014896.1, on the reverse strand, counting down.
CCTCAGTACTGGTCACAGCTGAATGACAGTCCACACCACTGAGGTTTTCCAGTTGAGATCCTGTAGCCCAAGCCTTCAGAGCAAGCCATGTAAGTGGAAAGAAATTATATTTGTGGACTGAAGTGGTAACTACTCCCAGAGGTTTCTGAAAGATTTCTTTAGCCATCAGCAGGAAAAATGCTCCACAGTTGGGTTGGTTTGGGGTTGTTTTTTATTTTTAATATAGACAGCTTGTTTTAAACAAATCATTAATTTTTTTTTTCAGTGAAGTTTGGGGATCAGAAAACAAAATAGTTCCCCATCACAGACACTAGCTCAGATTTAAGAAAGAGTACAAGAGAATAAAATATCTCTGTTCCTTGATTATTCTCCTGAGTTTCACCCGTTCCTCAAAAGAGGTGGTATTTTCAAACAGGTCCTTTTTTCTAGCCCTTTCTCAAGAATTCATATAACAGACAATGCCACAGTTTATCACTGTTCTTTTTTAAGGTCTGAGGTACTTTTTTTTTTTTTTAGCTCCTTCATCTTCAAAGTTATTAATCTCCCTTTTTCTGCTACCCATTTTAAAGACCTTTAACGAATGTGACACTGCAAATGAAGGGTGCAGATTGCCGTGGTGGTCTGGGCAGCCTTCAGCAGCCCAAGCGAGCGACTGCTCTAAGGCAACTCGAGTGCTGCCAGCACAAATGCTCCACAAGCCTGGGAGAGGACAGCAGATGCTGCCATTTTATTACTGTCTTCTGTAAATGAGGCTTGTCATTAAATCCAGGAAGAAAACAAGGACTGGTACAATGTGAAAAAAACCCAAAAAAAACAAACAAAAAAACCAAATGAAAAGACATGCAGTATTTTGGGGAAAGCAGTTTACAATGAAAGCAGAGTTGCTGTAGATGTAAAGGCTCGGGCGAAGGTAAAACCACAGTTGGATGATGTAGAGAAAAACCTTAATCCTTTCCTCAAAGATGCATGTATCAAAATTTTCTCCACTGGTGCCATATTTAACCAATGTTAAGTGATCAGACTGTAAAATACCTAATCAATTAACTTAGCACTTTCTAGCCAGAGAAAGAAACACTGAGCTGTAACCGCAGCTATCACATCTTTTAACTGACAAATTGAATTAATTACTGTAGGCATTTAAATTTCGTAGCATAAGGTAAGCACAGAAACCTTAACATCCAGATATTTCTATCACCAAAGGGAAGTGCTAAATTTTTCCAGTCAATATTCCCATGGCAACTTTGTTACCGCCGACAACGAATATGAGACAATGACACAGATTGAGCGTGTAAGATATGAGGGAGAAAGAGAGTATCCAAATGCTTGCAATTTTTTTTAATTCAGAGAAGGTCAGAAAAATAACAGATGTGCCCCTACAGGGAAGACGGCGCGTGCTGTGTAATGGGAACCCCTTTGCATCCATTGGCATACCCCGGAAAAGGTTACTTGAAGGTTATGAAACAATCACTTCCATTAGGTTTCTAAACTGGAGAAGACAGCCCTCTATGTGGAATGGTTGAGGAGCAGGGTAATCTCACGTGACACCAGCACAGAGGCTGGACAATGCATCTCCTCAGTTTCAGGATGTGAGATTACTTGAACCTCTTGCCCTCTTGTTATTCCCACTGACAGAGTCCTGCCTGTGCCTATAGACTTTAGAAATGGAAAAATAAAAATCAGGATTAACTCAATGCATTATACAACCTTCTTCACATGGATCTTTAAGAAAACCTGCGAGAACATTTCAGGAAATTTTAGAAAATAATAATTAAAACTATATTATGCATAGGCATTCTCAGATTTTTTCCTTTTGGTCTAATAATTCTGTTTCTCCCACTTTTCTACTCCAAGCAGTGAATGGCTTTGCTCTTAATAAAAGTCTTTTGATCTGCCTGATAACCAAATTAACTTTCTCTTTCCCACGTTACTGTAAATCCATTTCCCCTCGAGACTCAAATATAATTACCTCACACTGTAAACTTGAGATATTTCAGCAACAAAATCGCTAAGTAAATTAATTGTCTGGGTATGGATGCATGTATCTACTTAAAAAAATGTTTGTATTTCAGCAAACATATATGTAGGAAAGATCACAAAAATTGCAGCATTCATTCCCTGTCCTGAGGTATCTGCTTATGTCTCCATAATACAAGAGGTAACTTTTTCAGCAGTGAAAGCCGTTTTTTATTTTTACTATTCAAGAACAAGACAATAGTAGGTTAAATTCAGATAAATCCTCGAAGAAATTTGATAGAAAATGAGAATTGTCTCTGAAATTTTGGAAAGATTTACATTATGTGTGGGAACAGCCTTCCACAAATCCCGACTGAAGAGACAAACCCACACATGATGCAGGGAAAAAAGTGGCAGAAGTCACACCACACGAATTGTACCTAAATGCTAACCGTTTCCTCCTTGAGTAGAACGAAAGCAGAGAAATAAAATTTCCATTTGATGCGGTTCCATGTGGTGAGGAACCCCAGTCAACACAGACACCCAAGGTTCCTGCACCAATACCACAGGAATTAAAGGAGACTCTGGCTTCTTCCTATCCCTGCAAATTTGCCATCAGCAGAGCTACACCAAGATCTGGGACCACCATCTGTCATTATCTTTGCACACAAGGAGAAAAACAAGGTCAAGGAACCTGAGATTCCCACAGCATCTTATAAACCACTTCATAAGCATATGAATGGCTTGGAATAGCCAATGCTGTCACAAAGCAATTAAGAAGAGCCAAGTGCTCAATTCGCAGCCTCAGTCCCCAGGTTTGAGGACCATAGCGAAGATCTGCAGGGCACCTTTGAGCCACTTCTCCAAGCGGCAGTGAAGCAGAGGAGAGGCACCGTAATTTACCCAATATTATCATCATAAAATTAAACAGAGGACAGAGAGCAGAGACACAAAAGACCCCCAGCACAAAGCAACTTCCCGTGGAGGGGTCTGAAAATGTGACCAAATCTTGAGGCCCAGCTCTGCTCCAGAGCAGCAGCCCTAGACCAGAGCACCTTTTCCAGCATCTGCCCCTTCTGAAAGGGACAGAGGGATTTTTTCTAAAAGGCTTTAGGCCCTGTGGCTATGCAGTGCTGGGTGAGAACAGGATGATTTTACTGAAGTATTTCCTTATCTTCCACTTCAGAAAATAGGATGAATGCCCAGGACAGACTACTAAGAGTTAAAGCCACTGTGGCTGGAGCAGTTTTATATCCAGTTACTTTATATCCAGTTATATCCTGTTATTGCTTTGCCAGGCACCTTTGGTACAGTACTGAGCACTTCCCATCTTCTTCCTCTGTCAGATTCAGGGAAGGAAGAAATCCAGCATCAGCCTATACTGATGCAAATTCAATTGCACTTCTAATAACAGCTGTCATCCTTATCACTTTCCCTGAGAATGTTTTCTGGGTATCCTTCTCCTTTTCTCCTGTACTGAAAAAAACCATATTTGAATTCTTTTCTCGTGGTTTATTCAGTGTTTTGAATCCTGATATAAAGGGAGAGTAGCATTATGCACCATTGTTATGGTGATAATGGGTGTAGTTCCAACAGTGGGCAACAGCTTCCTTGTGACGGTTTGATATTAATGCACTGGTCAACAAAGGGAGTAGTTCCTTATTGTGAAATATTCCATTCAATAACTTTATGAAATCTCACACTCCCGCTGAAAACTCGGCCAAATAATTTTTATACTAAAAACACCCCAAACAATTACTACCAATTTACAAAGGTGCTTATTTCCATTCCCCGAAACGTTTGTTAGCCTTCCCCACCTCCTGACAGCGTTAAATGTCATTGCATTTCCAGATGTCAGAGGTCTCCTCTGGCATATCCCACCACCCTAGGAAATTAAAATTTATGCCAGGGAAAGTTTCACGTTTATCTATAACATTGCACTCCCTTGAGGATCTAAGTAGTTTGTATTTTAAAAACAGGGTGCTTTATAATCCAGTTCCTCCCAAAGTGGCTGGTAACTCTCCTTCACACTCCCTAGATTACCCCTCAGTTTACTGAACAGCTCTGCACACTTTGCAACCTCTTCAGCTACTGGCAGGGTAAAGCAGCGTGCACGGCATCCAGTATTATACTTCCACAGTTTTTTGGGCAACGTATCCGTGACTGGGTGTTCTCCAGAACTTCTCTGTCTCTGCTGACAAGCAGGGTGAAATCTGAGCAGAGAACAGGGTACAGAAGGGTTGCAGCAGCATAAGACAACCAATTCCCCCCTCCAAATCACATGCCAAATCCTGAGCAGAAATGGGGAAACACTCTTGGTAGCAACAATTCCAACGTTAGGGAGCAGCTGATGCCAACAGAGTGACATTTTCTGCAAGGACAGAATCTGCCGCGCTTTTCATAATTTTCTTGTAATGTCAGGATTTGCTCTGCTGCACTAGAAACACCCAACAGTTTCTGATACCAACAGAAGAGGGTGTCTATCCTCTGTGCTTCACAAAAATCAGCAAAACAGGGAGTGATCAGCTGAATTGCCTTATTTCTCTATCAGGCAGTTTTGGTGAAGAAGAAAAGTTTAAAGGCAGAAGGCAGTAGGTGCACCATACAGACAGACACATCTTGCCCATTTTTGAATTGTATAACCTTTTTTAAATGCAAGACTTAAGTAGGTCAAATTAGAATTAAAATATCTTATTTGTAACAATGATTTTGCTAATAACTTACAAGATAACTTTAATCACTTTGACATCCTCTATAACAGACTTCAGACTCCTTGCATTTATATATTTATCTGTATTTTGCACTTAGGCAGACCTTCTTATTAGGGAAAATCCTTCAGTTTGACTCATTCTACATTCCTACTTTAAAAAAAAAAATCCACATCACCTTTAACATTTAGATTATCTACACTGTAAAATAAAAATTCAAATTACCGTCACAAAATCTAATGGGATCACATTGTTTAAATTCACTGAAAAACTAAGGTCATACCACTCAGCCAATAAAGGTTTAAAGTGGGAACATTAAAAGAAATAAACCAGAAAGAAAATGGGCAGTAAAACATTCTGAGGAGAAACATGAATTGTTTTCTTTTTTCTTACTTAGAAGATATAGATGGCAGTAGGACACACGGGAAAGGTGCTCAGCATGGGAATAACTCCAGGAAATGTCTTTTGACTTCAGCAGAAGGAAATTATAGTAATGTGGCATGGAAAAAAAAACACTTCCTCAATCCCTAAGAGCTGCCTTCATGTCCCAACTTCTCTTTGAGCTCAGACTGAGAGAAAAATAATCACAGAACAGGAAAAAGGAAAACAAGGAAAAAGATTGCCCTCCCATGGAGGCAAGAGTTCCTTCTAAACAGCTTAGTCAAGGACAACACCTCCTTACAAATTTTTCATGTAGAAATGCTCATTGTGCACTCTGAGACACGCAATACCCATCAATTCCGGGGAATGCATTAAATATTCAGGTTGTGTCCACACCCTCCAGTCTATGCATTAAGACCATCCTAAGCACCGTACCTCTGGAACATCACTTCTGCTGCAGCCTGGCAGATCAACAGCTCCTTGTTGATGCCTGTCTAAGCCCAGCATCCCCAAACCCCTCAAGGTCAGGAAATCGAGGACTGCGTTGGATGTTCTTGTTTTAATAACCGTGAGGAGAGCACTGGGTCTCCCCAGGTACTACTCCAATTCAAAGCTGTCAGTTCTCTGCCAGCACTTACAGCACAGAGTAGCATCACGTCGCTTGTAAATGATGAAGGATTGCCTAATTCTTCCCTGGTTTGTTCACATACATCTCAAGAATGCAATATGTGGGTGACAAGTGACAAAGAATCAAAATGTTTTAAAGTAATAGTTCATCCTGCAGGAAACAGAGCTTCACCTGCCTGTCTGAGGGGCTAAAGGAATATGCTCCAGAGAACAGAAATAAATTAGAATTGTCAACATCCTGGCGGAAAAGAGACTCAACAGAAACGATAGTTTTGGTCTTTCCTTATCTAAGAAGCAACAGTAACATTGTCACGTCCCTCTCCCAGATAGTTACAATTCTTGCTTTACAAAGACACCTAAGGGTTCATTTCATTTTAAACATATTTTATTAATGAGTTATTCCACTGAACAACTCGATATTATCTCCTTCTTCCTGTGCTTTCAACGGAAGAGCTAGCAAGCCACTTTGCAAAGCAGCCTCAGTCAATCTACTTTCAAGGGGTTTTTAATGTGTCAGGTCAGGTGATAAATATCTCTCTGTCTCCACTAAGCCAGAAAAGAAGCCAGAGACTTCAAGGAGACTGCTTGATATTTGCAAACTTTGAAAAATAAATGACAACACATCAATTATACCTAAATAGAAGAACACAGCCATGAAGGTAGAGCAGATTGTTTTCAAGATATAACTCTAAAAAATGCCAAACTTTTATTTCCTGGGGGAAAAAAAAATAAAGCTTTCTCAGTTCCTAATTATCTTGGGTCATTTTTTTAGATGGAAAGCATTTTATCTAACGTGGTGGACTGTAAACAAATATAATGAGTTGAATTTTTCAGGTGACAATATCCTTTTTCTTACTCATAAAATAACCTACAAAGACATTAGCAAATCAAGAACACTAGCAAAATAAAATCTTAGTAGCTGGGGCATGTCTGTGTAATGGAACAGTAAAATTGATGGAGTGTTGTATTTTCCACACAGTCTGCATGGTCTTTTACAATAAAAAATTCTTTGGATACTCTGATTAATGCATGAATATAGCTGAGGAACTGACCAAAATAATTTTAAAAGAGAATGTAGAGAAAGGGAAGAGAGTATTCATCGAAGTTTAAAAATAAATTTATCCTGAGCCATATTTATTTCCCACATTAATTTTCTTGAGTCACATCACAATCAACCCTCAGAAAGTATATATTAATTTTGAATGCAAGAAACTTGATCAGTGTCAAGTATTAATTAAGTTTAACAATAATATGTGAACAATCTAAACTACCAAACAAGTGCACCTAGGGCAGGACAAAGCTGAACCTCTCAACCAACTTCAATACATTCCTACTTTTATCCCTATCAGGTTTCATGTCGCCCTTTTGGCTTCAGCAGGGTTTAAGAATTGTTACTGGTTTCTCTGTCATAACTGAGCTGGACTGTAAATTTAAAGCTGGACCATTATTTCTTCAGCTCTCCAGTAATGACCCACCCACATCTGCTCATCATTATCATAACCCCCAGAATACACCACAGGTAAAAACCACGCGGGCTGGTTTTCCTGGATTTTAATGTGACTCTGATTGCTCTGTTCTGTCTCAGCGCATCGCTGGCTGCCTAATTGCATTGCTAAGGCTCTCAATAACCACAGCATCACCAAAGACATTTCTTGAAAAATCACTTCATAATTTATAATTAATTTACTTTGGGAAATTCCTTAGTTTTTTTTTTNTTTTTTTTTTTTTTTTTTTTTTTGACTTCACAAAGCTTGTCTTCAGATTTCTCTTTGTTTTTTTCTCTGTAATACCCAGTACCTTGTCTGCTTTCAAACCATTAGTTCATGTGTTCTGCAGATAAGTTATAAGGCTTGGAACGCCAGCGGCCTGGTCTTATTCAGATTATCTCAAGAGCAATCTGAAAAGCTGCACACTTTCTCATTAAAAAGTTTGCATACTTGTTTAAGAAATTAGTAGTATTAATTAAATCAATATTTTACTGATCCTTGCCCACAGACTTCCCATTCTCGTTCAAGCATTCACACCTCACTCTCAATGCTGGTTTTCTGCTACAGTTACAGGCTGCACTGGAAGGATCAGCACTGATCCCTCAGACAAATTCGTGGTTGTTTCCTCTTGCAGAAGTAACAAGCATCTTTGTTAGACAGACTTACAATAAAAATTAAATACTGACAGGATTTTAAATAGCTGCACTTAGTCTTTAAGAATTTCTGTTTATTAAAAAGCGGTGCGGAGAGTGTCCTAAACTCCAACGCAATAAAATCCACATGTGGTCTTATCGGTTTGGCACCAGGAAAAGCACAACCCCATCATGTAGTATCTTGTGTAAACTAATTATTTCTACTGCAGCTGATTCAATTTGGCTCACTGCAACCGAAATCAGACTTAAGGCTTCCAGACGAGCTGGTGGGGGACAGAGTGGCAGCATCTTCTGTCAGGGCAGAGGGACAGCTAAGATGCTACATTAAAAAGAAAGTAGGTCTTTAACTAGTTACCTTAGATAACAAAGGCAACCAGACTTGGGAATTCAAACTGTGGAGGAGGTAGTTGTGAAGGTGCTTTCTCTTGTTCCCTCCCTCACCTTCTCAAAAGAGCTTAGTTTGTGATACAAGAAGACATTTCAGAGAGAAGTGAATTAATAACTATGTCAGGAAAGAAATAAGGGACAAATAAGAAACACCTAGTAATAGAAAACATTACTCACCAGCAGTGAAATGCAAGTCACATGAGTTATGTCGTGCAGGGATAACAAAGACACAGAGTCACACTGAGATGTGTGGTGTAAAGAAATTAAAAAGAGGGGGGGAAAGGCTCTTCAGCTGAATATTTCTGCAAGACAGACATGAAAGAAAGAAGAAACTTCTTCTGCACGTTGGACATAGGATAAATCACACTGTGAAAATAAGACAGGTAATTTGCTTTACATTTCAATAGGAACACAATGTTGATCTCAGGGGGGAGAAAAACAAACAGGTGAAGTAATGGAAATTAAAAAAGGATATTATTACAATTGAAGTATGAAAAATATGCAGGGGATGATAAATCCAAGAATCTAGGCATAAAATCACAGATCCAGAAGGTTTTTTAGGTTCTTTCAATTATTAAAATCATGGGTAGTTTCATGTGTAGAGATTAACTCTTATATTTAGGTGGGAAGAGGGCTAGGAGAGTGATCTGGACCATTTCTATATGGCTGTTCAACTGATCACTTTAGTATCTCAGAACAGTTTTCATGTCTCAAAGAAAAAGCTGTAGGTTTCCATTCTAAGGAGAACTTTGATAAACTCTGGACAGAGACTTGTGTGTTTATATTCTGACTGTCCCTGGGTGCTAATACCATGAAATAATTTTACATGGTCAATTGAGATTCTCATCTGGCATAAGTCAATTAAATTGAAACACAAAAGGTAAAGTGCCAAAAGGAGATATTGGTGCTGCACTGTCAAACATTTATAGCTGTACTCAAAATACTGATCACTGGTTTTAGAAAGAAAGTCAGTTATCACTTTGTCAAGTCAGGCTGTTCTGTTTACTGCAAGTAAATCTGGAGAATCTTTTTTGCTGTTGTTCTCTGGGGATTTTATTTATATATTTTTTTAAAGAAGGTATTAAGCACCAGGCTAAAACCAGTGTTTCTGCTGTTAAAGCAGGGCACATATTTTTATGCCAGCTAACTTTCATTCTAGAAGGTCACTCCTATTAAAAAAAAAAAAAAAATGAAGAAACCAAGAAAGTATGAAGTCATCAACCAATACAGTACTTGAGGACAATATTGAGGTTTCTCCAAATTGCTTGGTTACTCAGATCTTTCTTTTCTTGTTTTCTAATTTAAGCAAACTAAAAATAGATGTAGTTGCTGGTGCTCACAATGCTTCTGCCCTCCACCACCCCAGCTGAAATGCACTTAAGTAACAGGAGGACTGCATATTCATGTGAAATTTTGCTGCCATGAGCTGGTTTGGGGTGGATAATCCAGTGGTAGATAAACAGTGGTTCTTCAGTCACATCAAGAAGACAATTTTAGCAGCTCTTACACATTTAGCATTAACTTTTTTTTTTTTAAGCTCTGCAAAAGAATACTGAAGTTTTGAAATGTCATGTTAGATGGATGACATAAGCAGCTATGAGCTTTTGGTTTGTCTTGAACATAAGGTGTTTAACCTAAAGTTCGTGAAAAATGTGACAGATCTACGCATTGATATTAAACTCCTGTACTTCATACACACCTTTATTTTAATGGAGTGAAAATACATACACTCAACATATTTTTCCTACTCAAATACGAGGTGGCACCTACTGTATATTTTTACTGTTAAAAAATTAAATAGATTAAAGCTAAAAAAATAATCACCCTAACTTACCCCAGATGACAGATCAGACTGACTGAGCTGCACATCTCAAGCAAGCTTTCCCTCCCCCATCCTGAATAAGCAGCAGTGACAGCTTTGCTACAGTAGCGTTTGTAATTGGCTTCGGGCACTACGGACTGTGATGGAGCTGCAGCGGATGTGGTAGATTTAACCTGAGATACGAGAAGTTAAAATAAACAAGGTGTGATGGAGCTGATAAAATGGGCATCTGGAAAAAACACTATGATCCCGAAAAAAAAAAAAAGAAAGAAAGCAAAGGATATCATCCAATACGAACCTTCAAAGAGCGTTTGTCAAAAAACATGTATGGATAGATTTTTAGCTTTACTGGCTAAACTAATTTACTGGTATTGAAACAGAGTTTCAATATTTATAACTAGATTTAGCTCTGACTGGAACTCTTTGAATCCAGCCGTTCCTACCGATGTGTCCTCTGGACAGTATATAACAGAAAGTCAAAAGTGCATTTTTCAAATGGCCAGAATTGCCTGGAAGTTTCCACAACAGATAAACTCCGCTTCCTCGCAGCGCAAAGGCTCTCTAAATGCAGCTAGGAAAAGGAGTGGTGCCTGGTTCGTTTTTAGCACTTCTGTCAGTGTTGCTGACGTGGTAACATTTTCCACTGCATTGGTCAGCGTAGGCAGGGGAATTGCCCAAGACTCGGGTGTCGTGGCCCTACAGGTAGTGAAGGAACCTGCATTTCTCAGTGCAAGAAGCTGGATATCCATCCTGGCACATCAGCTGTATGTGGGCTTTAGCCACACACTCTCTGCTGATGATTCCTGGATTTTGCCCATCTTAAAACTTGTCTTTCACTGAGCTTCCATTAAGCTNCTCGCATTGGCCTTTTTAGCCATCAGCGCGCTTGTAGCAAGCGTGGGTAGAGTCCTTCACAAATCTTCGTTCGCGAAGCCTAGCCATGATGATGATGTGCGGATGGCAGGAGCCTCACTCAAAAGGATCACGGGTTAGAAATAACTCACTGCCATTTCCAGGTTAAGAGCCTTGAGCTGAGAATCACTTAGGAAGCTCTTTTTCCTCAGGCTGTCATTGCCACTCTTTTGGAGTTTTGGTGGAAAACCTGCTACTAAAAAGCATCATGCCTACAAAGCCACTAGTGTGGGACAATGTGCAGGGCAGCAGGCCAGACTGGGACCAGCTGATGCTTTTCTACTTGATTTGCATTTTCCTTGCTCAAGATGATGCTCTGTTACTGGCACCGATGACTCAAAGATCAGATGTATCGTGAAAACTGTGAATTCAGGGAGTCAAGGGCATGAGATCTAAGCAGAAAAAAAGGAAGCAAATAAATCTATGAAAATAATATTCAGAGATATACAGTTACAATCACAAATATTTTTCCATTTGTTTCATTCCAGTTGGCCACGTTGTTGATTAAATAAAGCCCTGCATAAAGATCAGTTATGAAGGATGCTACAGATGAACAGTATCAGCCCAGGAAAAGAATCCTAATAAATTGCAAATGCAATTTATTTTATATTAAAATTTAATCAGATTAATCTATTTCTAATACTGTATGCTAACAAGTTGGGCACATAGTCCCTCCCATGATATTACTCTCACTCTCATAATGCCACTTGATTTATATGATATTAAGCAGCAGTTGAAAGACAGACACATTAGGGATGCAACTCTCTCTAAAATTCTTATTAAGAGAACTGAATCTTTTTTCAATTGTGCTGTAACATTTCTATCAGATCTTTTAGAGCTGAAGTCTTGAAGCTAAAATACAAGCAATAGATTCTTTAGTTGCTTGACTTCATCTGTTATGGGAAAGGAAGCAATAAAAATAGCAGGCACATGGACAAAGGCACACTCTTTCAATATTTATCTGAATTTATTTGACATCACCTCTTTAATACAGGATTGAGTTTGGCCTTATGACCATGTAAGATAAGAGAGAAAAAGAACTTCCCATCATGCAGCCACATGGGGGTCTCCAGAGCTGTAGCTCCAGGCTCACAAGGAAGGTCAGGGTGGAAAGGGACTGGGTTTCAGCACAGCGAGTGCTGAAAGGAGAGAAACTCCTGGAGGGGAAGTTTCTGCAAAAGGAAACACCAAGAAACCTTTTACTTCTCAAATGCTTTCACAGGGCAGTCAGCCACATGCAGACTTTGGATCTCTCTTAAGAGAGAGAAATCTTGATTTCAAAAAAGGGATCTAACAGTGTCGGAATTAATTCCCAAGCCATGTGCCTTCTGCACAAACCCTCCAGCCCATGTCCCATATCACAACAGCAGGGTTTGATGTCAACACAAGCACCCAGTAATGACAACAGACTCCACACTAGAAGAGCTCTTGTCCTTCCAGCCACATTCAGGTGCAGACAAGCTCTGCTGGCCAACCCCACACCTGAGCACTCCCAACTAATACACAGGTGCCCTCATGCTACACTGCAGTCAAAGGTACCAGGTGTATTCCTTGAGCTGGGAGTGCCAAGGACTTTTTCCATATTTTCCAGCTCTTCTTCCCAATCTAGCTTTGTGCCACCTATACCCCAAACATGTAAAGGCACATGGCAGCTCACCCCTGTGAGCCAGCTGGACATCATAAACACATCACAATTCCGCTAATGTTCCAGCTGCTCCCATGACTTTGAGTAAGAGCAGTTCCTGGCAGGTGAGGATTGCTGCCCAAAACTCAGAGAAAAGTGTTCAAGAGGAGCAGTGTCTGTGTCTCTGGTAGTCATGGGGTGTGTGTGCCCCAAAGAATCTCACCGGTCTTCAGTGCAGATTAAACCACTCTCTACACATTGTCACTGGCCAGTGCTACCACTTACTGTGCTTAACCCCAGCCAGCAACTAAGCCCCAATAGTTCACTTCCCTCGTTATGTTGGGAAGAGGCTTGGAAAGGTAAAAGAAAGAAAACTTGTGGGCTGAGATAAAAACAGTTCAATAATGTATATAAAATTATTATTAAAAATAACAATAATCATAATTGTAATGAAAAGAAAAATAACAAGAAGAAAGAGAAAGAAAAACCAAGAGAGACAAGTGATGCAAATAAAAACAATTGTTACCCACCAACCAAGTGATTCCCAGACAGTCCCCAATCAACAGCTCCCAGCCAAGTTTTCACACTAATTTATATGCTGAGCATGACTCCCTATAGTGTAGGATATCCTTGGATCAGCTGGGGTCATCTGTCCCAGCCCTGTGCCCTCCCAGGATTTTGTATGCCCCAGCCTCCTCTGTGGTAAGGTGGGATGGAAGCTGAAAAATCCTTGACTTAGTGTAAGCACTTCTCAGCAACAACTACAACATCCCTGTGTTATCCACATTATTCCTGTCCTAAATCCAAAGCTGTACCAGCTACTAGGAAGAAAATTGACTCTCTCTCAGCTGAGCCCAGGACACCACTATAGTTTGCAGATGGGTTGCAGGACTGTATTCATGTTAATCGCACAACTGCCTGTACAACAGGCATTGGAAGTTTTTAAAAACTGTGAGAAATACTACATTCTTCTTACTTTTCAACAACTCATCTTCCTCCCTGAACTAAACAACCTACACACACATTGCACATGGAAATATCCCTAACACGTGTAGCTTCAGCAGAGAGATTTAGAGTTTCTTTTGGCTGCAGGTACTAATTTACTTCAGTGGTTACAAACAGTCTGCTCAGGCCTGAACCACAGGGTAATGCCACTATTCCTCACTGAAAAAAAAAGCTCTGGTTGCAAATGAGAGGGGAAAATACACACCAATTAATTAATTACCCAATTAATAACCCAGAACAGCCTCCGGCAAATGAGATCTGCACATGCATGGTGGTGCTTGAGCAAAGATCCCTTCCCACATGGCTGGCACTGCTGCCCCTGAGCTCTCTGAGCATCTGCCAGGACAAGAGCACAGCCACGAGTGGGACACCCTCTCTTCATCTCACAGCTATTTGTCACAACTCACCACAAAATAAGACAAGGTGACCCAGGAGAACAAAGCCAACAAGGCCATTTATACATTCCTTACACTGATAGATGAAGATAAGACATTATCAAAACATCCTAGCAATATTTAACCCACATCCAGCCACTTCAGTGATGCCCTCAGCCAAGGCCACTCCTACCCACTCCTCAGATCCTCCATCTAAAGCACTTGAATCCAGGTGCTACTATTTGCTCATATTCAGTCCTAAATCAAAAGGCACTAAAATAAAAACTTCCAGAAAAAAAAAGAAAAAAAGAAAGCAGAAAGGAGAAACTTCAACACCAAGAACTACATCTGTACTTACAGCAACTTCCTTCCCTGCGACAAAACACATCTGCTCTCCTTTTCCTTTTCCTGATTCAGGGGTCAGTTCACTGATTTTGCACCACCTTTAATTTAACAGTAATTTCAAAGCAAGCTCCTGTCCTCCCAGCGACACCGCATGCCTTCACTGTCCCATCACCGGGCTGTATCTCAGCTTTGGGGGAGGTTAAAGCTGTTTGCTCCCCAAAGCCACCATGTGGCTGTGGCAGTGCAAACTCTCCCTGTCCCAGCTGTCTCCACACAGGTTGCTACCCGGGATTAAAGAGGGCACGTTCAGCTTTCTAGTTAAGGATATTCATTTTCCATGGATGCTGGGGAATGCCAAAATTTGTACGTCCCTACACGGGATGGTTTTGTAGGATTTGCACGTACAAAAGGATGTCTCAACACCCTCCAGGTCTAATTTTCATCCCAAGGCAGAAAGCGTCTACAAGGAAGATCTCCACTGATATTGTTTCCGTGTTCTATCCATCAGAAAAGCTGTCACCCAGGCAGGGAAGTGACTCATTGAACGGTTGAAAGGCTGAGTTGGAAATATGATGCTCTACCCATTTGTCAGCTGAGAAGAAAGGGAACAGGGGATTTTCCAGGTGCCCCCTTTCATCACACTGTGTGGATTCAGGGGGAATCTGGCAGATAAATTTGGTAAAACTGGCTCTGGCCTCACAGTGCCATCCATCAGCTCAGGCCTCTCCATCACAGAGGATCTTCAACGATTGCAAACAAAATTTTATAATATGCTGCCTTTATGAAAACATTGGTGTTGTTAAAAGCAAGCGGATTTGTCTGAGAGAAAGCACATACTTCGTGACAGCACAGCATTATTTAAGGAACATTCCTTTCTTTGCCCTCCTTCAGAAGAAAGGTATTTTTTTTTTTTATAACGTAACTCCAAATACCTCTTTAAAGTCCATAAGATACTACGGAAGCCAACACATTCACAATGAATAGCTTCTGCTTTGGATTAATTTCTGTTTTATTCCCTAAGTGAAGCACAGAGCAGCAACCTTTATACACAAAAAGTGAGTTAAAAGTAGATGCTTCTAAATTGAGGATTTTTGTCATGAAGGAACTATGAAGGAACCATAAATATTCTGTCTAAATATGGATAAGTGAAATATAAAAAAAAAAAAGAAAAGAAAACAAACCCTGCAATGTATCAGGAACATTTAGGAATAATAAGTACTATATGCAATTAAAAACAGGTGAGTGACATCCCTCCTTTCCAAACCAAAATAACAGAAGCAATCATGTCAGGTTTTGGACTTATATTCATGCTCTTGAGTATTCTTTTTTTTTTTTTAATGAAGGCTGGTTTCAAGTCATGTTTTGTTAAACATTTCAAAACATAATAATAAAATGGCCATATCACATTTTATAAATTGTATTAAGAGACTACTTGCCCCACCTTGAAAGTAATATTTTAATAACTGCAAGAGAGAAACTGTGCCTTTAAGTCACGGTGAATTTTTGCCATTGAGTATCATAAACCTCCTGAAACATAGAGCCTAAAGAGAAATGCTGAGTTTTTTACATCATACACCACAGCTTTATTTGCCTGAGTTGCCAAATCCCGAGAATTTGTCCTTCAAGACAACTTCAGAAACTTGGTTGTGCTGGTGTCCAAGGTAACTATTTTTTAAAAAAATTCTTTATTTTTGTCAAGTGCTCATTCTTTTATTAATCTTGTTGTTAATAACATTATCAATCTTTATAAAGCCTTATTATTACTGCATCAATAAGATAATGTTTATTGTTCATTTTAAAGAGATAATGAAATATCCTCTAATAAGCTGCAGGGATGAAGAGAACCTCCCTGAAAAGTCTTTCTCCGAAAAGGTCATTCTTATCAGCAACTCTTCTATATACTTAAAACTGATTGTGGCATTCAGCAAGTTTCATTTTTCAGCTAAATTATTCAACACCTGTAGGAAGCCATCCTGAAAGCTTTTTACACAGCATGAGACGAAACACAAGTGGTACAGGGACGAATATTTGAAATGGCAAAGTTACTAGGCATCTGAACATCCAGCCAAAATTAGTGCCAGAAAGAAAAACAGCTGGCTAAACTCAAGGAAAAGTCAGGAGAAGTAGGCTTAGTTAGAAGGCAAACAGACTCCAAAGAGTGTGTCAGGAATAGTATTTTGAAGGGCACCTCTCCTCAACACTGATAAATCACTCACTTTATAGATTTTTTTGTCCCGTTCGCTGCTCACTTAATGCCTCTGCATAAAAGTGTGCAGCCTTCTGGATGCTGACCTCCCTTCAGCAGCCCACCCCCCTTGGTCCTGCAGTACTTATTGCTGCTGTACTTCCTCGCCTCAGGAGCAAGGTCACCCATCCCAAACTGTTCCGCAGGTAACTCAGCAGCCCACACATCTGTGCAAGCCAAGGATCGATCTACCGCTCGATATTCCCCCAAGGACAGCTTCTACGTGCGCAGCAGTTGATACCTTTTTGCACAACTCTGGTTTTTAAGGGCAGATCTGCTCCAGAGAAACATTCCAGCTCCTGCCTTAAGTGCCAAGGAAGTCAGGGATGATGCCCTCACAGCAGGTGTGTCTAGAACATGGGACCTGTTTCAGGGAAAGGAAATACCAGCAGAGAAGCGGGAGATGGAGACCACCAAATCCTCAACTTGAGTCTAAACCCCCTAGAGCCCGTTCCAGGAGTGCTCTGGATGGAAGTCACTCCAGGTTCTCTAAGGTGACTTGCTGAGGCAATTTCCACCAGCTCAAAAGGAGGAAGAAGGAGACCAAGAAGATTAGTCATATAATAGCATTTCCTGGAGGCTTTCGTTGTGCCAGAGGAGGATGAACACCTGAGAGAAGGAATATTCCCTGTCTGGTTATTGTGGAATTTGGCTCAAAGTGGAAGCTTCCTTAAAGATCAAGAGGTATGGCTGATATAACTAAAGAAGTAAAACAGAAATGCTTCTGTGATTGAGTATTTCTTACTGAAATGATGCACACATAGCATTGTTAGCTAATGGGAACTCAAATACCATCATAAATAGTAGCCATAATAAACCAAAATTAAGTAATTATTCATGGTAGAAGTGACAATCTGAATAAACTAGATGAGATCCTTCTGACAAGAAAAGAAAAAAACCCCTAACAAACAAACAAAACCAAACAACAAGAAAAAAGCAACCAAAAACCACTGCCACAAGTGCCAGGTATATACAAACAGAAAATCACGCTGTCCCAGCTAATGTCGTGTTATCTCAAGGAGGAGGAACAGAAAAAAAAAAAAATCTAGCTAGACACATTAAATTTTCAGATCTCACTAAGCAAGCACAAGAGACTTCTACGGCATTTTCATGTTGCTGTCATATTTGCATCAACTTCCTTTTTAAGTTCCTCTGAGAAAACACGGAGATAAAAGATCAGCTGATGTTCCTGTGCAAAACACTGAAGTGCAGATAAGTGAGGATTATCAGACTTGCATTTGGCTTTGAGGGAAATCATAGTGTATGAAACTTTTAAAAATACCTGTTAAGCTTGTAAAGGGCAGGAGTAGAACTATTCTAGTCAGACTTTTAAGGAGTTATCTGACAAAAACATATCATAATAAAATGCAATACACTAGAACAAAATTAATTTCAACATATACCTGTCTTAAAGAACACCCCAATTTCGAATCTGTATCCTAAACCAAAGGGACTGTGGCTTAAAAATGTCAGGGGGAAAAAATCATTTTAAGTAAACGAATAATAATCTTTACTAAGAAAATTAATGTGCTGCTTTTATTTTTATCAGCTGACCTCTATAAAACCTCCCTAAACTGCATAAGACAACTGTGAGCTTGCACATTAAAAATCAAAAGATCATTGAATGCTTTCGCCTTCCAGAAATGAGAAAAGAAAGTAATTTTTTTAATTAAAAATAGAACTTGATAACCTCCGATTATTTAATTTCTAACATCAACCTCTTAATTCTGTCCCAATTAGATTTCCCTTTATGGCTTATGCTTATAATACCTTAATGCAATGTATATTATCAGCAAATAATTAACTGAATCAAAAACATGCAAAATATTAGCAAATTTTCAAGTTTAAAATTAGAAATCATTTTACATTCCTCAATGTAAGATATGCAGCCCTGAAGTAATTCTGCATTTTGTTTTCTTTTAAAAAAGTTATAAATAGAAGTTATGTTTTAAAAGACAAAAGAACAGTCAACTATTTGAATTCCATTAGATAACTGAGTAAACTTGTCAGGTTTCAGTTCATATATTAAAAAATAATTTTGTACTAAATGTTCAGCTGCAGAAAAGGAAAATAAGAGAAATTTTCTTTATTCTAAATAGATTTTATAGTCTTTATGAAACTGTTTTTGTGTTGTTCGTTGAACGTGTACATTGAATTTTCATGCATTAACACACATGCAGATACTTCTGTATTTCAGCTCTGATAGGGAGCTACGGGAGGCAAAATATTCTGGAGGGGGACAGCTTGGGGTATTTTTCTGGCACAACTGGAAGCAGAAGATACTGAGCTGCTCACCAGAAGTCCCATCCTTGTAAGATTTCTTATAAAATTTTGGAGACTTAAGACTGTCAAGCACTTCAGAAGTTTTGCTACTGCCTCGGATTCTTCCAAAGCAGGTGACATTTCTGTGGGCATCATTTAAGGGTATTATGGAGGGTATCATTGTCAGGAGTGTCTCGATGCTCAATAACAGAAGCTGCACAGGAACCAAGTGGTTTTGCCAGATCTAAACCACGTTCAGCACAGTTGTTGCTACTGCTGCCATGCCATACTGGATCACACCCCTCATAAATTCATTGCAAGGAAATAAAACACAAAACCCCGCCACCAACAAAGCCTAGCCTGTTTTCTGGGATTTCCCTGCTGTCTCGCTTCTCCCAAAATCCTGACCTTGAGATGCAGAAGGGCTCGCACCACCTCTTCTCATCATCCTGTGCTGTGCCCCCGAGCTTGCTCCTCTGTCACCCGCAATCAGTGCTGGCCCTGCTGCCTGCACAACTTTCCAAATAGAAGCACATCACTCAGACACAGCATCTCTTCTAGCTTATTGCCAGATCACTCCATGTTTACCTTGGAACAGGTCAACCACTGAGCGTTCACACTGCGCTTTCCTGGCTCCTGTGCTTTGTTCCGCCTAGTTGTCCCCACTAGCTTTGGGCTTTGCTATTCTCTTTGGCGTTCAAAAACAGATACAAGTGTGTCTCCTGCTTAAATCACTGCTTCCCAGCTCTGCTGACCTCATTAGACCCAGGCTTCAGAGTTATATTTCTGTTCAGACCACACAGCTCCTCTAAAATAGGCACTCGGCTGACAGCATCGCTGCATTGCCTTGGCTCAAGACAGATCTACTAAGCCACCTTGTCTGAAAATTTACTGCTGCAGTAGCTGGTTGTTCCTTACTTATTCTTTTCAAGGCTCTCTTGCCAAAGACTGAAGCCAGCTGTAAAACCCACCTGCAGAGAACATGCCCTGGCAGTGGCTCACTTCCCTCTCCTCCCTTGCCCCAGGGGTGTGATGGCAAGTAAAATGACAGTAAAGTTCAGCCCAACTATTGACATGTTCTTCTCAAGTGTCTCTGGAGAAAAAGAAGAAAAGGAAAAGAGGTGGAATAAACCCTAAATCTATATACTGCTATTATACAGCCAGAAAGCTGATGAGCATCACCACAAGGAAAAGCAAGGGGAGGGGCAAGCAAGCAGCTGAAATGGGAAAATTATTCATTAACCATGTTTTCTCTATCAGAAAAAGTACTTTATCATTGAAATATTTATACTCAGATGCTTTTAGAAATTAGCACCTTGTAGCAAAGGATTGCTCTGTCCCCTCAGGTTTAACTTGACAGCAGTTACCAAAACTTTAAAGCAATTTGTAGCAAGGCAAACCCCTACAGTAAGAGAAGGCAAGAGGAGGCTGAGGATGCTAATACGTCCAGCTCACAATTCCCATACTTTACGGGGATCTATTCTGATTCACTAGAGGCTTAGAAATAATTTTACCGTGCAGACTACATCTTGGCTCTGTTTGGAATCCTTGCTCCAAATGTAATGGTGCTATAAAATGGTGCAATCAGCAGTAGCAGTATTTGGAAGCAGACACATCACTCGAACACTTTTCTAAATTTCGGCACACCACGACCACTGAAATGAAGAACAGTCCCACACTGTGCGTGGCTCTTTAGTTATAGAGTGGGCAAGCAATGACTGCAACAGGGTGGTTCATTCCTAGCACGTAAAACAGAAGCTGCCTTTCTAAATGATCACTGCAGTAGTATCAAAAAAATCTTGCTCTACATGTGAAGAAATACTTTGGATGACTTATTTCACGAGACTGCTGAACCTGAAGTGATCCAGTGTGCTCCAAAGGAGCCCCAAATCTACCTTATGCTCTTCGTTACTCTTTTGGCCAGTCAGGACAGTATTGCCAGTGCTCAGGTATCATCCGAGGGGCCCTGTGAGCACAGCCAGTCAGGGAGGCTCAGGGCAGCGCTGATCCCAGCTATCATCATCCCTTTTGTTGGGCAGAGCAGAGCCTTACTGAGAGAGAGGAGGAAAGCCCAGCTTACCACCTCAGCCTCCAAAGGAGCCTGTCTCTCCCAGAACACACCCCAGTCACAGAGCAGCTTGATTAGATATCAAATAGAGGATTTAGAAATTGATCCTCGCCTCCAGTTCTGGCCAGCAAGAAAGATGCAATGGAGGATGCCAGTGGCTCAAACTACTCTGTTTTCTTTTCCTTCATTGAGCTACTAAATGCCAGTGGCAATCTATCAGCTACTGCTGTTTTAGGATAATCTTTCTCTGGCATTTTCAGTGAGAGATACAATTTTTATTTGCAGTTAGTGCAGATTGTTATGACTGTAAAACACCATTTTAGGTTAATCTTCGCTTTGACATGCTTATGAAGAAGATAGGGTGCTTATATTTCCTCTTCCTTCTCTATGCCCCTCTCAAAGAATAAAGAAAAACAAAGGCATGAACTGCAAGTCCAATTATAATTTTCTTCTTTTAAAATAATAAAAGGTAAGGAAATTCAGAATTTCTGAGTCCTTTTGAATGCGCTCCTATTTCTGCACTGAGACAGAGCTGCCTGTGAGGGACATGGACAGATGTCATTTATAGGTATAATCTCAAAGTCCCACACTTTAATTTCACAGCATTTTAAGCATCAAATGATACACTGCAGCAAAAATGCTCTTACAGATGGTTTCCTGTATATAAAAGCAATCTGTGGATAATATTAATTGCATTACCTGATTCCATAACTGAGAACTTGATGTCACTATTTTAAATACCTCTGCACTTAAAATACTTGCACACAACTGCACAGAAGAATTCAAGACACCCTGGGAGCTTAATGCTGGCCCCTCTACCCTTTTTGGAGGTTCTCCTGTAGCCATTACTTTGTTCATTATTCCCTAAATTTTTTTGAAGTAGTGATGTTGGCATTTTTATATTAACGTGTTTAGATATTAAACCCCACTTTCCATCCGTAATTAGAGAAAGTAGACATATACATATATGAAGTTTCTGAAAATAAGAGATTTGCCAACCTCAACATCTATCCTGTTCACTGAAGGAAGCCAAGACCTCTGAGATGAGGCAGAAGGGGATAAATTCAGGGTACAGAGCTGAAATCATAACAGTAATATTACTTAGATCTGAAGAGACAATGGTCTTTTTCAAAGTGCTTTCTGGAATGTATATTTTCTCTGCTTTCATTTTCTAAAAATATTTCCCATTATTCTTAACAATAAGAGAATAATGTCAATGAGAATAATTTTCTGAGAGGGAGAATAATGTTTCAGTTTCTAAGTTGTTCGAATCTATGCCTTAATAAAAATAGATTTTTCAAACAAAGTGCTTTAATATCAAACACATCAAGACAATGAAGGAATCAAGAACTTCTGTATCTTTTTTCTCACTCAGTCCTAATTTAACCAGAGAAATTAACCATTTCATTTATTCCTTGGAAAACTACTAAAAGGCACTAAAAGCAGCTGTTACTCTTTACTGCTGGTACACTGAAGCAGAAGAGGTTAAAGCTTACACCACATTGCCTGAGACACATTTATTTAGGAAGCCTTTACTGCCATATCCAACGGATATTCACATTATCACAGGTATCTCACCTGAGAAGCTTAAACCCATGCTCTACTAGTGACTACAGTGCTGAGCGTGGCATTTGCCCAGATAAATCCAAGACATGGGAATTCACACCTTGAACAATGATTCGTGAGCCAAGGCTGAAGATCACAGTGATTCACAACATCAATATTTTCATTTTATTTGAGGGGAAAAAAAGCCCAATAAGCCTAAAAGATGACTAATCTGATGTCTCCAAAACCATTCCGCCCAGTGGAATAAAACCATATTAACAAGAGAAATTTCCCCAAACTTCCACCTTTCTTTGAGGAGTATTTTTATCAGCTAAGCCACAAAACACCTACTTTCTAGCTTGCTCTTTTTTTTAGTCTCACAGGTCTTGCCTTCCTGAAAGTACATCCATTCAACAAGAAGGATGGAGGGAATTTTCCATCAGATGCAGCTCTACAGCCTGAGAAACATCACCAGAAGGAACAGCTGCAGAGTCAGACACTCTCAGGCTATCAAGAAAGCAGCATCAGCTGTGCTTTGCACAACCCCAGCTACAGCAGGGGCCTGTTATAACCTCCATTACTAAGCAGAGAGATTCTCAGAAGGGAAAGCTGGAGTGAATCCATCCCTACCTTGCACCTGCTCCATGAACCAACTGCCTCACCCCAAGTGAAGGTCACAATCAGCACATAAATCCTGGGTTTTGCAAGAGACTGGATATGACTGACCTGCTCCGGATCATTCAAGCGAGCCTTGTACCTTCCAGGTGGCTCCAGCAGCAAATAAGATAGACACTGGCCAGCAAGTAACTGCTACAGTTCCTCATGTCTTGTGTGAAAGGCCACACAAGAAGTCCACAGCCATGGGCACCAAACAACCCTTTCCAGGCAGAAAGAATATTTTTTGTCTGTTCTTCTCCCCTTTGACTAGATAAAAACCCTCAAATCAGCCATTTACTTCCAGTTAACGAGCACATCCTTAGAGCAGCTCTCTAGCAAACAGCTCCACCACCACAGCAGCCAGTGTAACTTACCCCAAATACAGGTTGAAGATGATGGCTAAGATCCAAAGCAGCAGCGAAGAAATGTTTTATTCCCAGGCAGCACCAAAAGACTCGTTTTTTGCTCCCTCAGTCCTGGGGCAGGTCTGTGCTGCTGCCAGAGGGTGTGAGAACTGGTGCCAGGTGGTTCCTACCTGCATCAGCCACCAGTGACCTCCAGAGCCTGGTGCAATCAGAGGGAACAGGTGGGTCAGAGCACACAAAGCCTGGCTTAAGGAGCTTCTCACCTCATGAAGATTTTGGCACTTCAAAGCACATCTGCTAGTTTATCCCACTAGCTTTTTGATAGCTTTATAATGAGATCAAACACGAGCCATTTGTAATTATGAGATTAATAGGGGCATTTTAAAGCTATTACCAGGACTGAGATGTTTTGTACAATGCTGTGTGTTGTTTAGGATACTATTTACTTAGTATTTATTTGTTTGCTGTCATTTATTCTCACTATCCTGCACAAATTTAGATATGAATTTTAACGCTAAGAAAGGTGGTACTTTAATCCTGGTGAGCAATACACAGATCTCCTGTACTTTAGGAGGGGCAGCTGATTCCACTGCCAATATCACACTGCTGTGACTCTCTTCCCACCCAGCTTTAGCTCTGCCATTTGCTTTAGGGACAAGAAAGACAAAGGCATGGTAACATCAGCATACCAAAGCTGCCCTCTGGAAATGTCACCCAATTCTTCTTCTTTATTTGTTTTACAGATCAGCTTGTGTGAAGTTACTTAAGAAATATCTCAAAATTCAGAGAGGTGATTTTTTTATATGCACAGCTTTTCTGTCTCTTTATAATCTGTACAACTTTCCTGTGTTGTTATCCAATAATCCAAACAGTGAAACACAGTTGTCTTCTTCTGGGAAAAAGGAAGGTGGATAGATACTTTATTGGGCAACCCCAGGCACTACTCCAACAGCTTCTGGAAATTTAAAATTCCTTCACAGCATGAAATTTCTATTCAAGAGGATATGCTTAAGGAGCATTTAGTACCTGGCATTTAAATATTGATTTGGGAAAAATGTATATAGAGAAAAAAAAATCACAAATCACAACTTACTGGTCTTTTGGTTCTACTTAACTATAAACCTTTTACTTAAACAAACAAACAACAAAACCCACAAACAAGCAAACAAAAACCCAAACAAAAACCAAACAAAAACCCAAAAAAACAAAACCACACAAAAAACCCAAAACAAAACAAAAAACCAACCAACCAACCAAAAAAAAAACACCCAGAAAATCCTGACATTTTGAGACAAAGTATGTAAAGCTTATCTGTGGTGAAGCTGTGGTTTGCCTTTTTGTTAGCATCACGGGGCCTCAAGATTTACGGTGCTGCTTCTTTCAGGGGGCTGGTTCTGCTCATCACCTAAGGCAGGTAAATCAACCCTGCTGGAGCGTGCTGAGTGAGAACAACAGGATATTCATCTTGTCATCTGAAAGAGAGTTGATTAAATTTTTTTATCAAGTCCCCAAACACATCAATATAAATATACATACCTAATTACTTGATTAATTGACCTAATTTTTTTGAGCAGCTTTCTCCTCTCCACCAAATATTCTGGGATGCCTGTCCCCTTCTCCCCCCTCCCCAGCCCCCAGACTGAAGCATTTCAGTGTGGAAATACTGTCACGTGTCTAATGGGAGCTGCAACTTCCAGCTTGTTTGAAAAATAAATCCTAAAATTTCAGGATACTGGAATTAGACCATCACCACTGAAACACCATTAAGAACAGTAATAATTTAAAACCAGATTCTTCTGAAAATTGTCAAGACCAGAACTGAAGTGTATGCACAGAGTGAAATTCTTTCTCTAAACTCAGTGATGAACCCTGCACGTCTTATCCTTCGGTGTACTGAAGACTTGCACATTTCATGGAATTCCACAGAAACATCCAGAGCTGTAGTGTTTGTGTTGATAAAAACACAGGCAATAAAGCAAAGGGATGCCAATATTATATTTCTGCAAAAATAATCAGAGCAACCCAAATTTAAAATTCTTCATCAGTTAAAAATACATATTTGATCTGACTAAAACCTCCAAGTTTATGTTCAGATAACTAAGTTCAATGGTAGTTTCAGGCTTTTCATAGTCTATGTGAAAAAGATCTTTTTAAAAATGTTTTCCTATGTTTTCAGTTTTGAGGACACAGGCACCACCATGCAGATGTAGGCATTTCTAAAACAAAGGTGATACTTAATTTTACACAATATATTAAAATCTCATTATAATCATAAGATGGCTTGGGTTGGAAGGGACCATAAAGATCACCTCATTCCAACCCCCTGCCATGGGCAGGGACACCTTCCACTATCCCAGGTTGCTCCAAGCCCTGTCCAACCTGGCCTTGGACACTCCCAGGGATGGAGCAGCCACAGCTTCTCTGGGCAACCCGTGCCAGGGCCTCACCACCCTCACAGGGAAGAATTTCTTCCACATATCCAACCTAAATTTCTCCTCTTTCATTTTAAACCCAGTATCATAGGAGTTTATCTAGAGTTTATTACATTATTTGAGTGTGCTCAGGATAGAAAATTTGCCTGAGGGAAAAGTATAAGGGAAATTTCTGGGTTGGATGGAAACGGGCAATACAGCACTGGAACAAATCCTGACCCTTTCAGATTTACACCTCTATTTCTGTATCAAATTAGTATAGATAAGCACCCACACTTCTGAAGCAGTAGCTTTTCTGCAACTGCTTTACCCTCTGCAAACTTCTTCATAACTTTTCCTGTATTAAATATAGCAAATCAGAACTATATTTCTTGCCAGCAGTTCTCCAGCTCTGAAGGTAAAAGCAAAGGCTGCACACAACATGGCCAGTATTTAAAAAGCTATTAAGATCCTATCCACTCTTTTTATAAGCACTCAGTGGGGATATAAGGGCTTCATTTTTCACAGCCTTCTCCCTGGCCCTCTTCCCTGGGACAAGAGATTTCATCAAGATGAGGTGCCAGGGAATAATTCCATGACTTAAAGTAAGAAGATCCAAAGATAAACATCCAAAGATGTGGACACTTCCTAAAATACTGTAACGATTTCAAAAAACCAGGAGAATAGGAAAGCAGGGGAAGTAAATAAGGAGGTGGGGGGGCACAGGGCAGGAACAAAACATGGCAAGATGCCGAAAGACAACAAAAAGGCAGCAAATGACACAAATTCCACTAGCTGTATCCTTGCAGCACGTTTACTTTTCATCCTCTGAAAGACCTGAGTTAAACCCCAGCGAAGTGATTCAGTCTGGATCTGAATTTCTACAGCACTTAATGATACAAGAGCTTATTCTATTGGGAAGGTGCTTGTCATAACAACTGTGAGCACCAGGATACACCAAAGAGTCAGGCATATACGTCCTATTAAACACTATGAAACTTTAAAGAGCCAGCCATTATTGCAGGAACCCCCCGAGCCACAGTGTGCTACAGGCAGTTGCTCTGACACAACAGCACTGCTTGTCTCCTGCTTCTATCCTTCCTCTGGCTTCCGTTGCTGGAGAGTGTGGGAAGCAGGGTATTGAGCTGAATGGATCTTTGTTCTGACATCGTACAACCTGCCTCTTGTTCCTGGGATGTACAGAGCAAACGCCACGAAGAGGAAGAGAACACAAGCAAGTCAGGGGAACAGAATGACATGTCTTATAATAATGCCGTTCAAAACCCCTATTTCCTATTCTTTAAATATTTTCCTATAAGTGAACATCGTAGAATAGTAGCTCAGTGCAACATAAATACACTCACAACTCTTGTGTAGCTCTACGTAATTTAGGGGATCTACAGTATTGGTATAAAGACTGAAAATTTCCTTCTGTGGTAGTATAAGAGCACTTACCTATCGTACAATTTCAAAATTTGGAATATTTTGCTCAGGTTTTGGTAAGCACAGAGAGATGAGCCTGTAGCCAGCAAGCACAGCATGCACAGCTTTCTGTACAGCACCTGGAGAGACGAGGACCCAGACACTTCACTCTAAAGTTTGTCAGTCCTTTCTCTTCACTATGAGAAAACTGCATTTCAAAGCATGTGCAGAGCATTCCATCTCTCCCTGATGGAGATTCCATTTCATACCTGAAAGGTACATCATGATTATAAAACATAGGTAAGCCCAACAGTGATGAGCACTGTGCAGGGAAGCACAACTCAGAGTAGATAGGCACCAAAATAAGGTATTTTACTCTCTAACCATAATAAGAATTTGAGCCCTAGTACGAGGTAGACCTCTGAGACTTCTTGTATTTCGTTCTTCTGTTCCCTAAATAATTATCTTTTGACCAAAGTGTATTTTTCTTTATCCTCCCCCACTTTACTTATACATATGTGCTCCTCCCCCTGATGGGGGAGCATTATTGAGCTGTGAATCACCTGCAGCCAGTGGAAGTGGCAAACTAAATAAACAGAACAAATATCAACCCCGATGTAGCAATAATCTAAATTTGAGGGTGTCTTCATGACCAACACAGTCCTATGAAAACAAAAAGTAAGTAAAAAAACTTCTACTTCAAAGAACTTTAACTCTTTCATGACCGTAAGTTTTCTTGCAAAGAAATTGGACTAATATTCATCGCTGAAAATCTGAGAGACAATTGAGTAGGCAGAAGTATTCCACAGAAATTCTTTTTTTTTTTTTTTCCTAAATGCAGGAAACTGCAGAACTAACCAAAAAGTTACTTTACCCTGCACAGTTGCAACCACTGCCCCGCTGGGCGGAACCGTGAGAATGAATCCTTTAAAAGAGCCGGTGACGCTGCTCTGCTCCAGCAGGTGGTTAAAGCAAACACATCCCCGTTCTTCAGACACTTGGGCTATTGCACTGAATACTTATACAAGCCTCAAGTTAGGACGTGCATAAACACTCATCTTGAATTCACGTTACAGCTGCTTTTTATGACACCAGAGGTAGTTCTAAGCTCCTTGTGCTGGAGATGCAACACGAGAGGAAGATGTTTAACTATTTTTATTTTTACTGTCAACATTTAACTATTGCTCTGATGATTTTGTCTCTCCTGAGTAAAATAACAATAAGCTTTAGCCATCAGGTACCAGCCACTAGAATCTCAAGCACCAGTACCCACTCAAGGAGGCATTTCTATTTTTCAGCATCCTTGTTCTGATCTTCAGTTATGAAGCAATCCAATATTCTCTAGAAAGAAAGTGATATTTTCTGTTATTATTGTACTGGCAGCTACTGTACTCCAGGTGAAGGGACTGCATTTCACTCTAAAACTCCTTGACCTTCATTAGTGCTTCAGGGAGCTTGAAAACCTAATAACAAAAAAATTCAATAAAATAGACTAGTTCATATTTTTCTAGCTTTCTGAAACAACAGTGAAAATAGTAACCATCAGGTTTAAAGATTAATTTGAAACGAAATGCTTACAGGCAAATAGATATGATAATTGCTTTATATCATACACAGCTTGTTTTTAAAAGGGACATGAAATCTTATAATTCAATCAACTTCTAGTTCGTATTTTAAGTTATATTATTTTAATTAATCTATTTGAAAAAGAGTTTGCAAATCACCAAGGCAGCAATTTAATCAGTATTTAATTTTGACGTGTAAAAAAAAGTAGGTGAAGATTTAAAATAGGACTTCTAGACATTTACAGACCAATATATATCCACATATATTATGACCATGAAGACTTTCATACCTACAAAGCTAACTACCTACCTGCTGTATTCTGCTATATTAAGTCTTGGGATCTTCATATAGTTTATGTGTCACATAAATTAGCCAAAAAAATGTTTTATATGCACAGATATAACAGCGCACCTGGAATGACTGAGTAAGGCTCTGTAGGATTGAAGTATTTTAGAATCATTAAGGTTGGCAAAGACCTCCAAGATCACCAAGCAGTATCTCTGCTGGCATTTCACCTCAGACTCAATTCTGATATCCCTCTTCTACTTATCCACCACTTGGCATGTTTTTAGCCCAGTGGCATAACAATTACCAAGTTTTATCCTGTATTTGAATGAATATTAAGACAGATCTAGAAATTATAATGACAGCTTAAAAGTATTCCTCAACTTGATGAGGAAGAGGAGGAAGAGGACATTTCCATCATTAGCCATAGATCTCTCCAAACCCCAAAAGCTAAACCACTTCCACTTGCATATTCCATATATACATATATGTATATATATATATGCACACACACACATATATATAAGAACCATTTTGAACTGCTGGCAGGATCCAGAGACACATCTTACAAAACTCGTGCTTTCTACCCAGGAAATTTAAAAGTTTTATTAGGCAATTCTCTAGACATCATAAATGCCATTTCAAATATCCCCTTTTCGGGGACACTCAAACACAAATACGTAATTCTTCAAGGAGAACAATTACATCTAGTCGGTGCTAACTTCTTGTACTGATGTTTCCAGGACCCCAACCACCCTACTGATGGAAAACATTCCCATCCTATTAGGTGAGTGGATCACCTGCCCTAAACCCATACAACACACAGCTTTCCTGGTATTTCTAAAGAGAATATAGGCAGCTCCTGCAGCTACAATCCAGACCCAAAGGAGATCTTTCATTTGCCCCTAAACCCTGTTTCCAAGTGGGATTACAACTTGTTTTACAGGAATCTTTCCATATCACTGCAGTCTGGCTGATGCATTACAGATTCCCTGCATTAAAAGGCATAGCCTCCCCCAGGAGCTCTTGCCAGCAGCTGAGTAACAAAGCTTTTGGAAGATGCAGCATTTTTGACCTGACAGACTTCGGGCAGTCAGAACCAACCGCTCTGCTTTTATTTTGAAGCCACTTCGGTAAAGAGAAAGAAGTTTGTTAAAGTTAGAGCACTGTGTTAGAGCACGAATTTTAAAAGACTTTTTTCAAGCTCATTTAGTGCATCATTTTTCTACTAATCTAGCCAAGTTCTTAATACTCAGAAATATACATTAACTCATAGCTTTATTTAACGTCCCTATCGATACTAATCTCATGCTCCATGCTTCTAACTTGGCTGCAACAGCTTTTTTAGAATTGTTATGTGCTCGATAGCTCCGGTTTAGATATTTCTGCAACATGCAATAGATATTTCTGTTAAGAACTGTGAGGAACATGTCACAGGATAGAGCGCAGAAGCCCAAGTTTTAATTTGGAATACTAAAGAACATGTTCTCTAAAGCTCTTTGGATGTTTTTGAGGCTATTCAGACCTCAAAATATAGCTTTTCTTTAGCGAGTACAAAGATGTGTTGTCTGGGAAGGTACTGGAATGGAAAAATTGCGTGCAAAGTTTGCATTTTGTACTAAGTTCACAATTCAATCTGCATTTTCACTTTCATTCAGGCTAGGAAAAATTGCATGTAAAAAAAAATATTGAAAGAATGTCAAAAAAGGTCTTTGATTTTTATGTTTATTGGGGGAATAACAGCACTCAATTTAAAAAACAGATACCAGTATATATGTGGATGTATAAACATGGTAAACTTGCAAAAGCAGTCATTTATAAAGGCCCATATCCTATCAACTTCTGCATAAAACTCCATAAAAGGCAAGATCACTTTTCCTTGCTGTAACTTTGACGTTAATTATTTTTTATTATTGGTCTGGTTAGATATTCTAGTATTTGCATGCAGAATAGCAGAAATTTGCATACAAATAAGAGCTTTGTAATCATATTTTGTTCTAATTTCCCATACATGTCCCTAAACAGCCCAGGATATATAAATTACAGTATCATTTAGCTAACAATCTATGATGGCTATGTGTAATAACATAACCTTCCCAGGATTTAATTAAGCAAGTTCAGAACACGGAACTTAGAAGTAAGGAGCCTCTAGAGAAGAATAAATTTAAAGAGTTGCCCTCCATTTCTAAGCTTCTATGATTTTATTAACTTTACTAAGAATGAGGGAAAAGCGCAAACAGGGAGGATAAACACTTACTGTTAACTTTAAATTTTTCTTTCCGAGACAGAGAAAAAAAAGACTTTTCTCTTAGTGTCCCACCCTCTATTGTATTTCTGGAAGGGTCTTGAATTTTCATGCCAGCAATTGCACAGATAAAAATCTGTCTAGAAAGACCAATGTTAAAATTCTCCTTCTGCTCTCTCCTTGTCAGTGGTGACTGGGTATGGACCGATGCAGCACAATGATGCCACCTAACAGTGGATGAGATTCTATAGACTGCAAACATCACAAAATCGAGACTATACACGCAGGATGGTTTCTGCTGCTCACATTTATGCAGCACAAGATCGGCAGAAAAGTTTTCTTCGACGGTAAATACTGTGTTTTTTCCGTGTATTCCATTTGTCTGTGTAAAACAGCTAAATGAAAACTAACTTCACCTTAGAAAGGAATAACCATATATCCTTTTATTAGAGTAAACCCCATGTGACTTTGGGTCTTAAATTGTCAAGAGAGAACTCTTCCGTTCTGATTTTATATGCGATGTTTTGGGGTTTATGGCGGGTCATATCGGCAAGCCACAGGTCACACAGCAAAATCTACCTGTAATTTATCCCACAGTCAGGCACCTACTTTTGTAACTCAGAGGTAAAAATGAAATAAAATTATCTAACCCACACTACCACTTTCTGTTTTAAAATTAACAATCTTTACGCATCCTGTATTTAATTAACTTCTCTTGCAATGTTGTTTGCGTCATCCAACCATTTATTGGCTGGGGTTTTCTTTAATCATGTGGGCTTTGGTTTGGTTTCCCTTCCCCATCATCACCCCCCACCCCACCGTATTTTAATCTTCTGGGGTAATGTTCCTTTAAGTCTTGTACAAGTGATCAAGGAGAATCTACTTTGAAATTCTCCTCACACAGCTAGAGCTCCTCGTCTGTGTTGTTACAGATGTTTAATTCCTTTCCACTATTAGATCAGCTGTCACGAGTTTATGTACCTACTACAACGTGAAGCATTTGAAGCGAGGTAGATCAAGACTCCTCTTCATGGGATTTTGCTGCAGTGGAAAAAAACATTGATTTTTTTTTTTTTGATGCTGAGTTTCTGCCAATCATTTCGACAGTGAACCTTTCTTAACGCATCACAACAAAACGAAACTCAGGCCGTGTAATGTTGGCTTCTTTGGGGTTTTTTTCCCCAATTAACTAAGTTCAGTGGGTCCTGTTTTGATGTTACTAAAAGGACAAAAGACTTTCTTGGAACATATGCCTAAGAAAAGGTTCTGAAGTGATTTTCAGGGAATTTACAGTAATTCTCTTTTAACTCTTGAATAGAAAGGATTTGCCAACGTTGCTCAGATCATCAAAATCAGAGTAAAGAGGAAACAGGGTGTGTGTGTAGGAAAACACATAAACCCACCACTGAGAAAGTAAATTAACTTCCACAGCTCCATATTAATAACTGGAGATCAAGGTTTGCAAAGTTTGTTTGTGTGACATCTTGTGGGTCTTCTGAATGTTGCTTTTTAACTGGTTCAACTCTATTTCATGATTTATTTTGTTTTGTCTTAATCAGTATTCCTAGGAGGCTGGAGTAACTTTGCCATTGGGAGGATGGCCTTACTCTTAGGTACCTTCAGACTCTATTTCAACAAATCCCTCATTACACGCTGATTTCTAGGTGCAGATGCATCATCTACAACATAAAGGCCTTTAATTTGTGCAAACCCCGCGGAATTATAGATTGTATCTCTGGTAATTTCTCAATATATCAGCCTCACACTGAGCCTGTGGAATAGATATTAATTCATGCAACAAGCAAAGTGGCTTCATCATACAAATCAGTCAGCCCTTTTTTTTCTTTTCATTCAGAAAATCATTATGATGCATAATACTGTCCATCACACCGAGACTGGCACTGAGGATGAAATGTTCTGTAAGCTCAGAGTGAGGACACTGTAACTGTTCCAAGAGGTTACATCAGTGCTAAGGTTTTACTGATAAGACTGCAAAATGATGAGACAATTCAGAACAAATAGTACTGAGCAAATAACATGTGAGAGGGTTTACAAATCCCTTGAGGCCCATTTCACAAATTGGCTTTAAAATTTTTGTTCTATATCTTCTTCATTTCCTATGCCACGTTCTATTCCTATAGTACAATAACACAAGACTCTTCTCCTGGACAATATTTCTGATGATAAAGGTAAGACCACCTTGTAGAAAGAAGAAAACAAAGTAAACATTCAAACTTGAAGAATCTGCATTCATTTTTGCGTAAGCAAACTAAAAAAGATGTAATAAAAAATGCATAATAATAAATCTCGTAAGAACCTAGAAAGAGATATCTAGATGGCCATAAACAGCATACCAGTATTGCAGTATTAACATTAAAAGTTCTTTTTTAGTGTTCTCTGCAATTCATGAATTTCCTTTGCCACTAGGAAAAGAACTTCATTGTCATTTGTTGTTTTGAAAAAAATCAGAAATACTGGAACTGCATGAGCACGTGCAGATATTTGGGATGAATGTGCATTTTCATCACTTCAATTTTGCTCCACAAAGGCAAAAAAACCCACCATCATCTATTTAAACCCTTCAGCATCTGTTTATTGAGTCAGAATTTACTATGACAACTATTCTGATCCACTTGCAATTTCAGTGCATATCTTAAAGAAAATATTTGAATAGGACATCTGACATTTTAGAGATGCTGATTTAATTTAATTCCTCAAGTTCAATTTTTGTCTGCACCAAAATAACCTGATACTTCCAACAGAAGCTGTAAGGAGTTCAAAGAATTTTTTATTTATTTCAGATGCAACAACATATGTTTAGTTCATAAGAATATTTTCATATTTATAGCTTTTCTGTCTGTACAATATTAAAAGGAAATAATCCCAATAATTCTGCTGAAATGACAAGGATAAAAGGGTATTTCTTCTACCATAGTTTAGCAGAAATGCTAACTTTGGAGTTTATAATGCAGGGCAGAGTTGCAAACTAAAAAAAACCTAACAAACTGCATTATCCAAAAAATTCTGGTTTTCTGCATTACAAACACAGATAGTCCTTGATTTTAGGGGTTTTTTCCCCCCCCCATCTACCACCTTTGAAAGCAAGAAAGGGTAGAGTCAGGGCACACAGCAGAGCAGGGACTGAACCCACTAACTATCCTGCATACCTCCACTCCCTTTCCAAGCACCAAATTCACTCAGGTTTCATGCTCACCCTAATCACAAAGGAGATAATCCTATTTGCATTGTTATTTTCCACTGCTTAATGATAAATGTCTCGTTCCATAACTGAAACCGGAGTCTATCGATTCCCTGGTTGTTTTGTTATTTGTGGGACACTTCACTCAAAGCACTAAATTGTATTTATATAGTTCATACAGCTTTATTATTTGTGTATTTCGTGACTTACATGAAATTAAATTAAAGATCTTCCCAGACAAACAGGAACCACCAATTTGGCTAATTGCAGCTAACGCTCACCAGGAAGACAGTGGGCCAAGAGGACGTGCAGACCTCTTTCACCAGCAAGGCTCTACCCAGTGCTCACAACACCCCTTCCCTGCTTCCCTTCCACCTCTCCAATTTGTCTTAGGGCTAGAGCTGGTACCTTCTGATGGCAGGGGAGTGCTCCTAAAGTCAAGGATAAGGCAACATTGGGAAATACCAGGGAAGGAGCCCATGCTGACACCAAAAAGCTACAAAAAGGTTGGCTGCAGCTCTGTGCAGTCTGGTCTAGTGAGAGTTGTCCCTGCCCAAGGAAGGGGAATTGGAACATGAGCTTTAAGGTCGCTTCCAACCCAGGCCATTCCATGATCTTATAACAGAGCACTGCAACTGCAGCCCTGGACAGGAGGTGTAGAGAGAACAAGCCCAGGTTTGCCTTGCATTTAGCTGCTCTTGCCACTTAATTTGGAGAGGAACTGCAGATTTTGAAGCAATGGGTCAGAAAAGCAGGGATGCTGTTTTGGGAGGTTTAGATCATATAGATGCAAGGGATTGCAGATACAGGATGTGACTCAAACTGCACAGTGTCTACCAAGCAGGTGTATACGCAAGTGCTACAAGAGCCCTGACGCTCACAGGTCTGTTTTTTCAGAAATTCAACACTATTAGAAATAAGTGCTCAGTAACCATGACTTTATTTAGCATGTCCTATTCTTACCTGGAGTGTTTCAGCCACACTGATATCTTGCCTGCATGTAAACTTCCACAGCATCCCCAGACCAGGCGTCCTGACAACAAGGTTATCTATCCCTCTTGCTTAGGAAGACTGAGTTGCTCAGGACTTACATACTTGCTATTTTGCTCCATATTTTTAATCAAAAGAGAAGGAAGAAGGAATATTGTTCTCAAAAGGTTATAGTGACAAGAACTGCCACACAGTGTCCAAACGCATTCTCTTAAGCTACTTCCCCATCTCCAACAGTTGCCAGGGATGGTGAAGAAAAGAGTACAAGAGAAAACAGGACAGGATCTCCTTTCTTCCCTAATGCACTCACCTTTTTTTCTGGATATCAGCAGTTACAGGCCTGAACTCTATCAGTGCTGCCATGTAATATCTGTTTTCATATCGATGATGATCTTTATGTGGAATCATATCTGCTTGGAACCGTTCTGTAAATCCCATGTTCCTAATAAGGAATAGAGATTTGCTTTGGGTCAAATGACAGCAATCAGTGGGGTTTCCAGCAGAAGCATCTGACCCTGTCTTTGTTAACATAAACCAATAACAATCCAATAATCTGACACCATAAGATGTATTTCATAAATCAAGAACTTAATGCCTTCATTTCTGCTGCCTGCTGAACTCCCAGAGCCTGAACCCAAGGTGAAATCTTGGTCGTACTGATTTAATAGCAATACTCCCATTGACTTCAGTAAGTCCAGGTTTTCACTCCCTTAAGGCACAAGGTTTCTGAAACAGTGTTTTTGGCATACAGAGAAAAGCAATAACAACTTCATCTATTCAGCTTGGCTTCTACAGTAATTCTGGGTCCAGTTATATATGTATTTTCTTGGAATCAATTACAGTCTTCTCTACTTCCCTTGACTATTGACTGTTCTGTGATAGATGTATTATTTCAAGGAATACGTAAAGCCTCATACCTACTTATTGACAATGTGCTAAGTTAGGTACCTTTTAGGCAATTCTCCAGCTCGAAAGACCGAGTGTTAACAGTGAACTCCAGACATCTCAATACCACAGGCTGCTCTCATTTTGAACATAAATGTACATATTAATCAGCTAATCACTAAGCCCTGAAACCTCTAACTGCAATATTGGCAGATCTTCTTAAAAAGTATTTCCAAGCTTGCATGCCTGTTGTTGCATTTGCTTAAGGAATCATCCATCACGTAAATAGCTAGTTAGTAAAACGAACTAATTAACAGAGGAATTAAACAGAGAAATAAATCTCAAGCTCAGGACTACTGAAATGTTGTCGTCCTTTCCCATCCAAAGCCACCAGAAAGGCTTATACTTAAGAAATACTGCTGCATTTTGAAAGCAATTTATGTAAAACATGTACCCTCTAATCCGTATTCTGTTATACCATACTGAACAACTGTTATATTTATTATATTAAAATACATGCAGTACAGTTGTCCAGGTCTGAGCCCCCTTTCTACTTGAAACACTTGATTTGCTCTTTAAGATCATTTAAAGAACTATTCTTGTGTGTGCTTTTGAACTATTTTATTAATTTATTATTGATCCTTTGGGACTTAGATATCTTTAGATGCATGTTTAATATCTGTTAATGTTTATTCCAACTATTCTGTGATATCTAATCACAGTGGCTGTCCGAAGTTTAAATATACAGTTTAAAAAATACATATTTTAACCTCCCTCAATATATTGACTGATAATGTTCTATAGAAAGCTTGGAATCAGATTAACATTTTAAGCTAAAACTTGCAGTGCAATTGCTGCCATTTCCTCTCATGCTAATAAATGAGAATCTCTTATTGAAAGCAGTAGGAAACAGATGGACACTTTGTCAAAGCATGAAGCTCAATGATTTGGGTGATAACGGATGGTATGCGTGTATATATATCTACATCTAACAGAATAACAACATTTTTAACCTCTAATACTCCAATTTCTTTATACATCAATCACTTTTTTCTTTTCCACGCATAAAAACCACAGACTTATTGGATGAAAAAAAAAGGACCGACAAGCTCACTCGGTAGGCTTATGGCAGAACCCAGAACTGAACCTTTTTCTCTCAAGTTTCAGTCCAAGCATCCGTGAACTGGCAACTCAGGGAGAAACATAGTGTTCTCACTGAGCACTGGGACCGAAAATATATACACACACACACACAAATTCTGTGAAAGGATAAATGATAAATTTATCTTCTTCGACCTGAGCAGTTTATCTCTGATTTGTCTCATAATGCATCAAACATATTAATGGTGGTTTAACTGACGTGATGTGGGAGTTTAGAATAATACCACCCAGCATTTAGCCTTTTAATAACTTATTAATTACAAAATGGTTGTAGGCTTCAAGGGGAGTTGCACCCTAATGCTCATGGCCCCTTTGATCCCACTTGAGCATTTCAGTGTTAATGATTGTTTTAATCTTGCCATTATTTTGTTCAGCTCTTTGACAATTCCTTGGTTCCTTATTTTGAGTATCTCAGTTACAGTGTTGATATTCATACTAATCAGTCTCTTCTGGCATCTGTAGTGTCAGCTTGGAGCTGATTCAGGAAAAGCCACAAAATCATAACACTACTCTTTCTATAATTTTCTGCTATTTAGGATGCATATAACTCAGCTTCTGAGCTTTTAAAGATGCATCTGTAAGGCCTCTTGCTGTCATTTTGAGGGAAAAAACATAAATCTCAAACCACATTTGTGTGCATGAGATACAAACAATTCTGTTTCCTCCCTCTGTTTCCATGAGCTTATGGTATTTCTTCTTCATAACAATGATAAAAGAAAGCTTCAAAGTTCGAAAGAGATAAAAGGGCAATATTGGATCCTCTAACTTAATATCTTGCATTTATCCAGTTTGCTCTGTGGACCAATACCATCTGATACAGATACCATTCTTAAAACATCCCACTTAGTCTCTCTCAATCTCTCCTTTTTTTCGTGATCAAAGAATGGTTTGGATTGGAAGAGACCTTAAAGATCACTTAAGTCCTAATCTCCTGCCATGGGCAGGGACACATTCCTCTAGATCAGGTTGCTCAGATCTCCATCCAAACTGGCCTTGAACACTTCCAAGGATAGGACAGCCACAGCTTCTCTGGGCAACCTGTGCCAGGGCCTCACCACCCTCACAGGGAAGAATTTATTCCTAATATCTAATCTAAGCCTATTCTTTATCAGTTTAAAGCTATTACCTCCTGTCCTGTCACTCCATGCCCTTGTGGAAAGTCCCTCTCCAGCTCTCTGGTATCCCTTTTAGAAACTGGAAGGGACTTTAGGGTCTCCCCAGAGCCTTCTCTTCTCCTGGCTGAACAACCCTAACTCTCAGCCTGTAAATCAGAAATATCTTAATCTAGGTCAAGTGAGTTACTCTGCTATAAAAGCATGATAAGAATCACAAAATACAATAACTATCTCAAATATCTATTTTTTCTATTCAGGACACAGATAAGATCACGGGTAACATAGTATAACAATTACTGGTAATTTGCATAATCACAGCATATTCAAATTCTTAAAACCAATAAGAGCTGCAAAATCAAGGAGTAGTTTTCATTTTCCTTCGGTCTTCCACACCGACAGTATTCAGGAACCAGCAATAAAAATATCTCAGCTGTCATACATAATAAAAGGCCTTGTTTACTTAGCAAGGCCCAGACTATCAATAGAAATCAAGGCTTTGCTTCATAAAAAGATATGGATTGCAAACCACACCAATACGAGCACTAGCTCAAGGTAAGTAGCTGTGCCCAGCAGGCAAAATTGAACAGGCTGTAACCCCAACTTCATCTGAACCCCACGATTCCTACAGGGAGCACCAATTTTCAAGTTTTTCATAGCTCATGGCTGTTATTGCCCTGTAATTACCTCAGTTATGCATCAGACAAAGCAAACTTACTGCTCACCCTAAGAGATGCAAAATCAATTGTTTTCACTACTTGTACTTCTCTGTAGGGTCCTGGGTCAGCTTCTTGTGCTGCTGTGGCAAAGGTTATAGCATTCCGCAGTCCCTCACTCCTATAAAACAATCTAGGAGATTATGAGGCAATAAATTTATTGTTCTCATGCTTTGTCCATCAATGGATGCGTTCTAGGACAGCAAGTTCTTTGCTATTGATTTCAAGATCAAACCTACTGCAAGTGAAATTCGGATCTTGCTCACTATCACCACTGATTGCAAAATTTTCTTGGGGGGGGTGTGTTTCCATCAAATCGTTGAATTCCGATAGATTGCGACTTTGCGTTCAAGACTAACCTTTTATGTACATCACACTAGTGCAAATTGAGACCATACCAGTGGCAGCTGCTATCCGACAGCAGCTATAAGACAAGTGTTTTAACGTTGATGATATCTTTGCATAACAATAGAGATGGCATGGAACAAAGAAACCTCTTCAATGCCAGTGCTGGGTCAAACACATATGTTTAAAAGATACTTAAAACTCTTAATATCACTTAAATAATTTTCTCTTTCAAAACAGGCAGCCTACATGACTGGGAGGGGTTTGTTTAGATTTCTGCTTAGATTGAAACTAAGAGGGTACCACTTCATTATCACAACATCTGAACAGAAACCTTCATCGCCAATATGGGAGATTTTTTAAACGTATATGAGCCACATACCAGAGCAAGAGCACCTCATCTGGGTCTGTGTCAGCAGCTGAATTTGATGACAGCAGCAAACTGTTCTTATAGGGAAAGGAATTGTCTGTTTTCTGCAGAGCTCTCATCCTCAAGGTAATGTAAGCCTTGCTATTTCAGAAGTCTTGGATAAGAGGCCAAAGATTTGTCTCCTATTCTGTAAAGGCAAATTCCCGTTAGTAGCACTATAAAATACATTAGGTTTGTGTCAACTTCGCTGACTTAGGCTAAAGAAATTCGCTTTGTTTCAATACTTTGCCATGGTTATGGTCAGTCTAACAAAGAACTGCATTCTTTGTGGCAGCTGCATCTTTCCTGAAGCATTTTTGAAAATTCTATTTTGATCGTAAGTGTAGAAATTTGCATCCTGTCCAGAAGAGTTGGAAACAGTAAACAAGAATATGGTTCCCAAAGGGCTTCCTAGACAGGAATTTTTCAGTATCTGTACTCTGCTAATTCTTTAATATCTGTATTAACACCTACATTTTTACTTCTCTCAGCTACCACTACAGAAAAATGCAAGAAACTTTAGAGAGATATTATAGAACATTTACTACATTCAGCCGAATCCAATATGCCTTTAGTGCTGCCTAATAGGAATCAATCCTTTTGGCTGACACCTGACTGCTGTGAACAATATAACCTGTTATTGTGGCTGTCATTTAACCATTCTCCTACTTATAATGCTGCATGTCAAATGCTAAAAGAAATGCAGGGCTTCTTTCAGAGATGGCATGACTTTCCATGCAGGCTTCCTGCTTTTAATTAAATGCAAAACTTGCACCCACTCTGTGTATGCACCCCACTCTCCTATCAGCCCAGCAGCAGCTTGCTAAATGTAACATTCTCCCCACAGTTGTTCTGCTTGAAATTTGTATTCATGTAGAACGTCTGTTCTGTTGCAAATGTCGAAATTCCAGTTTCAGGCCACGAAGATTATTTTGGGTCTATTATATTCCTCCCCAAATGCTTTTTTCCCTCCTAAGTCCATTTAGTGCCCGTTAAAGGTGCCAGGTCGACCAATACTTACACTTACGTGCTCTTTATTCCCCAGGAGCTCCAGAAAAGGGAATGGCACTGCAAGCTCCTACCTAGAGATGCCAAACCATGTCCTCAGTGACCTGGTGGAAACTAAAGAAGTCACTATGAGTGGTTTATGTGGCATGAACATGGGGTCATCAGTCTTCCTGCAGCCATGGCTACGATGCGTCAGCTGTACCGCAGACCCGAGTGAAAGAAACCATTTTTAGCACACAGGCCATAGAAACATAACTCTTGCTGTCATTTTGGCCAAGACAGGCAACCCACCAGCAAAAGTCTTTGTATTTCATTCTGAACTCTCTGAACTAGCCTGATCCACAGGAGCAGCCCTTGGCTCAGCTTTCCCGCGTCACACAGCTCGGGAGAAGCAGTCAGGTGGGTCATTTACTGTACTGCGAGTCAGCTTTAACTGGCTTCAGACTTGTAAAACCTCAGCGGGCTCGGCTTTGCTCGAGGGATTTGCAGTTTATCCACGAGGTACCAGTGCCACCTTATAAACATGTGGAAGGGGCTACAAACAGCTATTGCTGCAGTGAAAAATCTGCATACAGCAAATCACTGTCACAGCCTGGACTGCTGGGAGATCTGCTGCAGATCATAGGGAATAAAACAAGCTTTACTTAACGCAGGCACCTTCATCATTTGGTTTTACACCAAAGCCTTCACATTACACCTCACACAGTTTATTCTTCACTTGCTAACAAAGAGAAGCAAAGAGAGGAGACGATCGCATAGAGATGCTGCAACAGAAGCAGATGGTTCGACTCTCCCAGGCCTTGGCATTGTGTCTCTTTCTGTAACTTCGGTATTTTTGCCTTCTCCCACCCCTTTGGTCCCATCTGCACTTTCCTCTTTCTCTCTGTCTGTCACGTTGTCTTTTAGTTCACTTTCCCCAGGAAGAGATGCTTATGCTGTCGTGTTCCTTCCAGAGAACTCAGCTGACAGGACAAGGTGGCCGTGTTGGACGAAGGGGTGGGACTCCTCTGCATTTCATCACAATTATGCCTGAGGAGAGCAGCAATTTCCCATGGCTCTGTGTAAGGGAAAGGCTCTGTGCTAAGCCCCCGCAGGAGGGGGCTGTGCAGAGGAACCTGAGGCTGCTGACGGGAGCTCAAGGTGCACCGAAATATCCCTGAAGGAGGGCACCTGCTGCTGTGTCAAGGACTCGGCTACAAAGAGTAGGACACCAGACCTCGGCAGTGCTTGTGATCATCTCCGAGGCACTTTGAAAACGTTTTTGCACAGCTTTTACCCTCCACCTTTTCCCTGCTGTTGCCTCCCCGTTTCCCAGCCAGGTTAGATCTTGTCTCCAAATGTAGCTGTTGATCTCCCCCTGCAAGCCCCTTCTCACACACCTGCCAAGAACAACAGGAACAGCAAGGGGAATTCCTTTTTCTTTTCCTCTTCTCCAGCACGTATCACAAAAAAGAAACCCCACATAAAACTACCTTTCTGTTGCTTTAAATGCCAGCCAGGGCTGACTTCAGCAGGCAAGCGCCTGTCTCCATCACTCGATGACCTGGTGGTCAGACCAACAGGCATACAGCCCCCAAATTTATTCTTAGTTTCAGTTGCAAAGAATGTTTTAAAAGTAAAGCAATGAAAGCAAGTTGGGTTTAGCTTCATGGCAAATAGTTTACATGAGAGAATCACTAGATTAATTTCTATCATTCAAAGTTCGTTGCACGTAACAGTTTATAAAGGAGTTTGTTCATATATTCAAATATATGCTCTAAATTTAACTTCTATGAAGTTCTGCCTTCATATGAATATTACTGTGTACCAAGGATGGGCTGTCTTTGAACTCTCTAGCCCTTTTGCTCAAATGTAAATCAGTGTTTTGCTTTTAATTCTCCCCCTGCTTTTACTGCTTTCAGGGAACAATAGGGAAGCCCACTTGTAGTTAATTTACCACCTGAAGACACTAAATAAAAGTTGCAGGGCCTCATTTATTAAATCTCTCCTTAAGAC
This sequence comes from Cephalopterus ornatus, assembly GCA_013396775.1. Lineage (NCBI taxonomy): Eukaryota > Metazoa > Chordata > Aves > Passeriformes > Cotingidae > Cephalopterus > Cephalopterus ornatus. Next base: position 228,003 of record VZRE01014896.1, on the reverse strand, counting down.
TGGAAACATTAGGCATCCAGTCAGGGTCATGTTTTTATCAAATATTTTCATCAGCGAAATTAGTGCATTTATCCAAACAAACATAAGGGAATCCAACATACACCAGCTTATTCATCTGTGACCACATTAAATGGGGTTGGTAGTGCTGACCCTCATATGGTTGTGCAAAGCACATTATTATAGCATTTTCCTTCTCCATAGCCATTATTTTACCAGGCTTTCTGGCAAGGTATCTGTTGTGTGTTATTCCCTTTATTTTTAGTAAAGCGTTTTGGCGTGCTCAGAATAAAGCTAGAGAAATAAAATAAACTTGTCCAAAGGGAGTTATCTCGCACTCTGTGTGCTCCAGCTTGCTCCAGGCTCTGACAAGACCATTTCCCACAGTAACCCCCACACTCAATTTGTGAAGTCAGAGCCGTTTCAGGTGCATTTTCTGCCTGTGTGGCCGGAGCAGTCCCTGCGTTCCCATGAAGAACAGAGACTGTTGTCAAGCAGAAACAACATCAGCTAGAAGTTCTCTATTTACACAAAATGTGAAGTTTATACTTCTTAATCCTCAGCACAGGATTTTTAGATTCTGAAGTGTCTGCAGATGTCACTATTGTGGTTTTTAAGTGCAGGATCACTCCTGTCTCTTACCTTCTCAGCTCCTGCCTGCTGCTGCTGATGCGTGGCCTGCTAGCATGAGCATTGGGATGGTGATAAAGGGTCTTTCCTTTGGCTGCCAAAAAGTCAGAAGAACAGAGATGATTGACAGAGCAAAAGAATTTTTGGTCTACAAGAGATTTTGACATTTTGAAATTTAGTTCTCTTCTAATTCATAACATATAATATTTTTAGATGTCCCAGAAAACAGATGATCTGTGTAACTTTCCCTTTGGATAAACATTAAGACACAGTTTCCAAAATTAACTTGTTCCCTTAAACCAAACCTCAGCAGCTGCTGACTGAAAATGCATTATTCCTTAAAAGATGATTTGGCATAACATAACCTAACAGCATTCTGTAGCCTATTATTAAGGTTGAATTGTCAAATGAATTGTGTCAATATAAATTAAATGCTGGGTTTATATTTTTTCCCCTTAGAAGAAATTTCCACTCCTCTTCATAAAGTCAGACGAGATGTTTATCAAAGACATGCTTATTATTGTTTATGAAACGTCAAAGTTTCCTGCAAAACGGTTCGACATTTTTCCAACATCTCCTTTTTTCAAGCTGAGCACAAGAAATACTTCTGAGCTCTCAGTTCTATTATCTCAGATTTGTCTCTCTGACAGCATGGAGAATGGCTCCATAAGAAACAAGTGTTTTCCCAGCTCACTGGATATACAGCAAATACCAAAAATCAAGTGGGCAATAATATGCCCATCAGTCCCAACCTATTTTTTTAATAGCAGTGGCAATTAAACATTGGAATATATGAAAATTTCTGCCAGGCTCCATATAGCTTGATATAAATGAGAGTAAGCACTTACTCCTTTGACTGAAGGCCGGTATAACGCAACCAGATTATTCTGCATCTCTCGTGGAGATGAACACGTCCAGAAAACCCCAGCCTGGATCGGGTTTGTTTGATACACGTTCAGTGACCTAGAACAAGTGTTCTGTTTGCTTTCGCAGAAGCACTCGTCCATGGGAATGCCGGTACAGGAGGGAACACACCAAGTGTCTGGATATTGATTCGACTGAGCCTCTTAAAGCAGAGTTAGGCCTCGCTCACACCCTCCTCCTGTAGATAAAGAAATGTAGTATGCAGTGAAAGAAAGCACAAGAGGGTGGGGACTCAAAATGCTGAAGGTCAGTCACAGTCAGAGCCTGCCACTCACATTGGTTATTAACAGGTCATCATTGAGCGTGCCCCTGCAAACGGCTAAGGGACATTTTGTGTGACAGAGGAGATTTTATACCACTCAAACTGTACAAAAACAGTGTTGAAAACAGCTTCTTTGAGAGGGAGAAAACTGTGCAGAGGCGTCTTAGTAATCATGGGATGGCCTGGATTGAAAGGTACCTTAAAAATTATCTCGTTCCAACTCCTTGCCATGGGCAGCGACACCTTCCCCTATCCCAGGTTGCTCCCATCCAACAACCCCGTCCAACCTGGTTTTGGACACTTCCAGGAGTGGGGCAGCCACAGCTTCTCTGGGCAACCCATGCCAGGGCCTCTCCACCCTCCCAGGGAAGAATTTCTTCCTAATATTTAATCTAAATGTGCCCTCTGTCAGGGTGAAGCCACTGTCCCTTCTGTAACTACGTGCCCTTGTAATGAGACATCCCTTCCTCATTGGCTTGGCTATCTTTCATTTTCAATCTCTCATATAATAGATTTTTTTCAACTTTATCTTTCTGGCTTCTAAATTAGGTGGCTGAGCTGAAAGCCAGCCCTTTCTTGACTTCTGCACCATGAAAACTGATATTACCTGCACTTTACCACATAAATATATATACACATAAACCCATGCATATGTGTTTGTGCCATAAAAAAATCCAAATCTTTACAGTTTTAACACTGACTATAGGAATATTATATTGAAAATTGTTGAAAGAAAAACTGTGAGATATAAACAATGGCATTTGAACAAACCCATGCAACCTAAAAATGGATATTAATACAAACCTGTGTTTTGTTTACATCAAAGCCCTGCTGGTATGACATCTACAATGGAAAGAAAAAAAATAAACATTTAGTAGAAGACCTGGTAGTAGCAGTAGCAGGTTTTGTTAATACAAAGAACATTAGGTTTTTTAATACAAGTTGTTAATAGCCTCAATACAATGTTATTAAAAAGCACATCTCAATTAGAAAGGATAATGGGATTGTAAAGATGTTTGTAAGGAATCTGATTTACCAACATGCTTTTATTACAATTAGCATTTACTTTGTTATTAACCTGTCCATCTGTATTTTGATTCATTTATGTATGACCAGTATTTGTTGTGCCAAATTTGAGTTTAAAATCTAATCCTAAAACAACTGTGACTGTAATTATTTTCATCCAAATCCAGAAGGAAGGCTTGGGGACCTAAATATCTACTGGGTAAGTGCTCAACACCTTATGCCCTTCAGAACAAAGACCAGTGTCTTTGCTTTATTCTCTGAAGCCTTCACACATATTGCATATCTCTGGAATAAAAATACAAAATAGGAAAGGATATGACTTCACCTTTTCACTTTCTGGAATGAACAGTAATTAAACTAAGAATTACTTAATTAGAATACTGTCTCCCATACGCTTTTGAAAATGAAACACGCAAACATTATTTACATTCACTTTTACTAGAAGAAAGAATAAATTTCTAAACCATTTCAATAAATTACTGCTAATTCAGCTTTTCCAAATGTGAGCAGAAAAGAGAAATTCTCTTCATGAGCATAGAGCCATCACAATCCAATTCAGTAATAACAGCAATTTCATACTGATATGAATTTGTTTAAAAGGTGACCTAGACAATAAAGCAAGTATAATTAAATTTGAAACAGCTAATTCAATAAAGTACTGATGTCAAAAGTAATAATCAAAGGAAATTTTAGTGCAACACTCATCTGCAGAAAGGATCATTTTAGAATAATGGTATGCTTATGTAAAGAAATTTAAAATATAAAATGTCTGATGATGATCGATTGAAAACTAGAACAAAAAGTGGTTTTATTTTAATAGATTACAAAATGAGTAAAAAAAATAAGACATAAGATTGTTATCATTAATATGATGCTACTGGTTTCAGTGGAACAAAGAAAGCCTATTGAATTTGATTAAAATCTCTGCTTCCTGGCTTGAAATGGTTAAGTACAATTAAGTTTCACCCAAGCTGAGCATTAAAAAGTGCTCTATTAAATTGGTATTATATTTTCCAGAAGACAACTGTCACTGCACAGGCATTCGGAGTATCGACCACTCTCACTCTGCACGAGGAGGAGACCTCAGCTACTGCACAAGGCTGCCCTTCATCTGCCCACAACACAGAGAGTGGGCTCCCGATGCCTCTTTCATTTGTTTCTGCAGAAAATGAAGACTAGTTTAATATTAATTCAGTCACTTGATCCCCTGTCCCAGCACACTTATTGAGCTGAGGTCAGTATGAAAAATGCCCAGAAGAGCTCTACACCAAAGGTCAAGTTCCTCTGCCCACTCTTCAACCACGAAGGTGAAGTTCACCTGCCCAGCACTCAGTGCCATTTTCAATCAACCTCTGGTTGATCCAAGGCAGAAGGACGAGATCATCAAAAATCTGAGGCTATTTCCAGTCCAAACATAAGGTAGTTGGCCCAAACACTTCTTTTTATAAAAAACGGTAAGATACCTAGAAATACAAAATTAAAACTATAAAAATAATTTGCTGTCCTCCATAAACAGTTCTCCCAGAGGGAGAAGTGCCAGAGAGCATGAACCAACCAGATTTTTGTACCATCGTTTTTGGAGCAACACTCCTGTTCCTGAAGTTTACCTGATTTTGAAACAGTACCAACCTTGAAAAAATCAGTTCATACATGAACTCCTAAATATGCACTCTCGCTCTGTGCGTTTTTTCCTGGTAATCTCCATTCCAAGCACTCCCCATTTTGCCGCAGGAGCGTTTGGCTTTCCCAACAGCAAGCACTGCTTGGACAATCATCCTCCTCATCTGCTTCCAGTTTGGGGTGTCAGGCTGGAGGGAAGCATCCCACGGGCAGATCCATCCTCCTGGCTGCCACCTGGAGGCTTGAAGACAGTTCTGGGGAACAGTCAAACACTACAGCAGTAACACCACAGGGTGTTATGAGGAGGAGCCTGAATCCTAACACATCAGCTACTCTCCTTCAGTCTTCAGCCTTCAAGCCACTCTGCTCACGCATGAGCTTGGCCCTCCTCTGTTCTGTGATCCACTTCATCCACAAACCCACTCTCCATAAGCTTTCTTTCTGGCTTAGTAAAACAGCTCCTTGGCACTTCTTGTTCACAGATGACATTTGTGTGTCTTTGAGTCAACAACTTGCACAGGTTCCTCAGCAGATTCCTGCTCTCCACACCTTATTGCCAGCTCCAAAACCAGTCACTGCCCACCTTTAGAAAAGGAAAGTAGGAAAGAGAGGTAAAAAAGCAGCAAATGGTGAGAAATCTGTTCAAAGTAAGTAGCTAAAATATCTGTCAAGAAAGATGTTACATACTTGACCTGCTCTAAGTTTGAAACTTTCATCAAGTTATAGTCCCAGAAGGTGAAAACAACGTACTATTCTAATCAAGGATCAGTGTAACTTTGGGAAGATGAAGGCTGGTGTAAACTATACAGAGCCCAAAACCAAGCAGGCAGCATTTCCCAGTTTAAAAACTGAGGAAACAACAAGGCTGTGGGTTTCATCCCCGAATGGGCCGCTCACTCAAGAGCCGGGTTCAATGACCCTTGTGGGTCCCTTCCAGCTCAGAATATTCTGTGAAATCTGTAATACCACCACCTTGGCCAGCACTGCTAGCAGTGCACTGAGAGGAAGAAATGCTGCAGCTTGGCTCTCAGTTCCCACGCTGAGCTGAAACACTGGCAGTCAGAAAAATCACTGACTGACTCGTCAGCTGAGCCTGTTTATCTGAAAGTCCCAGAGAAAGAAAAATATGGAAACCCACAATGTCATTTTTTCAGAGTCACTCTTTCTGACTACAACCACACTTTAATTTGTCAGTCAGAGTGTCTCAGTCCAACATAGATCTTGTTTCCCTGGAGACGAGTCTTTTAAATAGCAGTTCACAGCACCAACCAGATTGAAAGAGGAATTCGATTAAAGAAAAAAAAAAAATCTCATTGTACTTGGGGTCTGTGCTGGGTAAAGCTTCTGGAACAAGTACTTTCCAAAGGCACATCTGGGCTTTTTTTTTTTATTTATTATTTCTTAGCCACTTCTTTTATAGACGTGGATAAACAAAGTGAGATTTTAGCTGATAATTCAATTAAACTGATCTTCGCTATTTTTTGTTATTGGCTAATAGCTTGGATTACTCCTATTTTTCAACTTTTATGTAATTTACACATTCTCTTATTTATAACTTCTTGACAATTCCTATAATATTGTTCTTGCTATTTGAATGAGAAACTTTTAGAGGACAATGAGGTTAAATAATAGTCTTAATGTCATGCTTTTTAGACCAGACCCTGCCAAAGAATGCTGTTGGACTGGAGAGATGATCAGGAAATCTCTAACCCGTGGGATTCAAATCTCAGAAATTCCATGAAATTAAAATTTTGAGAACTTTAGTGATTTCTTATCATGGGATGCAACTAAAACATAATTCTTTGAAAAGGTATGATACCCATATGTAGATCCTATCCCCAATGGCACCTTTAAAGAGAATTTTTTTATGAAGTAAAAGACGGATATCCTCATGCTTGAAACACAGCTCTTTGGAATTTGAGCTCACATTAATAAAAGCTCAGTTTTTCCCTTCTAGTCAGCTGTTGCAGCAGCTACTGATGGAAAGAAAACAGTATATATATCTTTGCCAGGCACTATTACTTGCAGCAATGATAGCCTGTTTCAATAAGTTAAAGTTCAATGGCCATAAATGTAATTAAATCTGTTTTCTTTACATGTTCAAACAACATTTTCTCCTCTACCTGTAATGTGCTGATTTCCCAAGGAGATTTACGATAAACCCATCTTACCCATCGCAAGAAAAAGGTGAAAAAATAGAAAAGAACTGAAGGTTCTTTCCTTCCCCTTGCATTTAATAAGATGCAGGATGCTCTACGTTCCTGTGCTGGGCAGCAGGTGATACGGTGCATCTCCAGGAAGGGCAGCCTGAATCACTGGACAGCTGACTGGAAGTCAAACTGGAATTGTAATCCAATAATTCTCATGCAAGTTTTCCCGCAAAACCTTCAATTCACCACATTCAGGTGCAGAAATCTATTCCTTTGGACCCGATTGCCTGAAAACTCCCGCTCAAACTCAGTGGTACCTCACTGAACCTCCGTGAGCTGAATTAGCATGGGGACCAGCATCTTTCCCCCAGCTGGTGCACGAGAAGCTGTCAAGAGAAGCACTCTCCCCTCTGGCAGTAACTCCTTTTGGAGTGCATTTATTCTTTAAAAAAAGACACCAAGGAGACAGCCAGTATATTACAGAGCTACAAAAAGAAGCAATATGTCTTAATAGCTGGCAAAGTTGTGATCAAAAGCAAAGGCCCGGCTCTTTTGAACCCTCCTCCAAAATTTTTTTGGTTATTTAACAGTGCAAAATAACTGAAATAGGTGACTGTTAACCATTATTCCAACTTGATTTACAATATAATTTTATTTTTTTTTTAAATCATGCTATCAGAAGAGGAAGAAATGAAAGAAGGGACAGTATTGCATAAAACCTGAAGACAAAATCTCTTGTCATCATTATGCAAGCTGGTGATTTTTACTGGTAGGAAGATGAAAATAACTTATAACTACAGGTTTTGATCATCTGCTAGTATTTTATATTCTACTGTAACATTTTAAATTGCTAGAGTCGTAATTTATATATCCTGACTTTACTCAAAATTGCTAGATGTAGCAATGTACAGATTTTTATTTTAAAAATAATAAATTTTGACCCAAAGGGTTTAAATAAATTCCACACTCCATTTGAAAAGAAGTGCTTAGTTATTTTTACCTAAAGAAAAAAAAAATGGAAAAATTGCAAAACATTAAGTACTAGGAAACAGCATTGATTATGTAGGATTAAAAAAATTCACAAAGTACCACCACAAAACAGTGTAAAAAAAGAACTCTTCTTGTAACAGCCTTTGGAACTAAGAAAAAAAGTCCTCCTGATCTATACAGGCAGAGGATCCATTGGGTGAAGAATAGTATTAATTAATATTTACAGTTTTGGATGATTTTTACCAACCTGAACAACTGTGAGATTCAATTCTCACCTCGACTGACATCTAAAATGTGTGCTGGGAACATTCTGGCGTAAGCTTTAAGCTGTTGAACAAACATGCCTGAAGACAAGTCCAGAGAGATGTCCATGCAGGCAAGAATCATCTTTCTTTCAGCAAAGCTGACTCCAACGGGCTTGAGGGAAGGGGTGTCTCTTATCATTTCTGCCCCCTCCTCTCTCACATAATTCCTTTTGAATGATAAAGCTGAATCTTAACTCATGTTAAATCATCAGTTAGTGGATTTGAAAGAGGACTTTATCTCCCCTCAGCCTTGACTGTCATTTTCCGATGGCACTAAATAATTTCTTTTTTTTCCACACCAAGACTGATCATCATCCCAAAGGAAAAGAAAAAAAAAAAAAGAAAAAAAAAAAGACAATTAACTTCAATCTGCTTTGGCTGAAGGCCAGCAGCTGCAGCCTGCTTACTGCTTTATCAAGAGTTTCCTCTCATGCCCTCGGTAGAAATTTCTCTCTCATATCCTCACTATTTAGCTTGTCACTTCACAAAAACTGTCATGTTATGCAAATTTTGCCCAGGAATGCCCCACCCTTGCTTTTCCAGCCCTTTGAAAGCGTACATGATATATGGTGAACTAGACAGACCTTGGGGGAGTCCCTAATTTCTTGTCTTATATCGGGAGAGCCCTTCCACAATATATTTTGAATAGTATTTCTATTAAGAAAAAAAACCCCAAGAATGTCAAGCAAACAAACCAGCCAACTTCAACACAAAAGGACAAAAAAGAAGGTGACTGAAAGGTACTCAGTCATCAATTTGCAATAGGGAACTGAGATACGTTCTTGTGTTGACAAGGGACAGGACAAATGCTGTTCCTCTAAAGAGAAAATCAGGGTACCATGTGCATCATCCTCCAGGGAAACCTTTCTCACTTCACTGAACATAAAAGAGTCTAGACAGATTGTTTCAAGAGACTAGGCTAAAATGAGGCAGAAAAAATGCCACCCACGGGGAATTTGTTAAAATTACTAAAGACACAGATAGCAAAAAAAACTGCTCAGAAGACTTTGAATTCAATTCTGATTTCAATAGACTATTCAATTTATTTTTGATATACTGTCCCCATAGAAAAAGAAAAAAATACATTTCAGATACATTCTTTAAGACTGGATTTTTTTTTTCCATATACAGAGCAAAAATCAGAGGGATAAAGCACTCAAGAACTCTTTAGTAGAAACTTTTCATCTTAAAAGTTGACAGAAAACTTTAATATCAACTACTAGCCAGAAAGAAAAATTCTCAAGGGATCTACTGAAAAATAGCAAAAATAACGTGCCTGTATCACCACAGAATTATATCCTGCTTTAAAATACATATGCAATGAGGATTATCATTATTATTGGATAACAAGAGAGATAATATAAGGAATGGTAATCCTTCTGTGCATGATAAGGAAAAAAATATTGTTCTCTATGTCCATTATGGGGTGGGGGGTGGAATCTGAAAATCACTGAAGGGAAGAGTTGCATCCAGTTTGATTTATGCCTGCTCTTCTTTTTACGCGTAGCCTGGGGAGCCTCATGATGATGTGTAATGAGTCAGGGTGAAATGTGTATAAATAAATGCACTGGCAATTTGTGAAGGCTCTTTAAAGCATCTTTTTTATACACTCCATTCCAAATTGCATTTTCTGGGAGAGAAATGGGAGACACCCAAAAAAAAAAAAAAAAAAAAAAAAGACAGAGCTCACACAGTAAGAATTTCTATTCCGTTTCTGTTCTTGCCTTTGTTTTTTCTTTTGCCCCTTTTTCAGAAGGAAAACCGCTGCCCAGTATTTCATCCTGATGCAATAATAACCAGGTGGACAAAGTTCAAAATTAATTCCTCTGACAGATCTCTGGGTACAAACAAGTAGCCTGACTTTTCCCTGGAGGCAGGGAGCTCTGGGGGATAAATGTAGTGTCAGCTTTACCATTGCCTCTTTTTTTTCCCCTCCCCTCTGCCTTGCCCCTCCAGTTTGCAAATTCACTTTTTCCCCCCCTAGAATATTTGATGTGAGAGTTCACTGGCAAAGGAAAATATATAACATCCTGAACAATGTTCTTTATTTATGGAAAAGAGACAGGGAGGAGTCATCCACGCACCAGCAGCTCCAAAACCCAACTTCCTACCCAAGAAATGGAATGACCCTGAATTCCTTCTATATCTCCGAGTGCCCCTGATTACAGTAAGGAGCAGAACTGCAAGTTTTCTGTGTTTGGCAAATTTTTGTTCAACCACAGCCAGCTAAGGTAGCCAATCCAACATTCTTTTACTGTCAGAATATCACAAATCAAAATAAATCAAGATATAATCTTCCACCTTTAATTTTATATTTTTCCCCTCCCACAATCCTCACTCAACTAACAATATGAAAATGTATGGAAGATCTTAAAATACCAGCCTGAGTTATAACATACCGTAAATTCAGTCCACAGAAAAAACAATCACTCCACCTTTACAACACTGAGATTTCAAACACATTATTTAGTTATTAATCTTTAGTTATTTCTTCTTATTCTCACAAAATTGTTTTTAAAAGGCGTTCCCTCTGATCGTGAGGAAATTTTTAATAATTTACAAGACTCAAAGAGCAATGACTTTAAGATCCAAAAGCAATATTGGGCAATTCAAAATAAAATGACAAAAGCTGTCATTTACATGCAGAAAGGAGTGTGTGTATATATATATGCAACAGTATTCTTCTGCTATATGAAATGTTACATATGACTAATTAGTTTCAGTTTGTGGTAGAAAAAAATTACTAAAATCAGTTATGATATTTAAAGACTAGTAGCTGAGAGTACAGTGGCACAAATTCCTAGGAGTTCAGTAACTCCTTCATTAGAAAATAGTTCCGAATTTCCAGTTTACAGATTTATCAGTCTAGGACATCCATACCCAAACTCCAGCCTTCACTCTCTACCTGGTGAAGCTCAAAATGATTAAATACAAGCTAAAATCCTACCATGGCTTTGTTGCAGTTATTGCTATTCACTGGAGACAACACATCAGAAATACTTGCTATTTCTGCCTGAACTTACTTGCATTTGCTTAGAAAGTTGCTAGGAGTTGCTCGAGAAGAAAATCTAAGACTACCATATTTTTTTTATAAATCAGCATGTTGCCTATCTCTCAGAAATTTTCATTATCTGAGGAAATTAGAACAAGCAGCTTTCTTAGTTGGATAAGTACCTGCTAATGTACTGAAGACACTATTGGTTTTAATTGATAAGACTCACTGATACATCATCATCATCCAAAAGTGAAAGGCATCTCTCTCTACGAAAACAAAGACGTTCTATGTAACTTCTGATAAACGTCTCTTCTGTCCCCCTGTGTTTATCACCAGAGGAAGAGGAGACCAGTATGTGCCACGGCATTCCATTCCCCTCACATTATCATCACTTCACCTCCTCCATCTCGCATCTCTTGGCTCTTTCACCACCCTCAAGTTTAGAGGCTTATTTATCAAAGGAAGTTGGAAATTACCAGCGTCTCAATTTTGCACCTCAGCTGATTCATGAAGCACTTCTCATAATGTGAAAGGCACTTCATGAACTGCTGGAGAGCCGGCAGAAGAACGGCAGCGCATTTATTTCCACAGAAATGGCTTCAGTGCTATGCAGACTTGGGAAAATTTATAAGGGATTCTCGTCTGAAAACAGGGGTCATGCTGGCAGTGCCCTTCTGTTTATACACAAAGAAATACAATTTCCTAACTATTGAAGAAATACAACTTTTAAATCAGTAAGGTGCACCTCACCTGGACCCCCTGCAACAGCATGACGAGGCGCAGAGCTTTGGCAGACAACCAGGGGCATTTTACTACCAGCATTAAGGTTTGTCACCACTCAATAAAGCACTGAAAGAGTAGCACAGAACCATGGGATGGTTTGGATTGGAAGGGACCACAAAAACTATCTGTTTCCACCCCCCCTACCATGGGCAGGGACACCTTCCATTATCCCAGGTTGCTCCAAGCCCCATCCAACCTGGCCTTGGACACTTCCAGGGATGGGGCAGCCACAGCTTCTCTGGGCAACCCGTGCCAGGGCCTCCCCATCCTCACAGGGAAGAATATCTTCCTAATATCTAATTTAAACCTACCATTCTTCAACTTAAAGCCATTCCCTCTTGTCCTATCATGAAGAACATATAAGGCAGTTTTAAGAAGGAGTGACAAAACGCATTTAAAATGTGCATAGATAAGACATAAGATAAAACATCTTTAAAAAACATATTATTCCTACAATTACATATGGAATCAGCATATTTACAAGAAAAAAGCTGTTAGTAGTTTCCATTCATAAAGTTTTGTCTGCCTGTTAATGTTTGATCACCTGTTATTTAGAAAGGTTTTACCCAGAGATTACACAGATGACTGAGTTTAAGATTACTTCAGATAAAAAGAATTGTATATACTCCAAAAGTTGCTGGTTTACAACGTCTACCTTACAGAATACATCTCAAATATCAAAGGAAAGGGTTTGTGTGAGATTTTGTTGCAATTTTCCTATCCTGTCGTAGTCAAACAACAAGACTGCTCAAAGCATTTTGCTGATATTAGTTATTTCCTGCACTTTAATTTCACAGGTGAAATATTCTGAACTGTTTTCCCAGAATATCTATAACAAAAATGAAAAAAAAAAAACCTCTTCCTTTTTGAAATGGTTCTGAAAGAGAAACTAAGATTCAAACAAATGATATTTTACAGATACACCCAATTCGTCTCTTACAGGAAATGAAGGTCCTTCTCAAAGTTTTACCCAACAAAAAGAGAAAATCTTAGTTTTAGGAGAAAACAAAATTGTGGAATGTGAAAGAAACACTTTTTTCTCCTTCGCTTACTTACTTGAGTACAACTATTTTTAATTGTAAGTGCTGTGAGAGGACACAGTATGACAAAGCTGCTCCTGCTCAGCTACTTCACTTTGTGGGAAAAATACTTGATTCTGAATTTAATTGCAATTTGAATGATGATTTAAGCAGATGGAGAAAAGGGGAATGCTCTGTGGGATGAGCAAAACGTTCAGAGACCACGTAGAAGGAGAGCAGCACTGGCACAGAAGGAAGAACACGGATCCCTGCCCTCATCCCTTGCCTGTGTGTAAAAGGAGTGCAGCGGGACTGAGGCGTGAGTGGCACTCACTCGTTGCCACATACAAGTTTGGTCCAGGTTATTTTGTTGCTTTCTCTCTAGAATGTTAAATATGCTTTAGGAACTGGTGTAAGATCACCGTCTCTTCCTTGCATGTTCTGTTAACTTCATGGGGAGGTTTCTCCCTGCCACATCCTTTGGGGCTGTGACTGTCAGAAGCCATGGGGATGCACAGGACCATAAGGCTGAAACTTGTTTACAACCATCTCACTGAAACACTGACTTTAATACCCGTTGTTTTCTCTGTAAATGTTGGCTTTTTCATTACCAGGTTTTCCGGCATGTTGAAAATGGTCATCTCCAATGCTGCCATTGAACAAGTTACCAGAATTATATATTCAGCTACAAATAAATATTGCACCAGCTGAAGGGTAAAGTACATTATCAGTGTCCTTACACACAGTGTCAGTTCCTTAAAATGAATTTTAAAAGTATATAGAGTTTAATTTCAAGATATGGGAGAAGATTATTTTTTTTCTATGATTCTGCTACTGAATATACTTACATTCTATATTCTATTTTCTGTTATAATTTCTCCTTCACAGATAGCTTCTCAAGTGGTAAGTTCTATTTCTGACATTTTTTATTAATGTTTTAAAGGTTTATTTAGTAATTATAAATTTACACGTACGTACACACACACAAAAATCCTCCTTTATCTGGAAAGCTCCACCAAAACAGAACAATTCACTCCCATTAGCAGCAACGGGTTGCCAAATTTCATAGTCAGAGCAATTGACTATTTTGAGGAAATATCAAAGAAAACTTTTGTTTCAAAATCCTATTACCCACAGCTATACCTAAAACCAGAAAACTATAAAATACCTTTACATGTAAGACCGATTTTCTAAATATAATGAAATGACGATGCTATATAATTGAAAAAGGAAACAGCAAGGCCATTTGGAAAACTGAAATTCTGTGAAAATATCTGCCTTTTATAAGGTAGCTGCATCCAGGAGTGGATACGAGACTTTGCTGAAGTCAGGCCTGGATGGGAATGATAGGGAGAAGGACTTATTACAAACATAAATCCTTGAAACATCAAGTTTTAAACACCCAGCCAGTTCCAGCTTTAGCCACCAGATTGCCATGGCAGCACAGTATTCCGCATTTTCACCTCACAGGTGAAAACCCACAGCAAACCCACAGCAGGAATCTCTCGTGGAAATGGCAGCATCGAGTGGTGACTGGAAATTCTCATCTTGGGCTTGTGTCCTGGGCATAAATGTTTTCCTCTTTTACTAACTATCCCAAAGCTCCAAGGCTCCCCGGGTTTGCCCTCAGCCTAAATTTCAGTGCATCAGCCACTGAAGGTATCATTATAAAACTACACATCATCCACAAACCGGGATATATGGGAAGGGGCTGGCAAAAGGGAAGGTGTCTGTGTGCACAGCTCGGGTCACTGACATCCTGACATAGTTCCAACACTTTAGAAAACTCTGAAATTAAGGTAAAAATTTTTCAGAGTTAAAACCTAAATTCAGAGGCTCACAGTTCTGCAATTAAATTCATCTTAAGTGTAAAAATTACGTGCCTGTGAGGATTGCAAGCATCACTGCTCGCTGAAGAAGCAACAAAACACTGAGATAATTTTTACTCCGAGAGATGCTGGGAAATACAAACCTATACAATTTACAAATACTCCCCACAGCTGAGTCTGCAGAACTGTTAGAGCTGAGCCTATACTATCAAGAAATGAAGGAAAATGGATTGTATTTATGAGACACGGCAGCCTCCACATGCTTTTCTTGAAACTACTTGTTCGTGGCCTAGAAGCCTTTGTAAATGTTGTGATAAAGTAAGTGCCAGAATGGGGAGTAGTCATGCATGTGATAGGAAAATTCACTGGTGTGGCAGGGGAATATATATGAACACGCTTGCGTTTGTTTGTTTGCTTGTTCCTACTTTTTACAGCAGGGAGAATTATTCTATTGGATGCTCTGAAGCAGTTCTAAAATACGCACGGTTTTGCAAAACATCTTCTTAATTGTAAGGAAGAAATGTTCTGCTTTCTTTTAAGAATGATTATAGAAAATTGGCCATGGCAATTTAATATCCTGTGTTATGTGGCTTCATCTCTCCCCATTCTCCACTAACCTGCTGGAAAAGGTTGCTGTTGATTTATGCTTTTGTTTGTGAATTACACTGTAGAGTATCAGAAGCAATAAGAGCTGGAAAATTGCTTCTTACAGTCAATGACCTCCTTGTAGTTTACTTCCTTATTTTATCATAATAGAGACATTCACTTGATGGAGATTTCCCTACCAAAGAGAAGGCTCTGATCCTTGACCTTCATGACAATGTTTTCCTACCTGCTCAAAGCATTACAAGTATTTTAGTGACAGCCAACTTCCAGCCGAGATTTAAACAGGGTTTGTTATTCGGTGATAAAGGTGCAGTCTACTGAGATAACTACTGCTGTTAAGAAAACAACGGTTTATCCTTTAGATTACAGTACCTCTCACATAAACTTTCATTTCTCTTCCCCAGTTAATTCACTTTCTAAACAGGACCAGCGTTGTTTGATAATTGCTGTTAAGGCTATTTATTTGTATCACAGAATGAAATAGAAGTCTCTTAAAAAGGGCCCAAAGACTACCAAAATCAGTGGGAGGCTTTTCCTTGACTCCAGGAGGATCTGATCAATCTCTATATGCCCAGAGGAATTACGTTTTCAGATGAGGTACTAAGGGCTGCCATCTTCTGTCAGTGATGCTCATGGAAATGAGGATTAACACCATCACACTTGAGCTAATGGAATTACATTGCTGTGTAGAATCACAGAATTGTTACGGTTGGAAAAGACCTTTAAAATCACAGTCCAACTGTCAGCCCAGCACTGTCAAGTCCACCACTAAACCACATCCCCAAGTGCCACATCTACACATTTAAATAAATCCTGAAAAAATGCCTCAACTGCTTCCCTGGGCAGCTTGTTCCAGTCCTTGACAAACCTCCCATGGCACAATTTGAGGCCATTTCCTTTCATCCTACCACTTGTTACCTGGGAGAAGAGACTGACACTCACCCGGCTGCAACCTAGTATTTTTAGGTAGTTGTAAAGAGTGATAAGGTCTCCCATGAGCCTTCCTTTTCCAGACTAAACAATCCCAGCTCCCTCAGCCGTTCCTCATAGGAATTGTGCTCTTGCTCCATTGCACTTTTCTGGACACGCTCCAGCACCTCAATGTCTTTCTTGAAGTGAGTGGCCCAGAACTAGGCACAGGATTTGAGATGCAGCCTCATCAGTGCCCAGTACAGGGGACCAATCACTTCACTGTTCCTGATCAGGCCAGGATGATCAGGAACTGATCACTGTTGGCCATCTGGGCACACTGCTGGCTCATGCTCAGCCACTGTCAACCAGCACCCCCAGGTCCTTTTCCACTGGGCAGCTCTCCAGCCCGTAGTTCTGCAGCGGGTTGTTGTGACCCAAGTGCAGGACCTGGCACTGGGCCTTGTTGAAGCTCCTACAACTGGTATCACTGAGGTCTAGGCAATGAAAACATTCCCTAACGCACAGGGCCACCTCATCTTCCTTG
Organism: Cephalopterus ornatus; assembly: GCA_013396775.1. Taxonomy (NCBI): domain Eukaryota; kingdom Metazoa; phylum Chordata; class Aves; order Passeriformes; family Cotingidae; genus Cephalopterus; species Cephalopterus ornatus. The sequence goes on along the minus strand of VZRE01014896.1, from coordinate 211,411 downwards.
CCTATCCCTTTTGTAGCCACCCATACGTGGCAACCAAATCAGGCACCCAGCGGGGGTACTTTCTGTGTAAGGGCTGAGGGTCAGTCTGTGAAAAGACAGCATATAAAAGCCTACAATCACATTTTCCATGTAAGTGCTTGTTATTAATCACAGGCAGAGAGCTGTAATGCACACAGAGATGTGGTCAGCTAGTTTGGGTCAAACGTGGCATCACGAATGTAGCTCAGTCATTTAAGGTCATTAATGAGTAGCTCACAAAAAATATTTCCAGAAAACAGCGTGAACCTCTTAGAGAAGAAAGCTTCCTTTTCTAAGCCTAGCTCAGGGTTCCCTCCTTCCTAAGAAAACAAAACTTAAAAGTTCCCCATTATCTATCATTCTTCGCCCTGTAATTCTCCAAACACCAAACCTCTTGTCCATGCCTGGGAGTTAAGGTCAACCCTAGCTGAGAGGGGGGGTAGAAGTACCAAAGATCTGAAGCTCCCGGGCTTGTCAGAAGAGGTGCAATGAAACGACCAAGGAGAGAAACAGATTATTACTCCCACTGAAGAAGTGTTTACAGAGCAGATTAAACCATTATTAGAGATTCCATGCGACAGATGGCACTGGAGAAAATCAAGCGTCACGCGTTCTGCCACTCACAGAAATACTTGCTAAATAGGATGCAGAATAGTTGCTAATGAAGATAACACGTAAGAGAGTATTATTCTGCTCTAAGGCTTGATTTGACTCAGAGGAGCGTTGCCATCTATCCCAGATTTCTATTTCTCTTTACAGAATTTCCTTGATGCTTTTTTTCCTTTTAACACATTTTGTTCTGTTACCTTGATGATAGGGCATTAAAGAGTGGAATGAGATTTGTCCTAGGTTTCTCGACAAATTTCATTCCCTAAAAAAAGCAACTGAGGTTGAAAAATCAGTTTTCTTTTTCTTCCTTTCTGTGCCACTCCAATTAGAGCCTCCCTCTGTTGATGAGTTCTTGCTTGTCTCATCTTGTTAGATGTTGTAGTTTTTATGCTAAACATTTTTATATGCAGATTTTTTATGTCTCCTTAATTTAAATACTTATTGTCTTGTCTTCTTGCAAATTTAATAACCTATTATTTAGTTATGTTCATGGTTGTTTTATTCAATTTTTTTATATCTTGGTTTACAGCTAATCTCAGGTAGCACAGAAGGATAGACTGCATTGAAAGCAAACATCCAGGGGAGATTTTTTTATTTAAATAATAAGTATGAAATTGCTGCATATGAAAGCAAAAAAGAATGTCAAAAGTTCCCCTCACGTCAGACCACCAGGCAAATCTGATAAACATGTATCAATTACTGTACAGAATAAGATATATATGCAGAGGGTTGATGAGTTTACCCTCTGGTTATGGCTCTGCAGCTCCAATTATGAGCTAATCCCTGTAAGTCCAGAGTGACTGAAAAATGGCAATGACCTGGTGAAAGCCCGGTTTTAGAAATGGCATTTAAAAAGTTTCAGTAGAAGGAAAGAAAAAAGCCAGCATCACAAAGTGATTTGGATCCTGGATGTTCAGAAAATGCCTGGGAAGATGCAGATTGTGACTCCTCAGTTGAATTAGAAGCACAAGTCAGGTCCCCCACTTTAAAAGCACATGAAATACCCACCAGATGAGGATCCCTCACAGAGGTGATTTGTTTTGAGACTGCTGGATGAATTGAGCTCTTCCCTCAAGGGTCCCCCATGATTCCAGATCCCACCCGGATGTGGGCTTTCAGAGAGAATATGAAGTTTCGGGAAGGAGTATCTCCTGATCCCGGTAAAACAGTAGAGTGCTTCTGTAATGAAGACAGTAACAAACTGAAGCTGTTCTCTGACGTGAAAGAAAATCCTTCTGATTTACATGGTTACCTCCTGCCCAGTCTCCTTTTGGACATCAAGGGTTCCTGTTGGACCCAGGCAAAGATTACTGTTCTCTCAGGTTTGATACTCCGAATCAGAAGAGAACCTCAAGATGATCAAAGACATACTAAAAAGGAAAAAAATTTTCTGAATCTTACGTCCCTTTTCTACCTTAATCAAGAATTTTCCAAGAAGTTGCCAAACTGATGTAGGGAGTAATGGAAAGAGCCAAAATACAGCCAAAA
>VZRE01014896.1:51665-209269 GCA_013396775.1 Cephalopterus ornatus | reverse complement strand
AAAAAAAAAAAATCAAAGCTGAGGGGAATGTACAATCACAGGAGCATTTCTGTTATTGCTGCATCAGTACCCACACACTCGCGGCCACAGACGGAAAGGCACTGGCACGTCATTTCTACTCGACCATTTTTCCAATGATTAAGTTTCCTGTTATAAAGCAGAGGAAATTATGTTTACATTATCAGTAACATAATCAATTACAGTGATAAATTGCAACATGTTAGATTAGAATTTATTTCAGGACATTCTGCTAATTACCATCCAGCAGCTTTATCATTCAGCAGAACTTGAAGGAATTCATTGCATTTATCACAGGGCAGAGGTGGAACTTACAGGTTTGGGATCAGGAGCTGTGTCTATGGCAATAACCAGAAACCAAATTCATTCAGTCTTCAAATTCTCTTTCTGCAACAATAATCTTTTGTCTTTCACCTCTTGTTTTGATCACCTAGCAGCTGTTTTTATGACACTTCTATTTTATAAACACATCATTCTTATTTGCTCTTAAGGTGATTGTTTTTTCTCTGTACTCCTGTAGAGTTTTTAATACTCCAACAATAAAGATTATTTTATGTTCAGTCTTTCTCTGAGCAGAACCAAACCATCCCAGAGACTTATCTCTTCTTAAAGCAACTACTGATTTCGTGCCTTTAAAAAGACCATCCTATTACATCCTGTTGTGACCCAAGGCTGTCCAAGTCAATTAAGTGGCCTCACATGATCTGGAAATTAATATGGCCTTGATATTTTTCTGCCACTGCAAGAGATAGCAAGAATCTTACTGTTAATTTTCTTTCACTGCTCTTTTTGTTTTCACTGAGCTAAATAGTAAGATAGACAGAAGCATTTTATATTCTCAGCATAAACCTCCCTTTTGTTCCAATGAGGCAGTCTGTTTTCTAAAGAAAGGAAAGGCACATTTCTGTGCAGTACTGCAGCCAGCCAGCCAAGCTTCCACAATGCAAAATATTAGGACATTCACAGTATTTTGTAAAATATGGCATACATTTCTGTTTCCCATAAACAGACTTTAATTCGGCTCGCTCTCTACCCATGGACAGTAGGTGTCTGGGCTTTCAGGAAAAACAAGAAAAATGCAATCTGGATAGGTTTTAAATGCAACTTGCTTTAGTTCTCCCAGGAGCAGGCTGGAAGAAAGGCAGGCAGCTGAGCTGCACTCCAGGAGAGGCTACTTTGAGAAATTTTTTGCCAAACACAGAAGACAAGGAAGCTCTTGCTGGAAGCAGACAGAAACCAGAAGTTTTCCCCTTCAGCAGTGTTCCTCCAGAGATGTGTACACATCTGACAGGCTCTGACAAACTGCTATTAGACCACTGCTGTCTAGGGAAGGTCATTTCCCACAAGCGTGATAGCCACAGCTTTCAGCTTGTGAGGGATCAGAATCCAAACCTTCACTGCACATCGAGAGAATAACTCTCACATCCCTTCAGCACATTTCATTCCTCAGCCAGGGAATGGGTGAAACAAAGACATGTATCTTTGTTTTAAAAAAACTATAATAATTACTTTTATTTCATTAATAACACATCAATATTCTGTCAGTGATCCATCAATGGCCTCTGACAATTCTTCCTTTATTTGTAATACCTTTTTTTTTCCCCCGGTCTTGTCCCTTTAAATATTTTTCTCTACTGAGAGAGGGATTTCCTGTCCTGGAGGGTAAATTCCACTTAATAATATAGAGTTCACTTCTGCTTGGGTCACATGCAATCAGGAGCAGATGGAGCATGTTGTGCCCTGGCTTCCCACCAATACAAATTTAGGTCTCACATCTGCCACCTCATCCTCATCTCTGACAACATGTGCTTCAATCCTCCTTTCTGGCTTCTCCATCCCAATGACGAATTCCCCTCTCCCATTCCTAAAATGACAGAAAACTGGGGACTGCTACAGCAAAGTATAAAGATGTTTTTCCAGCTTTATGCCAAGAGCAAGATTCTCAAGTCAGCAGTTTCACCTGCTATAGAGTCACTTCATGCTCCTTCCAAAGCATAAAGAGGTCACAGAAAATCAGGAATTTTCAGGCCTTCCATGTCCGTGTGACAGCAAGAAGTTAGAAGGTTGTATTAAATTTGCTGTATCATGGATGCTTTATGACATCCAGTAAACTGCATATAAAAAAGTATTCAGAAACATGAACTTCAGCTTAGCTCCCCCAGTCTACATTCCCTCTCAAGACAACAGAAACCTATGAGTTATTCTAGGAAAGGGGTCAGAGTTGTGTTTTAATTGAAGCTACTCCCATGACTCTTAATTTTAGCTACCCCTCTTCTAACTCAGTGAGCAAGAAAATCCAGGGAGAGCAGTTTCCTCCAAGTTAGTTGCTGTGAGTAACCTCTCCCACCCCACATCTACACCGAAGCACGATGGAAGCTACGTTCCAAAACATCTGTGGGGAACTATGACTTTAATGTCAGCATTTCTAATTTCTACAACTGCTTTACATGACCATGTGGATGTGGCTAAAAGGTGCAAGTCATTTTGGATTTCTCTTGGTCTTCTGAAATTCTACTGTTGTCAGCCAACTCAAACCCAAAATTTTTTAATATTGCCAGTAACTGTCGAATAGAAATCTTACTTTTCAAATGCCAATCTATGCAAATACCATTTTCTGGACTGTGCCCTGTGTATGCTGTGAGGGGGCTGATTTCGGGGACAATGGCTATGGATTTTAATGCTTCTTGGAGCCCAGTGCATGATGCAAGTTCAAGGAACTTCATTGTTTTGGGTTTTTTGTTTGGTGGTTGCTGTTGACTTGTTTTGGGGCTTGTGTGTGTGTGTTTCAGCTTTCCCTTCTGTAAAATGGCATAAAAATTACAATCATACCATTTTCTACTTCTCCTACACAGGAGAGATGAAACTTGGCAATTACTATGTGATATTATTAAATTCATATTAGTATTACTGAATGAAAGCACTACTAAAAAGATCATTTACATTTTGAAGAAATTAATGGGATTGCTTGATGCATATGTAGTTTCTGTCATCATAGCCTAATTACCAAAACTTCCTTTTATTAATGAACAGCACAGAAATGTTCAAAAATAAACATTTTTATCTCACCTCAAGTCCTAAATCACTGAAGATGAGAAGAGACAAAGAGGTGGAGACTTTGTGTGTGGCCTGGTATAGTTTTTAAGCATTATAGTCTTGTCATATACTGTAACTTTATTGTTATTTTTGTGTAAAGAAATCTGTTCTTCCTGAGAATGCAAGACTCCTCTTCTTTAGAAAGGAAAATAAAAAAAAACTAACCCAAACATGATAAAAGGTTAATCTAAAAGAAATAATGAATCTGGTTGGTTTCACTGAGCGACATTTTTGTTTCTAACCTGTGTTTCCAGTCGCACAGATGTGATGTGGTGCCCTTACTGTAATCACAGCCTCACAGGAAGGAAAGTTGTCCTGGCAGACCAGCCCTACAGGCAAATTTAGGAACATTGAGGCACTGTTCAGAGACACTTTCCACCTATGTGGGACATGCATCCAGCTGAGTGCCCAGGAGATGGGTAAGGGAATTCTTCTCCTGGGACCACAGCAGCTGGAAGTTGAAATTCATAATTCAGGTTATTACTTAAAAGGTAACAAGCTGTCCCTGGCAAACTGCTCTTTCCTACCAACAGGAATTTATATAGGCTTCGGTCTCATTTCCCAAATATGTCTTCTTGGATGTAACGCTCTAAGCCACAGTGGAATTTAATCAGTGCAGTTACAGTATGCAATAATAATAAACATTATCCAAAATTAGAAAGGTGAGTCTCAAAGCACTCTTTTTACCACCAGAACAAGCATTCCCACAGGTTTTCTTAAGGTCCCTAGGCTGGGAATATGCTTGCACAGGTCAGCAACGGCACATGACGGGGGGCCAAAAAAAAAAAGCAACAGTATTAAACCAGAAGCATCATGAAAAATCGTAGGCAATGAGGAGGAAAAAAGGATTTCAGAATTATAAACAACAGCCATATTCCTGCTGCTGAGGGACTTTGCAAGTACTGCACCCAAGTTGGAAGTGAAGATAGGAACTCTGGAGGCCTTATGCTTTTTTCCAAACATGCCTGAAAACCATTTTAAAGCAGCTTATCTCTTGTCCCACAATAAAAGCAAAGCAAAATGAAGAAAAAAGTTTTAAGGATGTTTCTACCACAGGACATACTAGCTCTTGGGTTTGCAGATGCCCTGTCATATACAGTCATTATATGAGTTTGGTTACACATAATCAATGAGGTAAAAGGTTTTATATATTGTTAAACTTCAAAATGGAATAAAAATGTAATCAGGCACCTTGACTACCAAGATTCACTACTCTGCAGGACACAGATTTCTGTCCAGCAACAAACTCTGAGAAAAAAAAAATCCTTCCATCATTGCAGGAAAATACTGATACCTATTTTTATTTGGGGAGGAGAGAGCACCTGCCTCTTGTACAAAGTGGGTATATTCTACACCAGTTTTCTCGAGCCCATGTGCTAATTGCTAGTTTTTGCAAGTGCTATAGAGGGCTACACAAAACCTTTACCAAAATTTTGTTACATCTGCTCCTTTATCCTTACCTCATGTGCTTTTCATTTAAACACACTATGAGCAGTCAAAGAAGAGGTATGATTTGTTCTTGACAGACCACCACATCAGCAGATTATTCTCTGCTTCTACATATATACATAAAGATCATTTAAATTTACCACATCCTCTTTGTGTTTTGTAATTAGGCTGCCTGCTTAATATGTCCTGAAACTCTCTGTATTCCATCTGTCATTGGAAATAACGTTTTTATTTTGTGCCTTCTGCAGTTCTCTGGGCTTTTACCCAATTTTAAGCACAGACATTGCCTGAGTTAGTTCTGAAATGCCCTAGAGTAAAATTCATCAGTTCCTGTTGAGCTGAAAGCATCTAATTGATGTAAAAGTTCTTTGACCTGTTCTTTCTTCTGTTCCTATCCCGTTGTGTTTTAATAATTGTATTAAAAATAATAAACCTCTTATTAGAAAACTGAAACAGAAGAGGCAGAAAATATTCTGTGTCTTCTGCTGTTTTGCTCACCTTCCTCATGGAGTCACTTTGTACTAGTTAAATAGTAATTTATTTTAAATCCTTCCTCAAATTCAAGAGCCACAGATTTTCATAAGGACAAAGTTTCTATTCTACATGGCAACGGAACTTTTTTTAAATGTTAAGGATCAGAGATAACCACATGATAAACTGCAGCAGCATTCAGCAAATCCTGGCTGACACACAGCATCACTTTATGTCTGTATGCATATGCCTGTCTCAATTAATACCAGCAAGTCTGGGGTCAGGTCATGAACAGAATTTAAAGTGATGATTCTCAAGTAAAAATCATCTTTTTCAAATATAAGACTAGCAGTTATTTTTGTGTTAAGATTGCAGTTTTACCAACAGTGATGAATAATACCGCAGGCAAAAACTACATTATTTTTTTTCCCCTAAAATTGGTCACCGAATCACCTGTAAACATTGCTGCAATCTTTTTATACTGGCTTTTGCATGAAAACCAATTTTGCTGGGTATTAGCAGGAATATTTCTCAATGGCTACTTTTGTATCTCTTCGAGTAGTGGAGTGTCAACTGTTAAAACCTTTGTTGGATCCCAGCCATTGCCTCCTGATAATCCTCATGCGTCTCTTTCACAGTGCCTCAGACAGATCCACGAGATTACCATCATTACTCACAGAAACACACCTGGACTCTGCATATTTATATAAAACGGTACAGGAATATCAGGCTTTGCTAGGACCCCATTTTGGGAGGTGAACTTCTGTTCACAGTTCCCCACTGATGACTCAATAATCTATATCTTGGTTTTTACTACGTAACTGTAGTGAATCTCGAGTTCTATAATTTTCTTACCTTATTGCTGTAGTTTGCATGTATGACCATGCTCCCCTGTACCTATGGCTCTAGACCTATCACTTAAATGTCAGATGGAAGACAGAGTATTTCATTATTAGCATCAGATAAGAAAAAAGGATCATCATAAAAAGCCAGTCTTCAACACAAAATGAATTCTTAATTTTGACAGAGAAAAAGTCCTTGCCTGTACTCATTACAAGAAGCTCTTCATTTTACTTCTGCTAAACCTCACAGCTGTAAAATAAAATATTTCGTGATTTTAACATACCATTAGAAAAACATTTTCAGCTTCCTTTTTTAAAATTAATACAAGGAGCAGAAATGCAAATATTTCCTATGTGGCCAGAAAGAAGCAGAACACTGTAATGGGGAGAAGTTCCCACCCATTCAACAATGGAATGCCCTTATCTCCCTAATACACAATCTTACCAGAGGAACTATTAGCATTTTTAATATGCTGTCCCTTATCTACAGTTCATAAAACACACCGGTGCCATGGAAAGAAGCAATGGAACAGCTTCCTAGATTCCACAGTGGAGTGATTAGCCATAAAGCAGATCAATAGCATCGATGGCTTGAGCTTGAGGATAAATAAAACCTGATATTGGTAACAGGGTTAACTGTGCTTCAAGCTGCTCGTGCCAGTCATAAAAACTTGATAAGACTGAAGATTTCAAAGCCTTGTTGGATTTGGTTGTTTGGTTGCACTTGGCTTTTGCGTTTATTTTCTTTTGTTAGGGCTAAACTAGAGACCAAAGTTCAGACCATAACTCAGTTAGAGTGAGAGATACATACGATCAACAAAATAAAACCGCAAAATTTAATCTTCTGAAGTGTGGTTCTAACTCTGCTACAGCGACAACCCAGCGTGTGTCCTTGTGCAGGTATGAGATCAGCAGCAGGAGGCTGCTCTGCTTTACATTTCATGCAAGTTTTCAGTTTAAACTAGAGTTTCCTTAGAAAATTATGGGGGGCCAGATTCTGACCTCTACAAGACTTAGTCTGTCTTATCTTAGTACCTGGGTGATCTTCAGCACCTGACAGGAGACTGTTTGGCATTTTTTATCTGTGACAGTTCCTGTAAGCATTGGGAACGTGGCTTTCCCCACACACACACACAGCTATAACTTAGCTACTCCGAGGTGAAACTGCACCTTGCTGAACGATCAAGCCACTAAAACACAACAGAGGTGTAAGTAACAGGGGCGGGTCAGTGCTGCCTTGGACACGGGGAATTGAGATCCGCGTTTTGTCTCTCAGATTTGAACATTAGCACTGAATGTTGTGCAGAGTTAACCAGGAAAATCTCATTTACCCTTGAACCCCTATATATTTTCCAGCAGTTTGAAATGTTTCTGGTAGCAGTGTGTAACAGAGAGGGGCATGTTATATGAGTTACATGAAGTAAAAATTATTATTTTTATGTCGAATATGATTTTTCTCATTTAAATTATCACTGGATTCAAGGTGACTTCAATCATGTGCTGAACCCAGGGTAGTTCAGGAGTAAAATTTAATCAGAAATATCTCCTGAGAAACCAAACATAATCTTAGTATGGTCACATGGAGGCAGTCACTTACAGAAACATCTCTCATTTCAGCCTTAATTCCCCTCAGAGTTTTCTTTTTTGCCCAAAACTCTGCTTTGTGAGCTAAAATTACTCTTCCACTGTTTCTGTGTTGCTGTTGCTGACTGGAATATCAGTGTTATATCTGTATGTGGCTGTAGTTACTTACATACATAAACATATTCACTCCATGTCTCACTTAGGTTTTCCCATTTGCTGATTAATTCTGGGTGTGAAATGTTCAGAGACAACCCTGGAGGCTACATGGAATCCAACTTCCATGAATTTCTGGGCTATCAATTCTGCCCCCCTAGACATCAACTAGCTAAAAATTGCAAATTTGAAAAAATTTTGCCCAACTACAAGTCCAAGAAATTATTTCGATATTAGTTAAGAAGCCTCATGAAAAACCCACTGAGAAAGAAAAAAAAAATATATAACAACAGCAAGCCTCCTATATTGCCATGTTTCCTAAATAAGAAATAAGGCTAATTAAAATTCCACTCCATTTCAAAGGAAGAAAAGCACCTCATTACAATTCAGTTTTCCTAATCTCCCTGTAAACAATTATAAAATGCAAATATTTGTCCATTTATGCATAAAGCAATCACCATTTTTCTGTTCAAAATAAATAGGTGTGGCAGTCAGATTTAGTAATAGGCCCTGGACTCAGAGAGAGCCACTATCTGACCACACCAGCAGAAAAAGTGCCAGGAGCATTACAGATGCACAGTTCCACTGCTGACAAAATAAATCCAGTTTCTTATTCCAGAATACTGGTCAGAGTTCGAATTCTTTCACCACAGAATTTAATTTTTTTTTTTTAAATTTATTTCTAGCCTAAAGCTTGTGCTTTAAATATATAAGATTGGGGTACCATTTAGCAACCTACACATTGGACTGTTTAATGTCACTAAGACTTTGTAGATACTGAGGAGCAATATTTCAAAACAGGTGATCTGACCTTTAAAGTCTTTCTGGGGATTCCAGTCATATTTGTCTCAGACAGAAACTGTATTTTGTTCGGAATTTTATTTGATAATGGAAGGTTAGGCAAATACAAACAGCCAGAGCAACAGTCGCTTGCTGACGTAAAGAACATACTGTAGGCATATTCCTGATATTGCCACACGGACCAGCTTGCAGCTTGTCTCTTATCTGCTGAAGTTTCCATGTTTACAAAACGTGATGTTGCTGCTCTGTAGCTGCATTTTTCTACTGATCAAGAAAATAGGCCCAAAAGCGGCAGTAAAATTTAAACAGACCATAGGGGAGATCGTCTTATCCTAATGCTGCATATTGTCTGCAGTGTTTTTAAGCACAAAGACAGCAGAAAGTCACTCCTCTTATTAAAAAAAAAGAACCAAAAAACCGCCAAACTTGCTACATTTAGATCCTTCCACAGTGCCAGAATAGGGCCTTATGGAAACGTTCACTCGGCTTTTTTAATTAATTACGTGAGTAATCACTTTGTGAGAAGAGAGACAGAAACCTCAGCATCCTTGGAGTACGAGTTCTGAGCCCACCCAGGGAAGCTGGTGGAAACTTCACAACTTCCCAAGTAGCAGCTTGTATTTCAGAGTCATTTGCAAATGCAGATGTAAACTAAAACTGATGAATCCCAGTAGTAAGAGAATGATGAAAGGACTTGCAGCGAGATGAAAGAGAAAGAATAGGACATAGATCAATAAACCAAGCACTTTAATTGGACTCAGCTATTTGCAGGGAATATTTCAGAGGAATGAAATTAGTTATTAACCAACACATTTACAAAGCAATTATAAGCCATTGTTAGGAAGCATTTAAAAATGGCACCTAATTACATTTTCCACTGAACCTGGTCACAAGGAGAAGTCCTTGTTTTCTAAGAGATAATGAACCAAAACTCATCACCTGATCCTGAGGAGTACCCAGTGACCAAGATTATGTGTTTATTACTAGTCAGAAACAAGTTAATGTTTCAGGACTTACAAACTACTCCTAAAACTTTAATGCACTTGCTGTGTCGAGATTGAACCTGGAAGAATCTCATCTCAAAAAGCCTCCTATCACATCTTAGCCTCTTCAAATATATACTTGAATTTTCATTGGAAATGCATATACACACACACACACAAATATGAAGTGTAGTTATGCTCCACACATTTCATAAAGGGTCTCTCCCAGAGAGGGATTAATTCTTTGAGGGAGTTAAAAAAAAAAACAAACCAAAAAACAGTTATGTTGCTTAACTGGAAACGGGAATAACCAATTACGAGAGAAAGTAAGAACCACCAAGGAGTAAAAAACCACCACAGAGTAGGATGTCTATAAGCCTATTTGTGAAAGTTTTTTGATATAAAAGGAACTTAAGAAAGGTCGAATATAGAGTGACCAGGAACAAGTGTTCCTGGCAGCGAAAGTGCAGCCTAAATAGCAAGATTTATTTTTGACAACAAAATTTTACAGTTGGCGAATCAAGCCTCTAAAGGAAGTGCTTCAGCCCTGAGAACTGCACAAAGCAAGCTGGGACACACGACATTTTCAGAACCCTGGGGTCTACATTAATTGTCCAGATGTAAACAGACATAAAATTACTCTGGTTGACATAAGAAAACCTGTTTCTTTCTCATTTTGCTAGGTTATGGTCAGACACATCTCAGACTACCAGCGTTACCTTATGGAGTTGTCTAGATGGGTTTTTTTTCCCTTAACATTCATTTCTATTGTGGAAAAAAAGTTTTATCTCCAATTACTGTACAATCCATTAAAAGACTGTAAGGAAAGGCATTTATAAAAGTAAAAAATGGGAATTTCTAACAAAGCCCTGGGTAAAGCAGCATGCATTTCTCTATAATTAAAATTTCTGCCCTCATCACAAAAGCCACTAACTTGATACAAATATCATCAGAATAGTCATCTTGTTTGCACCTAGCTGTGAGATGGAAAGCACCTGCAGTAAGAGCAGTTTTTAAAGCATCCTTTAAATGAAATCCTATTGTTCCTTTGTTTTTTTTCTATTTCACCACAGATATTACTATAATGGTTTCTAGCACTACCAAACAGATGCAGAATTAAAAATACAGATATTAAAAAAAAAAAAAAATAAACAAACCATGAAGGTGTTATTAAAAAAAAAAACACAACAAAAAACAAATTTGCAACTCCTGGTTATGATTGGCAGAGGACTTACTGGTGCAGGATGGAGTGGGTGAGTGGAGCAGAAAGCCCAGCTGCAATGGAGAACAGCAGAGCACACAGATCTGCTGCCCTTCAAGTATCTCGCCCAGCTGCACGGAAAAATAGTCAAATAGTGAATAAATGGAGCGGCGAAATTATGAGAACAGGAAGGGAGTCCCCCAAGGATGCTAATTTTTGTGGATTGGGCAAGGCATTTCAGTTTGTACTTTATGTGGGAACGTGTTTGACACAGTACACACAACGAGTCAGCACTTAGACAAGTGCAACTCCAAACTTACCCCAAGCAGCAAAAGGTGCCTAGCATGCATTTACATCAATATAGAGTTCAGTTTTGCCTTCTAATTATAATAGTTTCTTCATACTTTCTCCCTTTTCTCTCATTCTTCTAAAGCAGCCTCAAAACCCAACTAAAAGTGCCTAACAGAGCCGTTACCTCTTCGTTATTGGCTTTGGGGATGTCAACCTGCAGTTATTGCTGTACGAGTAACCGTGGGTGAAAACTTCCTGAATACCTTTGTTTTGGCTCAGTGCAGCAAAGAAATCAAAAATTGTTATGTACAGCTTGCATTTTGTTTCCTCTCCAGCGTTATTCTACCTGCATTTTAACAAGCTGAGGCTCAAAACGGACACTCCGGGGATTTTAGGCACTCCAGGCCCCGTTGTTCTCATTAACGAGAACTAAATGTCTGTATGGACCTGCGAATTGGAAACTCTTCCAGGCCCCATCTGTGCCAGTGATGTGGAGATGGGAAGATTATCTTATCCTACATCAAACAGCACCGCAGGAATCACAGTGCACTTGGGGATGAACTATTTTCAAACTGCTGAGGTGTCTGAGTACTGACAGAGGAAGAGGAAGAAATGCAGAACAGTGATTTCTCCCAGAAGAGTCTGGGATGATCCCTACTTAGAGACCTACAGAATATCTTTCAGGATGGAGCACAGACCCTTCCAAACAGGGGTTATAAACTAATAGCCAGAGGAGCCTCCTCAGTTAGAAAAGCCACAGTTCTTCAGGGCTGAAAACTCAGCACCGAGTTCTGGTTCAATGTTTTCTTAAACCTTTCACCACGTCAATCTAAAGCATTTTAGATTTTTGCTTTTGCCTCGGCCAACTGCAATTTTGCTGAAAACTTCCTACCTATGTTCTGTAGATGTCTTTTACAACATCAGTTCTCTCCTACAGCACATCATCTATGTGCAATCCGAGCCCACAAGTGCTCAGGAGGGGTTTGCTTTCCACACTGGGAAATACATAGGAATTAAATTCCATCAGAGTATTGTGGACTGCCTCCACAACTCCTCCATTTCATTTCCAGTGCAACACCAGCACATTATGCACATGCAAATATAAAATGACAAATTTAAACTCTTTAGACCACACTGATTCGTTTTTACCACAGTCTATTATTAAGCAGCTTAATTCTGACTGTTTTTACACTATTTACATGTCTATGGTTTTAAGTTCTGTCTGCTATAGCTTTATAACACACCTATAGAACACAGGAAAGACAAAACACCCTACTGAAAAATGACCTTAAGTGATCAGGCATGAGGATTTTTGAATTATTCCCATTCTTTAAATAGCCTTAATAAATTCAGACGCTTTTTTTGGCCCTAAAAAAGCACAGTAATGCTTTTAGATCATTTTTTCCTAAGGACTGCACATAACTGAAACATATAAATGAAATAGGCTGAAAAAAATGTGGCATTTTCTGGTTCACCTGTTATGTATTTCAAATTTTCTATCCAACATATGTGCAGAATCAGTACTTGCACGCAAAAATCATTTCAGTTCAAAGAAGTGATGGTAAAACCGGAGGAAAAGAGTGGCTCCTATTCAGAACCTTTCAGTAAAAAAGTGAAGAGCAGAGAGTTTATTTGCTGTTCACTTGTAATTGCGGCTAGTTGACATTTTTGCCTCAATTCTTCAGCAGCAGAAAGTAGTTTCTTCCTTCTGATTTTCTCAAGTTTTTTAGGTTCCTGACTTCTTCCATCAGCAGGTAGGTGTCTGTCCAGCTACAGCTCTCTTAACATGATTCAGCCTAATTAAGCCGCACAGTCTCCAAGTTGCTCTTAAATTTATTCCTACCACCGATGCAACTGAGTGTTCTGGTTTCTCCCCTCTCACATCAGTTCTTCCTGGATGCCTCTTTTCTCCTTTGCATTAACTTTCTGATTTCTTCCTCTGTCGTGTTACGTGTTTCTCTGTTGTGCCCCTGAGCTGTGGTGCTGAAACCTCAGCATTCCCACATCCAAGGCTCCAATCCAGCTTTCCAGGCGATTACCCCCTGACTCTGTAAGTACAGTTTTCCCAGCGACTGCCAGCAATGACAACCCTAAATGTAAATCCCAAGTAGTAGTTCTGCTTTCACCTTTGTACACAGGACTTGTTGAAAGGATCCGTAGGCGAAACAATTATTGGCAGAGAGCAGAAGACCCGGCAGGGGATCACAGTGGCTCTATTAGGAGAGCAGCCAATACTTCGGTGGTGATCAGTAACTATCTGAATAATTATTTTCAGTCAAATCACAATCCCACTGTGGGCATGATTTACCTAAATTATCCAGCATGGGCAGGACCGGTCACACAGTGCTGTGAGGAAACAGGAGAATCAAAGAGCCTCCTTTTTGTAGACAGGAGACCATCTCTAATGATGCTTCGTAAAAAGCAGCTAGAAAATAGTAGGTTGCAGCAGACTTCACGAGCTCAGTCTGCTTCCAATATTGCTAATTATTTAATTTCTATCCCTAACTTTCAATAGTGTCATAACATATACCCACAGAAACATCAGCTCTCCTACCTCACCGTGGTTTCATTATCCAGCAAAGGCTCTTTGTTACAAAGGAATAAAGGTGGGAGTAAGTAGAAGCATGCAACTAATAGCTCGGGATAGGTAATTAAAGACTAGCATGATTTTTTTTTCCTCATAAATTGTCACTGGTGTTGCAAAACATGCTGCTGCTAGTGAGTTTTCCGGGATAAGGCAGGGTTGGAGGTGGCTGGCAATGCTATCATACCGTCTGTTAAAGTAAACTTCCCTGACTGGAGCCCTCCAAACCTTTAAGTTTAACATAAAGCTCAACAGAACACAAAAGATCAACATCTTCAAATTGGAATTGCTTGCCTTCCTCTGCGACTGGAAGGATTGCTAGAGAGAGAAACAGAATCTGATCAGGGCAGGAAAGAGAAATAACTCATGGTAATTCCACTTTCCACACTGCTTCATTTCTTAAACTGGCTTTTCACAAAACATACCTTTCACAAATGCTGCCAGGGGAGAGCTCACTACGAGCATAAGGACAAAGCAGATTCAGGAGGGAGTGCAAAGGGTTCTTGCAAAGCCCTCTACCTTATGTTTGTCTTTTATTTTTTGTCAGAAAAAATTATTCCATTTTTTACCCCTTTCCCATTTCCTTGGCAGCTTACATCAGCTCACATTAGGTTTATAGCTTTCTCTTTTTCTTTTCTCCTTTATGTTGCATTTTGGGCATTGCCGTGGGTTTTACACTGCGTTATACGCTCGCCAGTGGAGAAATCTAGAAAGAAATAATACAAATAAACACCCAAAAGTCCAAATTCCAAGTGTCCTGGGAGTTGTGGACTAGGAACAGAGTTGGAAGTGCCTCCAAAAGAAGCTGTGAAGGAAGCTCATGAGGCAGCACGTGACTTTACAAATGCAAAAAGGAGGAACTGTTGGACCTTGTGGGCAGTTGGTAGGGATTCCAAACAGTGGACATCCCTGCCTTCAGCCCTCCGGCTTGGACTGTACTTACAGTGCGACCCCAAAAGGCATTAACATCCCGGGCAGACAGCAATGCTGCTCATTGCTCAAACACGTGGCTCGGAAGGGCCCATCTCTAAGCAGGGGTGTAAAGCCATCCCTAGGATGGAGATGAGGGTTTTACACACAGAAATTACCTACTAGAAGGTGCAGGGAGAGTTTGACTTTGACATTTGAGGAGGACACAAGTTGACACAGCAAAAATCTATTTTTTACAGACTTCCAAGATGACACTGAGCAAGTGGAGGGTGGAGGGAGATGGGACAAGACTACATGCTTTTCTGGCCTACCTTCCTTCCATCCCAAAAACAGGGATCTGAGACATTTTTTCTATTTTGTTCCTTTGCACTGGGAAAACCAAAGCCCAAAGGGAAGCACACTGCTACCTTTCCCCAACCACTGTTATCTCATCCGTGCTGTACATAAAACAAGCTCATATTCATCCAGCTTAATATCCCAGCCTCAAAGTATTCCCTTCAATATAAGGACAATTTGAGTAGTGAAGATTTTTTTGTAGTGAAACAAAGAGACTTTGTGTTAGTGAATAAAACAAATGAAAATATCAGCAGTTTCACCACAATAAAACAGGGGCCATGCAACAAAACACTCAGAAACATTGCTTGTAAGATAAAAAGTTCAAAATATTTATGAAAAAAGGAAAATTACTTCAACAGCAGCTTGTCTGAAGGTGAGTGGGCACTACAGGTGGTATCTGAGGTGGCTTTACCCAGGTCTCACAGCCACACTTCCCTCTGGGCTTAAGGTTTTACAGGCAACTGAACCACATCCTCTGTTTCCCATTGCCCCTTCATTTAATTCACGTATTTCCCACTGTCTGCTACACTGCATGAAGAGGGTGTGAAGGAAAGACAAAAACAAACAAACAAACAAAATCAATCTGAAGAACACAATCCCTATTTAACCACCTGACGTCTCAGAAACGTGGGAGGCTGAATACACAGACTGATCCAGCCTGGAGAAGAATATTACCCAGCTAAACTAACCTTTCCCTGCTTCACTATAAATACTGTAGACTCTAGTGTGTATTTCAAAGTATCTTCATGCAAATGTTTGAAATTACGAATTGAAGAGGTAAAAAAAAAAAAATTTTAAAAAAATTAGAAATTCCAGCAGAAGCCAAATTTTAGAAAAGAGAACCCCATGACAATCAAAACTGAAGGTGCAGCAATAAAAACCTTGTCTTGAATTTTTATTCCTCAAGCTCAGAGCCTCGTGATTCCTTGACACAATGCAATAACATCCTGGGCCTCCTGGAAGATTTTTATACCAGCCAATATATAAGTTTTCTGCATCTTCATTCTGGCAGCAGGCAGCTGCAATCACTGCCACACCCTACATTTCCATACTTTGTGAATAACAGCCAAATATTATATTTTCCTCCACATCTTCTTCCTCCAGTGTTTGTTGATATTGTTATTAATGTAATTTAAATACAGCCCCAATGTGAAGATCAGAATTGTGGGATAAGTTCACGTTGCACTAGATACTGGAAAAAATGCAGACCAGAAAGATGGTTTATGGCCCCAGTAATTCGGCAAGTATCACAGATTAATCATCAAAAGTGTTACTGGAGAACATCACACACTGAAATGTGATTTAGTGTCTTTGGAACAAGAGGTCACAATTCAATTCCCTCTTCTGA
The DNA here is from genome assembly GCA_013396775.1 of Cephalopterus ornatus. Lineage (NCBI taxonomy): Eukaryota > Metazoa > Chordata > Aves > Passeriformes > Cotingidae > Cephalopterus > Cephalopterus ornatus. The sequence goes on along the minus strand of VZRE01014896.1, from coordinate 193,185 downwards.
AGAAACAGGGGTGTATTTTCTGCAGGCCTGATGTAACTATTCTGTAATTTTAGTCTAAAACTCTCATTCAGCAAATGGAGAAAATTTTCTAGAATTACTACCAAAAGCTAATACAATAGTTATATAAGCATCACTAAAACCCCCTTTCCTTCACAGACTCATAACTGTAATAATACACAATAACTGTAATAGCACAATAAAAAATGAGTTACGATGCCATCATAACTCAGCGAAAACTGCAAAATCACAGCTTCGGTAAAGGAAACTATTCTGATTGTGACCCTGCTAATGTCTTCTTTATTTAAGAAAAGATTTAAGAACTTTTTTAATTTGTCCACATTGCAAATATTAAGAGATGCAAACTTTCTAATAAAACGTTTTCCTGCTATTAACTAAACACCAGGCTTCTGACTCTCCCACACCCTAAATATAAGGCAAATAACATTACCATACTTTCAATATTTGCTTTCAAAGTAAATGGAAAAAACCCCAGAGCATCTGAACTTGCTCCAAAAGATGACATTGTAACCTTTACAAATGAACTACAAAAGCAAAGAAAGAAAATCGCGTTTCAGCCATCATGTGCCTCCGCGTTATTAAATGCATAATCAGTTTCCAAGACTTCCTGAAAGAAAAACCCAAGTGGTAAATTCAATCTCACTCTGCCTTTTAGCCTGAATCCTTACATTTGCTGCATCCAAGTACAGAAGGCGTCTTCAAGCCAAAATTCTAACCCCAACAATCCAGCACGCTGCCCGAAAACCGACGCACTTATCTTGATGAAATCTTTAAAGTTTGCCATAATCAGAAGTTATTTTGCAGCACTAAAGCAAACAGAAGGCTAAATTCTCCCCCCCCGGCTGCCCATCTTTCCTTCACCGCTCCTTGATGGTTCTGTAACATTTCAAGCCACATCTAGAAAAACAGGATCCCTTTTCTGCCCTGAGCATGTCCAGTAGGTAGAAGAAGTGCCAAGTCAGATATGTCCATTGCATCAAGAAATTCGATGTCTAAATGGATTTTTAGGCTTCACATCGATCCAGATGTATATTTATGCACTCTAGACATGACATATGTGTGTACATACATATGTCCCAGACTTTAAACAAATACCCAGTTTCTCACTGGACAGAGTTTGCAAACAGCCACAGCAAAAGTACCAGCAGTGTTTTACCCGAGTTGATTTCAGGATATAAACAAGCCAAGGACTGGAGGGAGAGGTAATATTTCCAGCCGCTATTTTTGGAAAGAAACAGATCGTCTCTTGGACAATAGAGCTTTCTTTGATCTGAGCAAGAAACGAAAAGCTTTAAAGCTAAAACAGATGGAGAACAATTGCTCAGAGTTTGAAGCTGATTATACCAATCAATAACAGTCTCAAACGAGATCGCTCCTTCCTACAGATATTGCCACATTGGCATGGCAGCCAGCAGTGTGCAGTGTCCCAGGGTGCTGCCAGCTACCAATGTCCCCAGTCCCACAAGGACACTAGGAGGGCAGGAACATTCCAGCAACATCCTTTTCAACAAACAGCACTGAAAAACAGCACAGACCCAGCTCTAGACCATGTTTCTCTAATTAATCTCCATTTCAGGCCTAAATTTGTTTTGTGCCATGATCTGCATTAACGTGCAGATTCAGGTCCAGAAAATGTCACTTGTAAAGGCAATGTTTGTCTTACGGGAAAACAAGGGGATAAGTTCTTCAAATAAAGCATGATTGGTTTTAGGTCAAGTTTTATCACAATAAAAAACTTTACCTCTCTCGGAAGTTTTGTAACTGCTTCTCTGTTGTCTACATTACCTCTTGATGAGATAATTGTTGGCAAGACACGAGCAAGCAGAAAACAAGGCATCAGACAGACAACGTATCCCTCACCAAATTAAATCAATGTCTCTTTTCAGCTTGGTTTGTCTAGAGAAAAACAACAACAGGAAATTAAGGAGATTATGGCTCATTTTGGTCAGAGTGGTTGGATACATTCTTAATTATTTTAAGAGGTGTGTGCACATCACTCTGTATCAACTCTTTGTGAGCATTTTTATACTTATGCTTTGATTATCATAGTCCAGATATTAGTAACAATAATAAATGTTGATACAAGTCAGATCTATTCTGAACTGGCAGCAAAATCACTTGAACAAATGCAAAGTCATTGAGACACAATCTGTTTCTTTTCCCAGAAAGTAAAAATTTATTTTCCCATCCCTTCATTAATATAATCTATATTTTTGCTCTGGATTATTTGTTAACAGTAGAAACAAATTTTTAAAGGGTTATGTCCCCTATGGAAAAATCAAGCCTTGAACAATTCAAAGCACCTACTTCTATTTTTTATTTCTTTTTTTTAATCTTTGCTCAAAACTCAGGGGGTTTTGCATATTTCATAGACCATAATTAAGTAACTGCAAATTTAATCTCCTTAAGTTTCTGAAATGTGGAGGTTTCATTTTCATTAATTCCAAATTCTGCATTTGGATACTTACATTAACATATAAAAGAATTTTTCTGGAGGAAAACATCACTGAGCTGCGTACAAAGCTTGGATACAGCAGCCTGATGCTCCCCAGTGTTTGATAGAGGTACATATCAAAGGATCTCATCCCATCTAAAGAAAATAGCCCGTTCCTACTGATTGCAATCAATATTTGGATGTTCTCACAACTTACGGATTTACCAAATTAAATATGTAGTTAGAGATGGATGACAGTGTATCTACTCTCACTTGCCTGCCAACATCAGCTGCTCTTAAGAGCACTCAGTGATCTCGACAGACTTTGGATCTGAGTCGAGAAGGGAATTCCAGAAGAAGACAGAGTTGGTCAGGCATTGAGGGTTTTCCCCACTCCAACCTTCTTTTAAGTTTATTGAGACCCTAAGTAATTCTCCTTCATCACTTGAGGGATTGTGAGCAGTTGGAGGGCATTAGATGACATTTAGGGGAAATAATGCCTTTCTGTCCAAAAGATAAAAATCTTTATTTTTGCAGAAGAGTTTTGATCAGGACTTGGCAATAAGCATTTAAACAATGTGCATCTCAGCCCTCCTGTACAGCTGAGCAAACGATTCTGAATTGCTGTCTGCTTATGTTCAATTCACGTATTTGCAGCTGCTTCAAAGTGTAACGTGAATATCTCTTTAATCAAGCTACTTACTTCAACTAGGAATTAAACACTCAGAAATTTGAGCCTATGACTGATCATGGGAGTAACATGGAATTGTTTGGGCAGTTTGACCGGAGGAGCTTCTGTTGAGATTCCATCACAAGACTGGTGATTTTGGGAACAGGAAATAAAAAGAACTGCGAGGGTAGGCAAGGCGGCAAGATTCATTTGTCCTTTTATAAAATATATTCAAACTTTTATATTCCACAACTTTTTCACTTTCAGAACAAAGACGAATTGAAGTTTACAGGAAAAACTGTATAAGAAAAAGTACAGATATTTTTTGTGATCCTTTCACTCTCTCAAGAGTTATGATTTTCTTGGCCTACATCTATTCATCTCTGCTCTGTAGCAATTGCCCCAGATACTTTTGCACACAGAAAATTTGAAGCTGAATCTTTGAGCAGCAATTAAAAAAAAAAAAAAAGAAAAAAAGAAAAAAGAAGAGCCCCGACTTCCTGAAAATCCATTCCCTGAGCATAATTCAGAGAAAGCATTTCTTGCAAAGGACTCCAGCTGTGAAATCTTACATCAGGTCTTACTAATTTGGTTTCATTATGGCAGATTTCAAAGTCAGACTCTGAAGAGCAAGGAATTAAAATAGGTCAGCAGCCCTGTGGGAGAAGTACACAAAAGCAGCATCCAGCCTGCAGCGGTTCAGCATCTCAGGCAAACCCCTGGGTGACCATCAGCTCGGAGAGACAGACGTGGAACGAGGAGTGCAGTTCACAGCAGGTACAGAGCAGCGTGTTCACAGAGCTGTTCTGTCCCTGCACCTGGCGCCACTCAGGCTCCTTCTGAACTGCCGACAGCCCTAGACAAGAGCCTTCAGCAGTTAGAAACCTGCTAAAGCATAATAAATATGACACTGTGCCCAGCATCCCCACAGCTGACCACACCTCACTGGTCAGAGGACTAAACCCGCTCTTCCCTCCTCCTGCTCACTCCAACTGAAACTCCAAATCTTCTGCTGAATGTGCCCATCATTTCCCTTTGAGCTAAATCCATCACTGAAAAATAATCACATCCTGAACATATACACCATTTGAAGCTATGGTTTTGTTCCAGCTTAAATCTGATTTCTGCATCTGAATATATTCTCTATGGGCATTAGGGCAGGAAACAGCACCCTCTTCTCTCTACAGCTTCCACAGCCCTTCTTATTAACTCCTTAAGGACCAAAAATTAAATAGGTCACGAGAATGGTTAAATCACCGTATGATAATTTTCTTTATCATATTCTTTTCTTCTTTTGCATATCTTGGGCTTTTTAGGTGTTTGTCTTGCAAATTTATCTTGGCTCTTGTTTCTCTGTACATTCATTACAAGTTCTTTATCACAGATCTGTCACAGGAAAAAAATCATCCTAAATTTTTTCAGTGTAAATGTATTCAAAGTACTTCCAACACACGGCGTTGTAGTTACAGGAAACAAGGAGGGATCACTTAAAAACAATTAAAAATGAAACCTCTTTCAGGACACCACAACGCATTCTGAGCTGAGCTCATTTTCAGTTAGAAACATTGTATTTCAAGAGGAATCTGCCCTACTGATTAATCACATTCTGTCTTTGTGACTATTGCTATTCTTACAACTTCAACACATCCTTTTTGCTTTGTTTCCAGCATGTACAGCAGACAATTCTTCACATCATTTGGCAGCTTATATATTACAGTCTTCAGACTAAATTTACATGGATAAGATATATTTGAAAGGTTTTTCTTCAGCACTGAGAGCTGTATATTTACAGGTATAGTTCTACATACAATTCCACGTGTCCAGTTTTTGGGTGGGGATTTTAATATCATTTATACATCATACCACAAGTATTTTTATTGCTAAAATTATTATGTCATTGTATTTTTAGATTATTTTATATTTATTTGTAGTATTTATATTTATTACTATTATTAGCACGTAGTTAGCATTACACCTTTCCACGTATTTATCAATACTTGATTTCATAGATTTTCTGCAGGATCCTTAAGACAATTTTTCGTGGGAGTCCAAAGTGTATCTGTTCTGCTGCTAAATTTATTTATTTTTTTTTAATACATAAAACCAGCATCTGACATCACTATGAATTCATAGAAAAATATTCATAATACACAAGGTCAGCAAACTCTGTTAAATAAATGTGGCCCAGGTCAGATGGCAGTTTTACGTGTTAGGGTGGAAAACTTCAGCACCACCCTCAGCAGACATCTCTGCAGGATAGATTCCTCTTTATGAAGGTCATAAAAGGGGCTGCAGGGAAGGAATGCAGAGCACAGGGAACACCTCATATACTCAGGTGTGATTTGGATTTATGCATACTAAAGACTTTTAGCCTGCGAGATGTTTTCAAGCTGAGGATGAATAAAGGTTCTATTTTACAACAGAAACATTCCCTGAAACAAAACCCATTGTTAAACCTGCAAGAGTCAACGCTAGAATCAGGTATAAAAGAGTCAAAGGAAAAAAAGAGACAAAAGCATTCTGGTGTTTGGCTAGTTCCATTCGGGTTTCATTTGCATTAGAAGAGAATTTAGTCTGTTGACAGACCAGAATAAAAAGACAAAAAATTAATTAGGCAGTTTTACAACTAAGCTTAAAGTGCCCCAAGTAGTTCCCTTAATATTCCTCTCTTCTTAAAACATAAGTATGAATTCTATTTAGACGACTTTAGGCTGACTATGCGTTGCCTGGGGGATGCTGCTCCTGCCCTACTGTGGGTCAAATACATAGCAGCCGAGTATTTGACTGTGCATTTCCAAACACAGTGTACACCTGACCCTCCCAAACCTGTGAAAAAAAAAAAACTGTGATGCATTCATGAGGTACATCCTGAAAAAGGGGAGTTCCAAAAGTGACCTTTCGGACAGAGATGCACGTTAATATCTTTATTCTCAAGCAGAATCTATACATGTCTAGTCAGTAAAGGTATTGCCCCCTTTTTTTTTGGTACACAAAGTAAGAGAATTTACTCCTTTTTTCCTCCTTATCACACAACTGGGGTAACGCTTTCCTTCCAGGATGATATTTTCAAGTGAATCACAAATGGTAGTAGCAGGATGAAGCTCAGAGTTAGGTGCAACCGGAGACTCATAGAGAAGGACATATGGGTTGGGATACAGTTATCTAGACTATTTATTCTTTAGCGTGCCTTAAAACTGGAACAAACCCCCTCTTTTTGAACACAAAAACATGAAGAATAGGATTACTTACTAGGATTTCCTAGTATGTGGCTTCAGCATTTGGAGAAGCCTAGCTCCTTTGAGAACACGCTCTCCAAGAAGCATTTAAAGGAACTGAGAAGGAAACGTGGGAACCTCCACTAATGTCACAAATTGTGGCATACTGATATGTTTGTCGAAAATCCCTGTCGCTGCACATGACAACAGGACCAACCTACCCTCAGGGAGAAATGCAAACAGATTCTGCTAAAGCACACAAATTATCTCCAGGGAACACAAATCTTGTCCCGATTCTTTTGACCTGTAGTAGAAATGCTTTACCTTAAATAAAACAAACAGAAGATTCCATGAGATAATGCTTCCAAGGCATTCGTTATTTTTATGTCTCAGTAGGCTACCTGGTACCAGAGGAAGAGAGACATTAATTGCCTTCTAGGAGACAAATGGGAGCAACATTTGCATGCCTATTTTTTCAGTAAGTTAATGTACATGCCTAAATACCTTATTGCCTAGATGACACGTAATAAACTAGGAAAGGGTCCATTCATAGCATAACAAGGGTTCATGACTGTTTGATTTAGGATGCATACTCCAAACTGTACACTTCCTAAGATAGGTATTGTGAGAAAAACAAAATGTATTATTACACATCACAGTGCTTAGTCATCACGCTCTACATTTGAAGGACAAAGTTGCCTTAGATGTAAATTCATGTAGGATGTGCACCTGCACTACCTTAGTATCAAAAGCAAACAGATCTGCCAAGCCATCTGGAGCCAACAATGACCTAAGCCAACATTTCACTTTTTACACTGTTATTGTCAATGTAACTGGATGTTCACCTTCCTACCAAGGCCAGAGCAGTGTTTGGAAATCTGAAAGTCCGAAAAAGAGCATCAGTGGGAGCACAGGCTGCTCTGGCAGTCCTGACACTCACCTGGGACTCAGCACAGCTTTATATTGATCCTTGCTCTCAGGATAAAGCATCCCCAGAGAGCCCATATCCACCTGCATTTATGGATGGACACAAATTATTGCATGGTGGCAAGCAGGAATAAATTACTTTTTTGCCTTGGGAGACCCCTAGAGACATCTCATTTTCAAGTCCCTCATCGTATTCCTGAATTAGTCTTCTGTAGAGCTTGTATTTGGTAACTAAGGATACAACAGAACACTAAGCTCTGCTGGCAATTTTGAAGAAGCTTTTGGTATTCCCTCCAATAGCAAGTGGTTTCCTTAAGCCAGTTCTTTATTATATAAATTGGTGATTTTTCTCTTGAAGGTGCCATATTAAAAAATCAGAAACCTATCTTCAAGCTACATTTGTTTAGCACTATCAAGCTGCACTACCAAAATTCCGTGCATACATCCCATAAACTTCCAGTCCAGTTTTTCACAGTCCATTGTAGTGCACCAATCAACTGTAATGACGGCTCACTCTATATCCTGAGATTCTGGCTCCTGTGTGAGAAGCGGTGGCAGGACAGAGGAAGCAAACTATAAAATCACAGAATCACTGGAAAAGACCTCTTAGATCATAAAGTTCAACCATCAGCCCAGCACCACCACCATGTCCACCACTAAACCACGTCCTCAAGTGTAGAATCATAAAATAATTAAGGTAAATGCCAACTTGTATTATATTAATCAGCTATTAATGAATATTCACACTGTTATTAATCACAGAATCACAGAATGGTTTGTGCTGGAAGGGACCTCAAAGATAGTCTCGTTCCAAGCCCCCTGCCATGGGCAGGGACACCTTCCTTTAGCGCAGGTTGCTCCAAGTTCCATCCAACCTAGCTTTGAACACTTCCAGGGATGGGGCACCCACAACTTCTCTGGGAAACCTGTGCCAGGGCCTCACTATGCTCAGAGTAAAGAATTTTTTCCTAATATCCAATCTAAACCTACCCTCTTTCAGTTTGAAGCCATTCCCCCTTGTCCTGTCACTCCATGGTCTTGTAAACAATCACTCTCCATGTTTTTGTAGGCTCCCTTCAGGTACTGGAAGGCCACAGTTAAGCTCTCAGTTTTGAGCAAAGAGAAATATCCACCACTGGTTTCCAGTATTTGAATGGAAACAAACCCTCAAAGTATGTAAAAATAAAACAAGGTGGTTCCATTTCAAGAACAACTTATTGCCTGTTTGCAGCTAATTTTTATTCATGCACACGATGACCAAGGAAAGAACTTAACAGATGTTCCTCTATGCAAAGTTGTGTGTTTTTTCCTCATGGTTTTGCAGACTGATTGTTTCAGGGGGAAGGAAAGAGAGCAGCCATGTAAGACAGGGTGTCTTCTGTGCCAGGGAGGGGGAGCAGCAAGACCTCTGGGACACTACACATCTGTAAACGTCTATTTTGTTCTGCATAAGCTTGGTCCAGTGCATTAACAAGCATCAGTACTGGCAAGGAAAGCTTAACATACAGCCCCTGAGGCGTCAGGAAACACAGATGAGAAGCAGCAATATCAAAAAGTAAAATGAAGAGGAAACTGTCCTAGATCTGAAAAAAAAAAAAATCATTAACTGAATTTTCTTTCTGTGAAGTCATGAAGTGAAGGGAGAAGGAGAAATGAAGTGAAACAGGAGAAGAAATATTCTTCCTGGATTTATCTTTAGAAGAAAAAAAACTTTATGGTCTTTTCCTAAATGTTTAAGTGGAAAATCCAAAACCTTTCCAATTTCAAAAATCCTGGGAAGGACTTGGAACACTATGCATATTTAATATAATACTGTGCCTCATGGGAACAATGGGATAGAGGAGTAAAAGTTATTAATAGACTTCTTTCATGAATATTTCTTAACAGGTGAGCTGTGGAGGAAAGAGGAAAAGAGGAAAGGAAACTTAAGAGAAAACTTGGGCTTTTTATTAGTAATAGCTGATGAATAACATATGCACTGACCCGTGCATTATATCAGTTTTTACAGAAGACTATCGCGATTAATATGTTCTGGTCACATCAGCACCTTTGAATTGCCTTGCCCTGCCTACTTTTAAATGTATTAAAAAATTAAGACAGCAGATTCTGGGGGCAGCACTGATAGAGTGGTTTGTATAGGGGGGGCATAAAAGTGCACCGAATCACAGCCAACAAAATCCTTCCTAAAATGGAAACCGTATCAACACTGTGATATTCAGTATCAAAGCAGAAGAGACCTCAAGAAGAATCACGTCCCACAGGCTGATCTTTCCTCCCCCCACCAGGCAGCAGTGCAGTACTTCCATCAGGGGCAGATTTACTTAATCACGTCATTAAATGTGGCCAGACCAACTTCCAAAACCTGAAACGCTCGGCATTTTCTGGTGGCAGTCCGCGCTGGCATCCGAAAGCCTGTAACGAATACTAAACTAAGGATCTGTAACTAGAATCTGAGATCCAAATGTCTGACCAAATTTCTCTGTAAAGCCACGAGGTGTTCGATAAAAGTCGTCAGCGTTTTTAATGATTCCTGTGACACGTCAAGATTCTTGAGCTGGTTTTCCTGAATGTTGGTTATGTGAAAATACAACAGTAAAGACATGGCGAGGGTCCCATATTCTTGTGTGGGCATACTTAATGGAGAATTTCAGTAATATTGTTGTTGTCCCTTACTTTCTGGTGTTCACCTGAGGAAAATCAAGCAGTCTAAAACCAAAATGTGTTGTAAGAATCAGATAACCACAGATAATGGAAATCTACCAAATTAATCATGAAAACACAAATATGACATTGAATTAAAAAATAACAAAACTAAACACCACGACTTCACGTGAGCCAGCTCTGACTCAGATTTCACATCTGCGCACATGTGGTAACCAAAGAACTGCTCTTAATTTCTACCTAGTCAAGTTAGGAATTTAGGGGTTTAGCTAGTGTAATTTGATTATTTTTATAACCTTTTGAAGAGGAGACAGAAATCAGTAATTTATATAAATTACCTGATTATGAGCATGCTATCTGTCTTAGGCATGGCAGGTACACAGCAAAATGGAATTACAATTTAACAGGAGCTGGTTGAAAAACATTCATTATTCTTCAGAGATCTTTCATCACAAAGTTTTCATAAAATTAGAGTTGGACAGTAGTCAAAAAATAAAGCAGTACTATTTTTTCCATGTAAAACCAAAGTATTTCTTTCTTTCGTTTTCAGGGCTGTTGTAACACATCTCAGCTATTTGGAAATTCAATCTGTTTAACCAAAGCAAAAGCTCTGATTTATATATATGTATTCACAGACACACATACATGCACCCACCCACCCCTTCTGAGTTGCCTGTTCACCATACCTTGCTCAGAAATAGATATTGACAGCAACCAGGAAGCTGAAGCCTGGAGCGAGTGCGAGGCCTCACACAGCCTGTAGCACACTTACGAGTTCTTCTCTCTCCTGGGACCCTGGTGAAGCATGCTATGTGTACTCACATCCGTATTTTCTTCCAAGAACAAACACAGGAATTCTTTTTCTGTCATGGAGAAAGGTGTGCTCCTGTAGCGTGAACCATAAAGTACATCTTACCCAGGAGAAGCGTTTTGCTTCTCTGAGTTCTTCTCCTCCTGGCCTTTCCTACTTCCCTTTTGCTCTATTCAGTAACTAGATGAACTTTCCGTGCCTGGCCCTGCCTTACTAAGCGTTTCCTCATCTGAAAGAGGCCTACACATGGTACATAAACTCCTAATTTCAGAGCTGCTTCAAAAACAACCAAATCACCTCATACGCTTCAAGTGCAGTTAACAGATTACACAGCATCTTTTAATTTTGGGTTAGAAAACCAGTAACAGATGGAGATCTGTGATTTGAACTTGCTAGCAATGGTTGAGCTTTGAGGATAAAGACAAAGCAATGGGAAATGCTTGGTAAAAGCAAGAAAATTCACGAGGGCCTGTAGTGCAACAGAGCAGCGAGATGAACCCAACGGCATCAGCATCAAAGATACAATTACCTGGAAAAGCAGGAAAAAAATCGTTCCACTACAAGTATTAAAACAGGCAGCACGTTCCAAAACCCTGAGCACGCAAAAATTATTGTCACCCCAGTGGCTTCAACTTATACCACCATCAGCAAGAGCTCAGAGACAGCGGTGCCTGCCTTGATCTCCCTCGCATTGTACAGCACCCAGCCGTAGTGCAGAGTGCCTCCATACCCTGAAATGGCTTATTTTTGTGGAACAGGTCACTAGTGGGGGTAAATCTGCCTGTGGTTTGTGGAACAGATCACTAGCTGGGGTAAAACTGCCTGTGGCTCCAAAGCTTCCCTATAGTCTACTGATAAATTAAGAGAACTCGTTCAATTATAAGAAAACTGAGCGTTACGAAACAGTGTTTCTGAAGATCACGACACACACAATGCATCTACAGGTCTGATGCTAATGCTAATCCTTAATTGTGCAAATATTTCAAACTCCTGGCACCAGCAATCAAGCTTTGAGCTGTATATGATTATTAGCGACAGCGTCTTCAGTGAGCCTCTCTGTTCCTATATCTACTTATTTAAGCTTTTAAATGAATGCAGTGCTGCTATATTCCAGAAAAGCCATGAGCACACAATTCCTTGCTTGTTAAAACATCTTTACTAACAAGTTGCCTGTTTCACTTGTTTCGGCAAGATGGAAATAAACATATTTTCATTTGCGTTTCATTAAATTATTCCACAACCCATATGCAGTGTCTTGATGCGGTTTGAAAGGTGAACAGATGGGATTTTATTTTTAGCTCACGTTAACACAGCCCATCAAACACTCATTTGCCTGATATACTATCATAATATAGCTTACTACTCAGCCTTTAAAGTATATCTTTGCCTGCCTTGTAACATCCAAATGACAAAAGAGAACTGTATGATAAATATTTAATTACAATCATAATGATCGCTTTGTCACCAAAAACTAGCAACTGTAAGTGAATGGAAGAACTTGGGTTTTAAAAAGCAACATTTAGCAACTGTGTGCTACTGAAATCAAAGCACATTTTTAATTAGAGATTTTAAAACACAGGCTTCTTCAAGACTGGAAGAGTGCTTGAGGAGACCAAATATATGGGTTTGTATTGATACATGAGTCATTTGCAACACCTATTAGGTATTAGAAGTAGACTGAAACTTTCTTTCAATAATTAATTATATGTACTTTCAGCTGCATATAGCAATTTTGTAATATTGCAATATGCAACAGTGCGTACAATAAAATACCATGTACAAAAGCGTAGGATAGAACGATAAAGTAGACATAAGCACTAACACTGACTCGTGCTTCTTCACTCAAATAATTCATGACACAGAATTTGTAGCCTCCACACCAGATTCTTAAATGTTCAGTTTTCACTGGGTATGTACACAGCCACGCAGAGGAAAGACTGTTTTCCAGGTTTGCACAGTATGACTTTAAATTTTGCGTGTTCTTGGTCCACACCACTCTACAGTCAATCTATTCACCCTTTCAGTGCAATTTATTGGTCTAGGAACTTCAGAGTCAATCCCCAGCCCACAGCACAGAGAGCATTTCTGCACAGCAATGCATCACCGAGGTATTTGTGACTCTCACAGTCGTAACAGTTATAAAGAAGCAGAAAGCAAGAGCCCTCTCAGACATTTTATCAGTATCTGAAGGCAAAGATGCAAATGGTTCACCAGAGCACCGCCTGTTCTTATGATCATCTTGCACGTTTCGGGGGAATCTTGTATAAATAAAGAGGAAAAAAAGGACCACAGCTCTGCAGGTGGAAAAATCACCAGCAGCTTCCTAGTGCTCTGTGTTTGCTAGTGCTGAAACTCAAGGGCGAAAGCACGTGCTGCACATTTTACTGGAGTCACGAGAGAGCACAAGAGACTAAACCAAAAAAAAACCAACAACCTGGAAACAATCAAATTTCTGTTTGACCCTGAACCAGCTCTCTTGGCCCTACTATACCAGATCAGTGTCCTTCAGTACCTACTTCAAAAGTACAGTCCTCCTGCAGCAGGACCTGCAAGGGTGACACAGGCTATTAGCACGTGTTAGACGCTGTTAGAGTCAACATAGCTGCTTCTCTCCAAATAAGAGAGAGGTTTCTGCAGAGAAATGGCTAATAATTTTCACATGACAGAGGAGGTGAAAAGTTTTCACACACAACTCAAACCCTGCTTTTCATTTTCAATCAGGAAATGCACTGTCAGGAGCAAAATATCTTTGAGAAACGATCATAGGAACCAATAGAAAGTTGTCTGTTTTTTTTTTTTTTAATAAAGCTATGCCTTTACTTGTCATCAGTGCTGCTCATTTGAAAATGTTGGGGAAAATTGGAGAAACAGCAGGCTGAAATGTGAAAGACAAAAATAAGGTCCTGGTGCCTCACAGAGCTTGAATTTCATCTTTGATGGGCAAGGCTAAATGTGCTTTCGTACCACTTACTGCTAAATCAACTGAGGGTAAGCAGATGCTACCCTCTCCCTCAAATTTTTGCTCATGCTCTGTGCTTTCATCTGTATTACGAATGTGAGAGACAATAGTGATAATAAAGTACCCAGAAATAGTACAAAATCCCATGTGAAGAAGATAAATCAAATGAGACAAGTCAGCTATATATAAAGGGCCTAAATTATTCAAGCTGCCTAAACACCCAGAAGTGCACTCGCAGCTTTATACTAATGATTGCAAATTCCAAACAGCAATTGCTATATTTTTCCTAGTTTCTTTTTTTTTTTTCCTCTCTCAAACAGTTAGGCACATAGGAATTAAGTCTTTAAATCCGTATTTAGTCAGCAGACACTGTACTAATTAATATGGAAAACAATGACCATAGGAAAGGGCCAGATGGCTTGAAGACAGAGAATGAAGATAAGCTGAGAGAGATCTGTGTGAAGATAACAAGTGCATACTCGAGCTTTCTTAAACACTGAAACTTATAACACAGCCCTTTAATGGATAGATTTGACTTGAAATAACATTTTAAGCAGAAAGGTCAGACAAGTCTCCACATTTAGTCAGCAATAAACCTTTTCTCCGAGCTCTTTCTTTCAATCAAATCATGTGAGAGAGATAAGATTATTTCCCACAGGATGCTGATCAATGTGATGTTTGAAATATTCGCATCCCACACTAACAGCTAGAAATATTTCTTTACTCCTTGTTGGTAACTTTCCTAATGCAAGAATTAAATCTAAAACAGGGAGAGATACAAGAAATAAGACTAGTGCTTGTGCAGTATTCAAATGAATTAAGTTTTTTTCACGGATCATGTATTTGATATACGGCTTCAGAAGACAAAAGAAGGAAAATGGGATTTGATAATTTAAATACGAATATCATTCTCCCATGCGAAAACTGAATCCTCAATAAGAGACTAGGTATTTTAACAGGAGAATCTCAATTCCAAATTATTCTTGGTAGGATCACTGCAACCTGTAGCCCTAGAAAAATACCGCAAAGCATTTGTACTCCTATTAATTTGTAAATTCAAAAACCCATGGAAAAATAGCCGCAGTCACCTACAGTTCCTAACTATTAATCAGGCGGCTGACTAGGTGAGCTGAAGGGAAGCATCAGACTCGAGCTGTGCTGGGTTTCCCTGCCTTGGGCTCATTAGCCAGGAGAAAAAAGGGAAGGACAGGTGTTGGGAAATGTTGCTGAAGTAGCATCAGCATTATGATAAGGACATAAATAACACAGGGCTGAAAGGGTACAGGAGCATTTCAGAAGACAGTTTGGCTGAAGGGGTTCTTCAAACAGCAGGGATATCATCAAGGACAGACTCTGTTATTTTTGGTAGGAGCAGTGAATTCACGAAGCAGTACAAATATGATTTGGAGGAATAATAAATGAGAATAAAACCAGGCAGGTGTATAACCTCAGACCCCGTAAGCAGAACACCTGCATGGCCTCCAGCCATTTCTTATGGTTTCACTGATTCACTCCCTTCTCAATGTGCCATAGAGCTGTGACAAACTAAAATCACCAAAATTAGTAAGTTTAAAACCCCTCCACCTCCCAGAAGGACAGGGTTCCATCCTAAGCAGCAGTTATGGTACTAACAGGGAAAAGAGAAGTTGGTCTAACAAAGTTTTGCATCTGTGAAAGCACCAAAGCATTCTTAAATATCCCAAATAAAACAACTCGTAACCATGAAACAATAAGGGAAAAACTTAGAGAGTAAAACAACTCACTCAATGTCACGAAGGGAAACACAACATTTCGTATAATCTCATGCTTTGCTTTTGTAGATATTGAGTAAAACACAGAATACTTTGAACAACATTTCTTGGCACAAATTTCAAAATATGGAGGAAACCAGTAGCAGACGCCTAGCCCAGGTGCTGCACGTTTCACCCTGAGGTTTAAACACCTGACTGAACATTCCCACTTCATACATTTATCGAAGCAGCTCTCTTACCCAGGTGCTGACAGTAACTTTCCTTGGTTTACTTTTCAGCTGCAGTAACACAAATTTTAATCCATCTCTCCCCTGCGCAGTCTCTGTAAATGCTGCCACACCCGTGCACAACCAGCAGTTGTGTTAATCCTGAATTGTACATCTATTTTTTCATTAGCCATCCCTGCCCTTCTATATTTGCAGTGTCCAGTAAGAGACCTGGAAGTCTAAAAATCTCTCCACGAGACTCTATTTATGGCAAAGAACTTAAAAAAATTCTTCAAATTATTAATTTTCTGCTGCTTTAAATCTTCAAATCTTTGCTGGTTCACTTTTTTTTTTATGCTGCCGTAATCAATTGATCTTTGCCCCATTTTTAGCATCAAAGACCAACAAAAATTATTCTACTGAAAGTCGGGAGTTTCTCAAGAAGCAAAATAGGATTTTTTTTTTTTTCCCCCTACCACAACTGCATTTCCTAAGTGACAACGGCATTTAGAAAATGTAATTTGACAGGTTTTTACTAAGGTTGTTTGTCTGCTTCACCTTCAAGAAGCTTTAACATTCGAGCTCTGTGCAGCTTTCGTGACACCCTAGTGCACGGGGAAGGTCATGCCAGGCTAGAGTAAAGGAGGGAGGAAGACGACAGAGACACAGAACGAAGTTCATTCTTAACCAAGGAAAGAAAACTTCTGTGTGTCTTGGTGGTGTGTCACTCCATGTGACTGATATGCAAATACAGTTAATTCTGTTCATCGGTGCCATCCCCTCAAATTACCCAAAAATTCTTTCCCTGTAGACAACTCTTCTAGTAGATAAATAGAACTACAGTTTTGATCGCACCATAATAAGTTTTTTTATTCCTGGACTAATTTTCAAATGAGTTTACTTAATTATAACTCCTCTGTCAGCTTTAAATAGGATTTTACGATGCTGTTTCAACTGATGGCTGGTTTTCATGGATTTACAGACATATTTCGTTATTAAAAGAAGCAAACCCGAGAAATTATTTAACAGAATATAAATGCTGCAGAGAAATAAAGAACATAACCTGCACCTAAAAATAGTAGTCTTAAAAGGACTCTACTCAAAGTCTCATTAAACTTCAATTTATTTCTATGATGATTCTGTGTCTCAATATAAAACTCTCTAACCTTTCACCTTTCCAAGATGTAAAATTAACAATACTGACATTTACAGGATATTGGTTTAAAAATGTCAGTAAGGGGAAATAAGAAACTGGAAACAGAACAATATTTATCAGTTTGCAGAGATTTGGCCATGATAAACGCTAACATTACCCTTGACAAAATTATATACCTGGAAGTATTTTTCTCTTCAAAGCAGCAGTTTCTGCATTTCTGGCAGATGACATTTATACAAAATGTACGACAAGAATTACTATAGTAACAAAAGCATATTTAAAAAAATTATTATTTTTCCTATTTCTCTTTCATTTTTCTTTCAGAATAGGTTAACTTAGAGCACTCAGAAATCCTTATACTGCTTTTCCTTGGCTCTGTTATTGTTTCCTTAATTATTGGCCTTTGGCCAAGGATGCTGGGCTGTCCACAAGCCTTAGTACTATGAGGTGTTGCACTGCTTTATCTTTGCTGGTTCACTGCATGTTGCAAATCACAGCTGTAATACTAAAGGATTCCACCAAAGGCGCTTTCTTAAATTGCATCTGAAAAATAATAGATACATTACAAGGCCCAACTCTTGGGATATTTAAATTAGATGGAGAAAAAAATTCTGTAGGCAAACATACCATCCGGTGGAGAACAATCCCAAAGGAAATGGAAAGCACCTATTAGTTTTACTTCTACTGCTCTATAACTTACAGGATTCTGTTCAACCAGACATATAGCTCCATTCCACTGAAATAAGAATATTTTATTGATTTCAAACTCTCTCATAAACCTGAAATATTTTAATTACCAAATAATCCATTTTGCATTTCACAGGCAGCAATTTGCTGAGCAACATAAACCTAACAAAACAATGCCTGATAGAAAAAGTGAAATATGTCCCTGTAAACAGAAAGTACCTGGTGTGTCCTTGAAGTCTATTGCTTTGGGAAGGCGCCAGAGAAAAATATTAAAACCCCTAATGCACGAGAGAATTGTCTTGTTTTTAATAAGTCAACTTTTGAAATTCCCATAGATAAACATAAGCCAGAAACCCTCCAACATCTGCACTTCAAAAATGCTCACAAAACAGGGTAGGGAGATAAAAGGGATCTATCTGCTACACAGTCCACTCTAAAGACAGGCAAGAGAAAGCTGATAAGGGTCTTCATTCACTGATGTTCAAAAACATTTGTTCTCAGTCTGACGTTACTTAACTCATAGCAAGTAATTATCTGCTAGAAACTTCCTTCAGCATCCAATACTCCTCCTAACACCAGTCCGGTATCTTCAAAGCCACATTTGGCAGCACTGTAGCCTACATACAAAAGCAAATGAAAATCTGTGCTCTCCTCACATCAAGCCTTGCAGACCCCTGCGCTGGAACCCAAGGCTGCCACAGGGACTGCTCCAAGATTCCACACAGCAAGTCTCCTGCCCAGCTCTGAAGGCAGTTTTATTATAAGAAAGAATTGTTAAACCACTTTACAGATGAAGCCACAGATAAACAAAGACGTCGTATATGCAACAAGTATGAGATATTAAAATCAGATCTTTAACCCAAAGGCCATAGCAACATTCTGCGGAGTCTGTCAAGTTTCTCCTTCTTTAGCATAAATAATTCTTGGTTGTGTCAATCAGAGTGGGTGCAAATGCATTTGAAAGCTTTCGAGGTCTGTAGGGTGCCCACAGAAATAGCACGTTACAGCTGAACATGCAAGACTATTACATTTCTTAAAGCTAGGCCAAAATCAAACAGTGCAGAGATGAATACAACAGCCCTCCCCCCACTACAGAGCTCTATGGACTCCACAATTTTGCCTGAAGCTCTACAGGTCACATGATAAAGAGACAT
The DNA here is from genome assembly GCA_013396775.1 of Cephalopterus ornatus. Lineage (NCBI taxonomy): Eukaryota > Metazoa > Chordata > Aves > Passeriformes > Cotingidae > Cephalopterus > Cephalopterus ornatus. The sequence goes on along the minus strand of VZRE01014896.1, from coordinate 174,536 downwards.
GGATTTTAAACTTCAACTGTTGCTCACTGTAAATACGTATCTTATGGCATTGAAATGACCAATCTGCTATAGCACTGTAGCTTTAGCCTGCAAGAAGCAGAGAAACAGAGAATAATCACTGTAAAAATAAAGCTTGAAGATTATTCTCTTAATTTAAGATTTTGGGATGAGTTACAGTGTTTTCTTTAAGATAAGTTAATGCATTTTAAAATTGAACTCAGTTTTAATCTCCTTTCTTGACTTGCTTTTATTTCCCTGTCCACATTTGATCTGAATGAGCATCTGAAATGTTTTGAACCACGATGTGGTCACTCCTTAACAAAGCTCCACCAAAAAACTCCTTTAAAATATTTCAAGGGTTTTTTCCCGTTCTTTCTGCAAACAGCAAGACAAGGGAAAGGGGGAATAAAAAAACTAAAAAACTCACAGTTGGTTTAGCTGGAACAAGTGTGGTGGGGTTTTCTTTGAGCAAAGTTACCTAAACCCACACCATCAGCACCTGTACACAAGCACGGGGAGTAAGTTAGAGGTACCCACAACGCATAGACCAGATTAGCCAGCACCCGCCCGAGAGGTGAAGGAGCAAGTCCTCCTGTTGGCTCTCAAGGTCTTCTGCTGGCTGCTGTGATTGCAGTGCGTAACCATCACCCAGCAGTTCTGACACAACCGTTTTTGAGTGAAATTTTTATCAGTACCAAGGCAAAGTCATTTGGATGAACGTTCCCTTCGCTGCCAACTTCTGGGGGCAGATATGCAAGAGGCATGAGAGGAGAATCCAACTTTCTCTGAGTTTGGATGCAATGTGACATTTCATTGCATTCTGCCTCAATTAGCATTTCAAAGCCCAGGCCTTGTTTACCCTTGGTTTTATTTCAGTTGTTCCTCAAAATGTCCTGACTGTCCCTTCTGTCCCCATGATATTTCTGTCTTCCAGAGACAAAGCCAGAAATGCTAAACATAGCACAAATGCAGTGTGAGGGCACCCATAGTTTGCCTTTTTATGCCACAAAACTGTACACCTCCAAATTCTTCCTACACCAAAGTGTTCCTACGTTTGCTGTCTCGATCATGTTGTTTGGTGAGTGCGGCACTGAGGCGGGAGGAGGCAACCCTGTTGGATTCCAAAATATAATATCTGCATAGAGAGATTTGAGTGGACTTGGCAAAAGGCCATGGGCTACAGAAGCTGGGAAAACCCCTCCTTCATTGGCCTCATCCCTGTGGATTTCTCCTGCAGCAGGATGTGGGGAAACTCCTTGCATGACGTTATCACATGCCCTGCCCAAGCCAAGATCTCACCACATCCTGACCTCATCAAACCTGTGCAGAAGACCTATTGTACCTTATCTCTCCCTTTGTGTTCCCTGAATCCTTGCATTCTGTGGACCCAAATACCTGTCCCCCCCTGTAAAATCCCCTAAGATATAGTGGGTTTTTCCCCATGAGGCAACTGTTAAGACCTCAAATTTGTTAATCTGGGTTTTTCTCTTATGTCATCCCCCCCCTGTTGAATATGTAGACCCTAAACCCTTTAAATATGAACTTGCAAGTCCAATAAAGCATTCCAGTTTCTTGCCTCCTCTGGGATCGTCTCAGCATTACTGACCTCTGCAGACCCCATCTTTGGGGCATCAGAGCCCCAGAGACAGACCTCTCTTTTTTTCCTTCTCACTGTTGGACAAAAGAGCAGGAGAAACCTCAGAGCCTAGGAAGGGAATCTGAAGGACAGCCAAGGCACGAGGAAGGGCCAGCTGAACAGCGTGGCACTTCTCGCCAGATGCGGCTCCGGTCAGAGGCCTTGCCCAGGGCTTTATTTAAAGCATGAAAGACACGCTGCTGAATTTTCTGCTTCCTGACTCTGGCTTGCGCTGCTGCCCACACTACTGTTTGAGCTGCATGGAAAAGCCTCAAACACTAGAGCAGCAACTCTTATTTTCCAGTTTGGAGGACTTTTTTTTTTTTTTTTTCCTGGTGGTTTTGGAGATTTAAAGTTTTGAAATAAATCTGTCCTAACACCCACACTTAAAAATGCAAATTCAACAACGAGGCTCCTGAAGAGAAGCGTTTATTGAAAACGTAAGACTCTTATGCACTAAGCCACATTATCCAGGAGGGAGGAGACCTGTGGGAAGAGGAAAAAAAAGTGAGCGAGCTCCATGCAAAATGCATGAATCTTGATAGCTTCCTCTAGTCCACCATATGCATATTTCATGAATTCATTACAGCAACTACTGCATCTATAAGTCAAATAAGCCCAATTGTTCAAATAAAATGACCAGTTTGATATACAGAAAACAGATGCTGTTAGAGGAACACTGACACTCTCTAAGCTGCTGTCAAGACTACCCAGGGTCCCGTAGGCTCAACCAGGAGGAGAAATAGGAGAAGAATAGTTATTGCCACAGCATCTGCCTGAAGGAAATCGGCTAAAAGGCTGTAGTGACCCAAACACTGATCCTCAAAAGCAACTGCAGTAGCTGAGCTACAAACTGTACTTTCAGTCACATCCAAAATGAAAAGCTAACGGATGGCAGATGACGTTTCACTGTCGGGATCTACACAGGGACAAACACTAAGAAGACAACAAGGATGGATAAAAACCAGGAATACAAAAATACTCTGTTTCGTTACATGAGACGGAGTGTTTTGTATTCTGCACGTGGAAACGTCTTGAGAACGAAATGGGAACGAGAAATTCAGGTTGTCACACACAAACAGACACGGCTGGTGCTTTCAGCAAAGTTGAATACCAGTTTCAAACAGGGCACTACGCTGCTTTATGGTTTCTGTATTTTGTACCATTCCTGATCATCCTCAAACCCCCTCCAGCAGGCACCAACTACAGAGAGAGCCCCTTCTCACACCCTGGAAGTGGGTACAGAAGCAACAGGAATTCCACGTACAGAACCACGAGGAACTGTAAAGACAGTGCAAAAGTATAAAAACAGTGGCCAATACAATGGAAATTATTTTTTCAGCAGACACACCACTAAGAAAGGCTCAGTTGTTTGCCAGCATGGAAAAATAGACATTCAAAAGTATTATTGATCTGGCTGATGAGAAGTCTGAAAATGAAGAACAGTAATCTAAACAGCTATTCTCTCTTGGGATTCAGATAAAAATAGAATTTAGGCCTAAATAGCTCCAAATTGTGAACAGCAAAACACAATTCAAGGGAATGTCATGGGAGCGTTTCAGCAGAGACTGGGAGGGTCTCATCACCATCCACTCCAGCCTTCCACACTCCAGGTTCCACCCTGAGAGTGCATGACCTGGGTTTCTTTTGGGTGAAATGAAGCAAAAGAGCTATGCTCCAAAAGGGCATCTGAAGCTCCTCCACAGGTAACAAAATGTTCAGTCCACAGCACCACGCTAGGCAGAGTTAAAAGTGGCAAACAACGTATTCCATCAGGTACTTATACCACTGCACTCTTGCGATAACACCAATCCAATCTTCCTTTCCCACACAGGCACAGCCGAAAAACAACTTAGGTTTTCCTCAAAAAAAAAAAAAAAAAGAAAAAAAATAATTGTTATGTTTTGGAGGCATGGAAATTTAATGTTTTTATTTCTCTAGCAGTTTGATATTCATTTACAATCAAGGCAGGGTTTTCAAGAGCCACTTATGTTTAGCAGGCTTTCAACTAGCCACTTTTCCAAGTACTGACTTAAAAAAAAAAAAAAAAGAGAAAAGAATATTTAACCTTTCTTTTCTGGATGGAAAATAAATGAAAGTTTGTGAACTTTATACAGTAACATTTGTGCTTTGAATGAGCTTAATGTGCCTCCAGCAAAGCTCTACGACATTCACAACTTCACAGTTTAAAAGTGTGTTCTAATAAAAGGTCAAGAGAAAGAGGAAAATAAAGGAAAGGCCTCCAAGGTCACAAATATATTAGACAGGAAAAGCATTTCTGCTCTGCTAAATGCCTGTTTAAATATAAACCTATTAGTCTGAGGAGGTTAAGACCCTAGAATGTAAATTTACATCTGATTTTGAAAAGACAGCGGTGATGTTCCCTTATTTTCCTTCTTTAGGTTTTCCTCAATTCTCTTTCCTTCTTCTTCTGTTCTTTCTAAATACTCCTGAGGTTCATTTAGAAATATTTCAGATTTAAATATTTTAAATATTCAGATTTCAAAATAAAACCACAAGAATTAAAAAAAAATAAAAATTCTCATCTGAAGCAGTTAACTGATTTCTGTGAGAAGATAGGGTTTAACATTTTGAATGGACAAATAAACCATTAAAAAAATGAAATGAGGGAAAAAGGTATACAGAATTTGGCATAACAGGAATGCAGTTATTAAAGTCAGTAGAGCAACTAGAATGAAATAATGGTTTTTATTTCAGAATAACATTTTCACAGAAGAGAGTGTTCTGGAATTCATAATATACGACGGCTGCTGCATCACAGCCCTTCGGGTTTTATTTTTCCTGTTTTAGTGTTTGGGTTCAGAGTGACTGCCATGCCAACCCAGAAACAGCACACACTTCTTCCTGCAGCAAAAGGAGCTAGTTTTGGTAATCTCTCCCTCGCACTCAGCTGCACCACGTAGCTAAACTTCAGCATTTTCCACCACACCGACTGAGGCAGGTGGTAACCCCAAACAGGGCAGTGAGATATCACAGCACCTTTTCTGCCCCGCGGAGCTGAGCCCTCCTGGATTTGTGAGCACATTTCATTACAACAGACAATTAGTTTATGTAAAGTTTTACCAATGTTTTCTTCAATCACAAAAGCAATTCTCCGTCCAAAGTTTCAGCGGGGGGCGGGTCTGAAGCATACGTACAACTTCATTTTCCAGCCTGTATCTATTATGGAAGGACCTGCTTGGCAGTTACTGTGCGTGTCAAAAGTGGAGAGGAGGAGATTATTCAGCCCAGTTTTGGCTTGGGAATTAACAGCCCCAGAGTCGACCTCTCCAAAACATCTTGTGACTGAAGCCACGTTGATGTTTCTGCTGCATCAGAGGCTTAATTTGTCCTGCAGCCGCATCACTTTTACCTGTGACTCTCTACTAATCCAAACCTAATTAAATGTCTGTCATCAAAAGAATTAGCCTGTGATAGTGGAACTCAGAAATTATTAGCTTACTTAAAAATAATTTATTCTATTTCTCAGTAGGTGAGGGCTATTAACTAATATTAGATATATATTAAAATGTAGTTATATATTCCACCTCAGTAAGAAATACATACCTTTCATATAAAATTTTATAATGCCTAAACTCCTGCTTTATACTTTCTAATTGACGATTTTTATTGCTGAGAGGATAATTCGAGAGCCTTTGTAATAGGAAACACTCATTTAAATTAAACTGTATATTTAAAAAATGTCATGCACAGAAGCAGATTAAATATCATAAAACTTACATAGCTCTATTAATTTTTTCCCCCATTTTTTAACACTGTTGTATATTTCAATTTCCTGTTTGTTTTGGTTGATATACTGTAAACTTTAAGGTTGGTGATCAATGCATCTGTGACCACTTTGGCATTTAGGCCTAGAAAATTTTCATCTTGTAGAAACACACAACCCTGAGCCTGAAAATCCTTGCAAGGCAACTTCTTCTATCTCCTTCCGAGTTATCCAGGAAAAAAGCACAATGATTAACTATATTAATAAAGTAAAACTTGGCCTGTAGTTTAAAAAGATTAAGTTTAAAAAGATTAAGAAAGCATTACAAAAACAACAATTAGTCAATAACAATAAAAATCTTGTTTTCTAACAAAAAAAAAAATTAAACAATTCCATAATTCCAGAAATTACATTAAGCATGTTTGGGAAGATCTGAAGGATTATCAGGTTTACAAAATATAAAGGAACTGAAAACTGTGATTTTGACTTTATTTCCTATTTATTTAGGCATTTCAGAAGGAAAACATGGAAACTTTGAAAAACTAGAGCTGGAAAATGTTTTACATTAATTTCTTCTGTTATGTAATTCTTGATAAAATTAATGTGTTCATATCCTTTGGTTGGAACCTTTATCTTCGGTGCTCAACAGTTAAAACCAACTTTTTAAATTATTATTACCAGCATCACAATGAAAGACAAACTGAGGACAACGCTATTTAAAATTTTTCTTAAAGCAAGAATTAGATTCACTGTCTTAGCTTAATTTAATGTATTGGGGAAAAATAATAATTTAAACAACACTTAAAATTGTAGGGGGGAAAAAGCATACCCTGTACCCTGTTATGTTTTAATTTTCTGTTTCACTGTGTCAATGGTTCAACTCTGGTTTGCTCTTAAATCTTTGCAAGTGTGTCCTGGATGCTGCAAAGATACAGGCAAATAACTTGACTAAAATAGTAACTTGGATGAAAAAATATTCCCAGGAATTGATGAACAGAGTATCTAACAGTGAAAATATGCATTAGACTGTTAAAAACAGCAGATTTGACACTACTTTTATGTGGCATATTCATATTCATTCTGATGGCATCCCTCAGCCCAGCAAAAAATTTTCCTAAGCCTTCTGTGGGCTGTCAGTAATATGGGTAAAAAGACTTTCAAACATGTCACCCTTAAAGGGTTGATAAGTTTTAATTCTTGCTACCTGGGAATTTTTAGATAAAACATCTCTTTTTAAGAGATAAAGACACTTTGTCAAAACCCCAAAATTTCTGTGGAATAGAATTCAATGCGTTCCCTGACGCAGTTTTGTGCAGGTGTTTTCAAACATCCTATTGTCATAACTGCAGATTGAAGGCTCACTAAAAGTGAATTTTTTAAAAAAACTGCTGGGTGACTGACATGCCCTCTTTTTTTTTTTCCTTTAAAGATTTACAAGATTTTATGATATCATCCTGATTTAGGATATAGTTTTTCAAATATAAAAACAGGTGGAAATATCACTTCCTACTTCGTGCTACTGCACAGAGTAATAATCGCTCGTAATTGGAAGTGAACAGGATAAACAGGTTTTCCATTCAACATGGATCAGCTTTCTGAGAAGTCACTGCAAATGTCAGAGGGAGAAAAAGATGTTCTGGTAACTCCACAGACTCATAGTTACAACAGAATCTTTCTTACCACTAGTTCAACCCTGCTCTCAAGTGGAGCTAGAGCCAAACTGTGGAAATATGAAGCATAATGTTTCATGAGGGGATTTCAGCTTCTGCACCTTTTTAGGATGATATTCAGACACTTACTATATTTCTGAACATTGCAATTTTGCATCTGCCATAAAATTCTTCTACTTTAAAACGTGACCTTAATTGAAAGCCAGTTTTTGCCCCACTTCCTTAGGAAGCAGTAGGAGTCCATGGCTGTAAGAAAAGCTGTGACCATGCAGGCACTGACTATACTACTAATAAAAGCTCATCATGTGCTTAATTCACCGTAATCTTTGAGCGTCATCTGCTTATTTCACCCTTGGTACCACCCTCTGTGTTTTTATTTGCTTTTAACCAGATGATTCATTGTGCAACACTTTTTATACCAGTCACAGCTTCCTGTAAACTTGGGAACATCAGTTCTTACCTCTTCCCTGAGGATAAGTGAAGAACACGGAAATGTCTTTCATAGGTGATTCTAAGTTCAGAGTTATCTGTTGCTCTTTTAAATTGTCATTCAAAGCAATGTTTCAAAACTTGGGATTATTAAAAGCCCAGTGAGCTGCTATCAAGTTCTCCAGAGTCCTAATGAAAATGGATTAGAGTTAAAACCTTCTGCTCTAAAGGCTCCGCTACGTTCCTGTAAAAACATATTCATAATGTATAAAAATTTCACACTATCTTTATGGCAATACGTATTCATATTTCTATGCCTGTCCATCTCCAGAAAGGGATTAACCCACAAAAGGTGAGGAACAATGAAAATCTCCAGTGGTTTCAACCAGACAACTGTAGGGAGGAACATACCACTACGAAAATACATCAATACAAGTCAGTATGTATTGTGCTGGTAAAAGCTCTATATGCTATTTATAGTGCATTATTAAACAGAAACAGGCATCAAACAGATTTTTATAGTTTTTAAGCAGAAGATAATTGCTGTAAAACATACCCCATCCTTAACACATTGCTATTTTCTTACAAAGAGATGTTGTTCAAACAGCATTTAAAATAGACTTCTAGCTATCATTTGCAAAGAATTTTCCTAATATCATGTACCCTGTGTCCTTTGATACGGCAGAAAATGGGGCCCATGGGGATGTCAGATGCCAGCTAACACACAACACTCACCAGTGGGTTACTTCTCAAGCACTCTTGATATTAAATGTTTGAAAAACTGGAACAGCTACAAAGTGCTTCAGTTTCCCACATTTAATGAGCTGATAACCCTTCAACAATTTCCTTGTGCAGCAAAGAGATATTAATGACAAACAACAGAGAGCAATAAGGCAATTAATAAGTGACATGATAGCCAGGAAAAGTAACTAGTTACTTAAAAATAAACCAAAACCAACACAAAGTGGCTGTACTGAGCCACACCAAGAGTTCCTCCAACCATGGTTCCTGCTTCTGACAGCTGCCAGCAACAAAATTCTGGGAAAGTGAGCAAGAAATGCTAATTCCATGTGACTCTCTTCCAGGTTCCAGTTGCTCCCACCTCAGGGTCTTGCGACGCCAGGGATTGCATTTTAGACCCCAGTCATTAGAGCAGTGTGCATCTAACACTCTGCAGCGTTTTTCTTTGGTAAATATATTTGCTGCCTCTTGGAGAATTCGCAAACCCTGAAAAAATTTATTACTGTAAATAACCAGTGATTTAGAAGTCAGAGTATGAGAAGAAAGTGGAAATGCCATGAGATTACTGAGGGTAGAAACAGGATTTTATGACCCTGCAGTTTAAGGAAACAGCAAAAACTTATGCATGAGTATAACTGCATACACATAAGGCTGCAAACACGCATATAGGGATACTGAGCTGCACACTCTGAACACACCCCACTTCCTGGGATGGAGGAGACTCTAGGCTCTACTTCCAGGATACTCTCATGCTACTAGAAAAGACGTAAAAAGGTAAACATTTGATGGCTTATTCTGTCATCCGGTTTTAATTCCTGCAGCAGTTGTGAGGAAACTACAGTATAAGGAAACCTTCTCAAAGTTACTTAGGTTACACTACCTGGAAATCACCATTTTAAACCAGTTTCAGGTGATAACGTACCAGGCAACAGTGCTCCAAACTTTACTTTGAAATACACAAATACAGCAAAAAAAATATTTGTTTTCTGTGTTTTGTTCCGTAGCCTTTGACAAATACATTTTTACAGCACCCTCCTGCATTTTGAAGTCACATTATAAGTGTGCCCAAGCAAACCACTTTGCATACAAAAATATTCACTAAAGTATCTTAAAATATATTTCAGTGTGGTTTATTATCTCCACGCACATTAAAAACAGTTCACACATCAAACTATAAATACGGAATATTTGAAGCAATTCCTCTACTGAGAAACTTGAAAAAAATATACCTTTAGAAAAGAGTCAAAACAATGAATAATTGAAAACAGGATGAATTCACTAACAGTTTGTAAGGGAAAAAGCTAAATTCTATCACAGGTCCTTAGGTTGGTATTCTTTCTTTACCTCTTCTTGCAATTACTCTTCATAGCATGTCATCTAGTTTGACATATATTTTATACTAATTATGCATACAGAATATTAATCCCTCAATTCAACACTCTCTAAGACACCCCCAATTTTTTTTTTTATTCAAATTATATCCTTTTGTTTCATCTACCTTTTTTTCCCTTTTTCATCTATTCCAGGACATCCAAATTTATTTTATGTGCCAGATCCATAAATCTAAACAGGGGGAGAAATTGCGTATTATAGATTAGAACCCTCAGCTGAAGAATCCAAGCTCTGTTCACACTGAACTTGCTGAAAAAATATCCCAGTTCCAGCATTTTTCCAGCCTCTTTGCAATCAGGGGCATCTGCTCAGCACAGTGGACGAGTCTTCAGGGATTGAGCAGCTTCCCAAAGGCAGGGAGGTGTCATGTTTGTCACCTTAAGGACAGTTTTGACAGAACATTGCTATCTCCAGGTGAAAGACAAGGGTAATAGGCAAGAATAAATAAAGGTAAAAAATGAGGAGACTCCCAAAAATGGCGTAAGGATCAAGCTGCAGCTGACTGCCTTTGCCATATTATCTCCTTTCCTGCAGTCAGCTTCCATCTCAGAGATACTTAGGATCACAAAAACGTTTTCATATCTTTCTGAGTAACAGACGCTATTTGTCTCATACAATGGCTTCAAGTACCAGATTGCAAGGACTTATAAGAATCCAGAATACAGTATGTTTTTCTAATACTTGGCAATTCGTGGAGCTGAAAATACTAAATATCATAGAAATCAATGTATGTCTAATTTTTTTGATGGCAAGCTGCTATACAGGAAGCTCTAGGTTTTTATTAGGGATTTTGTATTTCAGAAACATCTATTCATTAATTTCTAAAAATAGAGATTTGTGTTGCATATGAAACTGGTGGGTTTATATCATCCTTTCAGAGCAATTACGTGGAGAGAGCTCATTGCTGGCAGATCCCCCACCCCTCTCCTTGCAAAAAAGGCTCAGATTCACACATCTGAAATCTTGACATCACAAGGAAATATGATTCAGGGTGCAGATCTTGAATGTGCTGAAAGAAACCCCGAGCTATCCAGGACTGGTTCTTCCTTCCAAGAAATCCCATAGACCCAAACTGAGAGCATCTGCATTTTGCAGGTGGAATTCCTGCCTTTCAGAGATGCTTTTTTACTCCATCAGGACTTTACTGTTGAGCAAAAAATATTACAGGGGCTACAAAACTCTCCCCATTTCCTCTCCCAGGCAGAGGAGACTCCACCTCCTGCACCCCACACAGTCCAAAGAGTGGCTGTGCTAGAAACAGAGATGCACAACTTCCAAATTGGCTTCGTGTGCAAAGCACATCACAGTTTAATCAGCATTTAAATTCCAGAGGTTCAGAATATAACAGAGTGTGCTCTGCAGTGTTTGGTCAGGCTGTATATTTTATGACACAGCTAAGATAATGTAAATATATATTAAAAATGGTGTACATGGAGGGTTGGACCCTACCTTGTGCCATGTGAGTGCAATCAGGGAAGGAAAACTGTCCCCACATATTCTGAAACTGAATTTAGCTCTTCAGGTGTTTTACTTGGAAACAAAACGTTAAGCCAAAACTCAAGCAACTTGAAATATTTTGATAAATAATAAAAAGATAACAAAAAAGTGAATACATTTTGGACTCTAGGGAGTCCAACGGCTAGTTGATTTATAGAAACTATAAAATGCCATTAAACGCGTATGTTTGCATCAGTAGAAGCGAAGGTGCAGGTTGCATTAGAGAATAAAAATTTGCATGTTATAATTGTTTCCACAAAAGACTGAGAACATCACATTAAGTGACAGCTGTCTTTTTATCCAAGAAGCAGACTTGTCACTGGCTTCGTCACCTTTATTCACCTGTCAGCAGATAGTGTGGGGGTTCTGGAGCATTTTTTAAGGTGTGGGGTTGTGTTGGGGTTTTTTTGCATGTAGATGAGAAATATGTTTTTCTCATTGCAGTTGTAAATTTAAAAATTATCAAGAGATGTATTCATTAGTACCATAAATTGGCATGCTGCCACCCGTGCAAGATGTTACCAGGCTGTTGCCCATAATTCAAGTATTATTAGACAGACATTCTTTCAGCAAGGTTCTCTTTGCCTGGGGTAAATATAAATAGGTAGAACTGGTATGAACTGTTGCCATAATGGGGTGGACAACAACACAAGATTATAAATCTCTATCCAAATTTTGAAGGCACGTACACTGAAATCAGGAAAACTTTGCAAATTTTTTCTTGGGAAGGAAGCGGCGCAGGAGGCAAAGCCTCCTTTGGCATCCAATAAGCAGTAGTAAAATTCCTGCTGAGGATCTGGAGGAAAAAAAAAACCCCTAAAATATGCAGAGAAATAGTCCTTCAAGAGCCGAAAGTGGCGCTTCAGCTTACACAGAGCAGCTGAGCTACCCTCATCTGACAATCTCAGAGTGTGAGCAGGATCCCAAGGAGATCCCTTATTGCTCACACACTAAGCATAAGGACAGATATAACTCAGTGCTGTTGGCAGCTCGATTTGGAATGTGTAAGTGCATAGATGAAAGGAGACATTTCCCACATCCTCACTGCCCAGCTTTTCCTCACGCAGCACCTCCAGCTCGCTCTTTGAGGGGCTGTGATGCTCGTTTCAGAGAAGTGTTACTAGCAAGTTTTGTCAGCTACAAGTGACGTGACATGTAGTATCCTCACAACCCAAATCCAGACACAACTTTGCTGTCACTACAAATAAGAGAGAGAGCAAATGAGCTCTGAATGGGATTTTAGAACTTCAGAAACTCTGAAACCATGAGCTAGACCTGAAACTCTATTTAAACAATGGGTTTGAGCACTGAATTTACAGACAAGAGAGCAGGGAAGGAATGCAGGAGTCTTGGAGCCTGCATATTTAAAAACCATTTTAGTACTATATTGCTTAAGGCACTAACTGAACAGAAAGAGCAGAGATTAGACCAAGGACGTACAGAAAATCTGGGCTCAAAAAAAAGTGATGTAAAGAGATTGCTACTCTTACCAATACATTACTATTACTTATTTATACTGATGGCATGGCACTATCTTATGGTCTATATGAAAATTTCCACACTTGGTTCTGACAATGCTTGCCACATACTGCAGAAAAAGTCAATTTGTGGTGAGAGAAAATTGACAAACATTTCATTCTGTGCTTAGATTTTATATCATGTAAAAAAATCTTCTAAAAGATTAACTGTCACTATTGAAAATTAAAGTGAAAATAAGAGTGATATCTTACTAGCAGGCAGTGGGTTGGTTTGTAAAGTATGTTAAAAACCCAGTAAAATGTAATGAGTGAGCAGTATTAGCCCTCCAAAGCAGTATCACTGGCCTCCTCTCATAAGGCTATAATTTTGAAGGCCTACAGGCTACTTATATTGGCCTTTTTATTGGAAAGATTTTCTATAAAGCTATGCAAAAACACCTCCTGATATTTAGTGAGGAATCTGTCAAGACCCTTGTTCACCTATAAGGCATCAGATCATGCAATTAGCACATCCAATATGCAGAAGTAAAACAGTTTTGCCCAAATGCTCACTTTGCCAGGATTTTTTTTACTGGCCAAATAGCTTTAGCTTTTATTATAATCATGAAACAGACAATTTTCTGGAGCTGTACCACCTTAATAAAAAGCCTTTTACAGACTCCTGAGTTTCCTTTCTCTCTCTCATGCTATATACTAAGAAATACTATGGGGGTATGCCACCCTAAAGGTACTGAACCCTATGCAACCTCCCATTTATCATACACTTTCACAGATGCCTTTTGCTGGCACATCTCATAGGAGATAGCTAAAAAATGGCTACACAAATCACCTTACACAGTCCCATGATTTAAGCTACCATTTAGTCACTGAACTTAACTGCCTATATCCCATTTAACACCTTATTATCCTTCTCAACCTTTCGAAGAACAATTCTGCCCACAATTTTAACGCGAGAATAAACTGTGATGAACGGAACTCGAACTGGAAGGAGAAGAATCTTTAAAGGCAGGTCTTTGCTTTTCTTTCTGCTTCCTTAGCACCGCTGCAATTATTTAATTATTCAGGAAAGGAGCAAATAGATGTGTTTCACCTTGAAAGCACCGAGGGCTTTGCACTTCTCCCTCCCTCCAGCTCAGCCAGGGAAACAGCCAACTAAACAGGCTTTCATCATCCAAAAGCCAGCATTTTAGAATCATCTTGGTCAAATTCTTCACCAGGAGCCAAGCTGGCTGTGGTTTCCAAAGAGGAATGCAGCGGCTGGGGCAGGAGCAGTGCCCATCTTGGCAGGCAGGAGCATTATTCATCCCTTGGCCGGGCAACCTCTGCCAACAGGGGGAACAAATCCCACTCACCTCGGCAGCATTTCCAAGGCAAAGTCACATTGAGCTTACCTCAAGTAAGCAAAATGGGCCAGGTCACACTTCTCTTTGGAGACAGGGACAAAAAAACAACTCATAAAACCTGAATTGTGTAGCAATGCCTGAATTGGAAGTTTCTGTCAGGCCATCAGCAGAATGGCAGGCGGAAGGAATGAAAGGATCTGACTTTTGCTTGTAAAAAATAATGAAAGCATGAGAAACTGCACATTTGTGGAGGTTTTAAACATGTATGACACAAAAGCACAAAATCTCTGAAAGTGACATAAATTCTTGGCAAGACTGAAATAGATTAAACATTAAAATATATTTTGCTAATTAAGCTGAATATTTTGCACTTGAAGTGAATCCATGTGAGTAACAAGACAATCACAGTGACACAAACGGCAGAGTTTAACAAAGTTTTACTTAAAAAATGGAGCTGAGGACTATATCAAGTCTTTTCCAGTATAAAAGCAAACTTTTTTTTGTCTATTTTAAAGCAGTTGCCAAAACAAATCAAAAAAAAAAGGCCAAACTGCTCAAAATCAGACTCCTCTGTATTAAGATATTATTTGTTCTTAAAAGCATTAACTATGTGTAAAAACAATGCAGTGCAATTCCAATTTCTAGCTTTATTTTCGTTCCCAAACTCATTTACTTTTACAGCTGCTTCAAAGTAAATGCAAAAAGGGATAAATAAACTTGGAGTTTGTGTAATGGGAATTTACAAAACACTAATACCTTACAGATTTTACGTAGGATCTAATCTTGGTAGAAACAACACCACCTTTGTTACCCAGCAAAATTCTAAATGCCTCAAAAAGTCTATTTTAAACTGTGATATTTTCTAATGTAGATTGATTTTAATGGAAAGGGTAAGAGCAGCCACGTGCACCACACCCCCAGCAAAGTTATTCCTTGAAGAGTACTTGTGGAAGTTGATGATGCAATCTACACTTTAATACAATTTTGCTGCAAAATGCACACATTGCTGTTGCAGAAGCTTTGTTAGTGGCACACTGGAAATATTTTCTGTTCTCCTGCCTTTCTCTGTTGATTTGCTTGCGGCAGGGAGAGTGGAATACTCTGCTCACCAGCAGCGTACCCGCAGTTGGGTCCTGTATTTCCGCGTCACCATTAGCTAAATGCCCAAAACAAAAAGGTCATCCCAGTGAAACCTGAAATGGTGGAACAGCCATTTGTCTTCATCTTACACGCACTTTGTTAATGATGGACTGAACAACACCGTGCCTACAGCCAGCTGACAGGAATTCTAACCCGATTAAATGTCCCAGTATGTTTTAACACCCTTAAGTGGAATTTTTATGGCCTGTTCTGCGCGCATATTATTAAGACAGAACCATCAAAAAACCCACAGACATGCATAATAGCTCATCAATTTGTAGCCAGGCACTTTTGACCTTGAAAAATCGGCTGTCTTTCAGATTAACAAAGCTATGTTTTGGGAGGAAAAAAAAAAGCTATTAAATTACCATACTTAGTTTTGTCACACGCCAGCGCTGCAGTGGGGAATCAAGGCCACGCTGTTGGCTTTTTATTGATATTGCTGGCAACCTCTGACATCAGAATTGGAATCTGGGAGACCTGCTTCTAATAAAAATCCACTTAGACATTAACATTTCAGCTCTAGCAGGTCACGAGATGCTCTGCTGGCAGGAAAGTGGTGTTCAGTCTGACTTCTGCTCCCCCAGCTGCGGGTTTTCACATTTCCCGTTCTTCACAGGAGACCTTAAAACACTTAAAAACCAGTTTGGACCACAACATCCGCCCACAGAACAGGTCAAAGGTTCTTCTGGGGGAAGAGGCGGTGAGGGGAAAGGACAAGTGGAAGACAGGAGTACCACCGCCATCTCTAAAAGAGGTGGGAGCATGTACAGCGTGCTGGTGGTAAATTAATGATGGTTGAAACGTTCAGGGAACAGAACTACATATGTGCCTCGGGGAATAATTGTACAAGGTATTATGTTGGGAAAGGAACCGGTAAAATTCTCTCATACTGGAGAGAAGCCACTAAGGGGCCTTCTGAAGGCCTGGTGTCAGGGTCTGAGACAGGGAGACACTCCCTAAAGGCAAGAGGAATGGCAAATCATTCCAGACTGTAGAACATAACCTTTTATAACTATGGAAAAGGCCCATGGAAAACAGCCTTATAAACAGATTTTTAATTTAGTTTTTTTTTTCTTTTAATGTCAAATGGTTATTTCTGAGAAGTCTCTCCCCTTGGAGCTGTTCAACTGGCATAAATAACCACATTTACCTCCAAACTGACCACACAGCAGTGGTCTTCCATTTTCCAGCAGAATGTCCAGGTCACTGGTGTACAGAAACTATTTCTCATGCCTTCAAAGAAATACTTATTATATCACTAAAATCAAGACAGATGGTTGACATTCCAATTTATCAAGGTGTTTGATTAAAGGAGTGTGCTTTAATTGCAATGTACTTGCTGTAGTCACCCTTATTATTTACATAATTAATTTGCACTAGAATAGACTTACAAAGGAATTGAGTTTTTTTGACCAGACTTCTATATACTTTTAGCCAGTCTGAATCTGCATTTTTTTGCTGAACATGTTCCTTCAGAAAGCAAACACAAAAATTGTTCCTCTCCACATTCTGTTCTTTTTAACAGATTTCTTTGGAAAATTAATTAAATCACAAATCATATATATGCTTTTTCATTTGTTTTGTGGGATTTTTTAATGCAGACCTTTCAAAGTTTCAGTTTTCTTCCTTTTCTCTTTACTGGATTTGTTGGGAAACAGTGAAAGTGAGAAGATTCTGCTTCTCCTGCTCGGTTTTTTTATCCTTTAGTCTTCAGAAAAAAATTAATAAAAAGAAATATCAAGAAAAGAGGAAAAAAAAAAAAAGGAACAGCACAAGAAATAGTCCCACACAGGGCTTTTAATGCTCTTTCTAGCTTGATTAACAACCTGTCCATCCAATTGATTAAAAACCCAACCAAGACAGACAGCTTCTATTCATTCGTATAATTACAAAGCAGCATCCAGGAGAATCATCATGGTAACAGGTGATAGAATCTCTCTGGTACATATAACTATCAACTTTACCCAATCTCACTGCTACATTAATGTCTTTTAAAGAAGACGTTATCAGGGAAGGCCCTCACAAGAATTATTCACTACTGATATCGATATCAGATGAGATGAAAATAGCTAGACCAGCACTAGAAAATACCTCATTTTTTTCAGCAAAAATTCAGCTATTAAAAGCCAAATGCAGGGCTGATATCTCCCCCTAAATTCTATCAAGTAAAGATTTGAGAATGAAATTAAAAGCTTAAGGTGGCCTTTTTGAACACATTCAGGATTCTCTGTGAGATCTAGAAAGGATTTGGAGTGGTCAAGGATCACAAGGATAATTTAGAGGCAGTGAAGGTGGAAGCAAAAGAGTAAGCAACTAAACTTAAAATCCTGTAAGATTATAATTTATAAACCAAATAAATCAACCTACACAACAAAGACCCCTTACATTAAAAAAATCAGTTCTAACTGTTCCTTTGTGTCTTTCCTATATTTTGATTTTAGCTAAATGTCAGTCTCCTCCAAACATGCCGTAATGATGTTAAAATCACCAGGTTCTCCTGCAATCATCTTCAACTCCATCTTTATTACAAGGGTCCCAGAAACAACACCTGAGCAATTTGTCCTCATCAGAACAAGCTCATGTCGGTGCCAAGGAGAAACAAGGGAAGGAGAAAGCCTCGCTCCCAGCCTACTCAAAGATACCAGGCGTGTTCCCACAAACCAGGGCAGGCTGCCTAAAGGTTTCCAAGGCTTCATTTTGTTTCAGAAGACTCCTCTGTTCTCCTAGAGACAATTTTCCCAGAGCAGAACAGTGCAATCAGTCTGGTAAAAGCACGTCTGCTCTGTTAGAAATAACATAACGAACCATGCAATGAGATATGCACTGTCCTTCCCAACACAGGTGTTCTGCTGCAGGTAGAATTCCCACTGCACTAGTTCTGGAAAAATGAAAATAACACAACGAGATAAGGGACAGAATCCAGATCTTTGCCACACAACATTAACACCTGAAAGGCTGTTGTTTTGTTTTTTAAAGAGACACCCCTGACTGAACACTACCATGGTTTTGTTTTCCTGCATCTTGGGAAGCACGTCAAGGGAAATCTTTGGGCATGAACCAGACCAAAAAGGCAGAATCCAAGAGCCAAACTGTAGTGGGTTTGATTCTAGGCCTTCCAGGTTGCAACCAAGGAAGTGGCCATGTTCCCAGTGTTCTATACGATTTTTACGTAAACCAGTGTATAAATAAAGAAGGGAGAGAAGCCTCTCCCTACTCTTCTCTTCCGGTGGATCTGGGAGCAGGTTCTCTGCTGTCGCCTATTTCAAGTTTTAAGGATTGAAAAAACTAACCTCCTTAACCCCGAAGATTTCAGGTGAGTTGAATGCAAAATTCAGACAAGCAAAGTGCACAGTGAAACTGTTTAACCTTTGTGTTAAAGCTTTCTGAAGCTCAGAGTAACTACAAGCTCATTAGTTAGTATGAAAGAGAGCTGGGAAAAGAAGTTGTGTAGTTGTTAAAAGAATCAGTTCCATGTTTCACAGTAAAAAAACCCCACAGTTTACAGGCTTTACCTTCATGTTTTGCCAGGTTGAAGAAATAAGGCTGATACTTTTCATCCATAACCCACAGCAGTTCAAATAAATCTAAGCACATCCTATGTATTAATTTACTGTATTTTCACCAGCCTTACATGTCACTGGAAATGTGCACACAAAAATCTGTAGTTCCAAAGGGGTTTGGATACCACAGTACATATACCCTCAGAAGTAGCCCCACAGAAAGACTTTGCAGGAGCTTTTTTTCCTCATTTTCAGTATCCCCCAACCAATCATAGAACCACAGAGTGTTTTGGGTTGGAAGGGACCTTTAAAGACCATGTCATTCCAATGCCCCCTAGGCAGGGACACCTTCCACTAGCCCAGCTTGCCAAGAACTCCCTCCAACCTGGCCTTGAGGGATGAGGCAGCCACAGCTTCTCTGGACAGCCTGTTCCAGTGCCTTGTCACCATCACAGTAAAGATGGGACGATATCCCATCTAAACCTGTTCTCTGTCAGTGTGAAGCCATTTCCCCTTGTCCCATCACCACAGAACCTTGTAAATAAGTCCCTCTCCATCTTTCTTGCAGGCTGCCTTCAAATACTGGAAGGCTGCAATTAGATCACCCTGAAGCCATTTCCTCTCCAGGCTGAACAAACCCAGTTCTCTCTGCCTTTCCTCACAGGAGAGCTGCTGCATCCCTCTGATCAGCCTGGTGGCCTCATCTGGACTCGCTCCAGCAGGTCAGTGTCCTTCCTGCGCTGGGGACCCCAGAGCTGGATGCAGTGCTCCGTGTGGGGTCTCACCAGAGCAGACAGACAGACAGAATCACCTCCCTCGATTAATTAAGAGGAAATGACACCGTGCTATATTTTATCCCCATCAATCCAACTTTGATCCTAATACTGTGACAAACACTATAAACCTCCTAGGCAGCAAGGAACTTGGCTACAACCCTCATATAACTGCTTTTGCAGTCTTCAGAGCACATTTCCCTCGCACTTTTCAATGCCCGTTTGTAAGGGTGTGCTAAATGGGCTGAACACAGCTCAGAAATGTGTCTGCACATGAAGGATCAAGGTTCCAAAGGGAAAGTGAGGCTGGACCAACTGAATCAGCTTCAAGAACACCTTGGCTACAAGCACAGTCAAGAGCCTAAAGAGAGAATGTGCACACGAGCTCTTGGAAAGCCCTCACCACCTTCCTACTCTTGAAGATTTCAGAGAGATTCCTGGGAGATGTTTAAGTTACTTTTGTTATAATACAATCTGTTAGCAAACAATGCAAACTATCCAAAGTGTGTAGTGTGTATACATATATATATGTATATCTTTGCCTTCCATGCAGAGATTATACTAAAAGCAAAATATCTTCATAAAAACAAATCAGTAACTTCCCTTTTGATAAAATGGTAAAAAAACCTAACCCAAACAAAAACAAAACAAAAACACAAAACAAACAAACATAAAACAAACAAAAAACCCCACAAAACAAAACACCCCACCACATTAGTTACTGCAGATAAAAATAGAGTCTCTGCCATAGCAAAAGTTCACAAGCAGCCTGGACTGGTTGCACCCAGCAAGGAACAGTTTGATTTACATATCCACACATATGCCCAAATATCTGCCTGCCTACCCGTCAGCATTTACAATTTAATTGTATTTTTACCAAAAAAACCTTCAGTTACACTCTGAATAATGGCTGTATTTGCTATTTAGCTTTCAATTTCTGATGCTGAAATTTCTTTGTTGCTTTTTTCTCCTGCCTCCAACAGCAGAGTAGAATAACAATAAAGATCCATTTTAAATATCAATTTTAGCAATTCAAATTAAAATACTACAAACTTGCACTGGCATAGTATTGTTTCAGAGGAATTTTGGACTCTTATCCGCAGAAAGTAATTAAAC
Organism: Cephalopterus ornatus; assembly: GCA_013396775.1. Classification (NCBI taxonomy): domain Eukaryota; kingdom Metazoa; phylum Chordata; class Aves; order Passeriformes; family Cotingidae; genus Cephalopterus; species Cephalopterus ornatus. The sequence continues at coordinate 154,091 of VZRE01014896.1, read as the reverse complement.
CAGCATTTTATAAAGCAGATGATTTGTTTCCAAAGGTAAATAAAGGTGAATTTGTGGTTAGAGGGGCAGTGAAGGGATATTTCACTCCTTATCTACATGGAGAGCTGTGCAACCCTTGTTGACAGAGCAATATTGTTGCCTGGCCCTGAAATGTGTAGGAGTTTCAGAAGAAGCCAGTTAAGTGATGGATTTGCTGAAACCATTCAGGCCAAAATAAATATTTACCCATAAGTTCAAGCACACATTTGCCTGACAAGTCCAAAGTACAGCTTCTTCTAGAGATGGCACTGATGAGAACATGCGCCTAAGTTATAATAAAAACTACCCTTTAACTTCGAAAGAGAGACAGGAAAATGCTGCTGGTATGTTGTGAAAATCACAGGGTGTAAGGACGTGGATTATTTGGAGAGAAAAGAGCTTCTTGCAGCCTGGATTGATCCTGGTTTCCAGTTGCTTTCCAACTTTACACCAGCACAGCCTTTGACTTTGCTGGTGCTATTTCCAACAAAAAAAGATACAGCACACAATGAAAACGAGCTACAACCACTGTAAAAAAGGGAGGAAGTTTCTGCATTAGGATGAGACTGCTAAGGAACATTCAATGCAATGCAAGTTCATGTTTTTCCTCAATTTTCTGTAAACATATTCTAAAGCTATGTAGTGGCCACAAATAGAAAGCTGTCTGAAAAATTGCATTTTAATGACTTAGTGCTATGATCATCATCATCATTCATTTTTTTGATTTTTTTTTTTCACCACTTGCTAAGGAATAAAAGACAGAAATTTATTCTATTATTGACTATTGCAGTGCTGAAAGAAGAGGCACACCGTGATACACAAGTCTGTAAACACTGAAAGAGCATGATGCTGCAATTTGGTGGTTCTACTAAAGAGCTTGGGGCTCACTTTGCTTCCAAAAACACATGAGAAAAAATATACTCCAGTTCTTTAACTTAAATACTTTGGCAAAAGAGGCCAGATAAGAAATAAGCTACATAACTGAAGTCACAGATCCTACCTGGGTATTAATACAGTTTTTCATTTATCATTTGGCCTAAAACTATTTCCTCCTCCAAGATTACTTTTAACTGTATTTCTGTCCATTTTATTACAAATTACCAAGTACTGTCTGCCCATGCTTGTTTCTCCCAGAGAACTGCAGGCACCAGTAGCTGGGTGTCCTGTGGTTTTCCCCATCTGACAGATATTTTGCCTTTGTTATTTTTAAGCAAGAAAGCAGGGTACGAAAATAAACCAAAAACGCAATAAACATAATAAAAGGCTGTACTACATTTTCAACTCCTTTTTGAAATTATGTGCTAACACATTATACAAAGCCAAAACACAAACTGTTGACCTAAAACCTTGGCAACAGTATGTGGGGGAAAGGTCTCATTTCCTACTAAGAGCAAAGCAATTTCAGATTTAGCTTCTCTCCTGCTATATTTTACTTTTATAAATTGGGTTTAATGTAGTTAATATATGTTGGTTCCTGTTGTTGTGAAAACAGCCACAGTGCTGCTGTTTTGCTAAGCATGTACCCAGGATGGCTGGATGGATAACACAAGGTACATCCGCAATTTTTACCTCAGTCAAAGCAAGGGTATTAGTTCTTGTGCTAAATTATTAAGAACGGTGACCATCTGCACTCACAGATGTGCAGAACGGTCTGTACTTCAGTTTTGAGAAGGAACTTGTGGTTCTGTACTCCAAATTTCTTACCTATCTCTTAAAACAAATTAAGTCTGAAGAAGTAGACCCTGATTTTGTGTTGCAATGCTGCTCACCATCTCCCTTCCATGTATTTGGCCATTACTACTCCTACACTTTTGCTGTTTTGATCCCTTTTTGCAGCCTCTTGTTCTATGCTTGCTTTTTCTTTAAGTTCAAAATTATTTCTTCCCTCACTAGCGTTTGCAAAATTAGAAGACACATTTCTTTTTTGGACTACTCTTATTGATATTTAGTCCCTCATGAATGTCTGCTTCTCTGGCTGTTTACCAGGACGTGACTCATCCCAACAAACTGGGACTGAGCTTGGTAAAGCAAGAGTGGCTGGCGTGTTCCTGTGGGGGTATAGTGAAGGCCAAAAGCGCTTCTTCCATGTATTGCCTGAATCCAGACTTTGAAGCTGGTCAGAATTCACGTGGACTTGAAGTGCTGTTTGTGCTCAGGGGACTGGGGATCCGAGAAAAGGGCTGGGCAGTGCCAGATCCTCTCGAAGCTACCAGAAATTAAAGCATTTTATTTGGTCCTTCTATTCTACATAACCTCTAACTTCTATTGTGCACAAAACAGTTTCCCATTCTCATGTACAATAGATAAATTTGTGTATTATACTTGTATGGTTTCCTACGTGTCAGCAAGTACCTAAACAAAATGCACTTAAACAATAAAAATCATTTGTTTTTTTTTATTCTAGCACCAAATCACCTTTTTAAATATTAGAAATAAGCGTGGTGATTTTCTGGACCGTGACTCAGTGTCCCAGAACACAGTTATTAACAGTTAAAGGAGGACACTTAAATCTGGCTCACAACACTTCAGCAAATCAGCACTTAAGAGAAGCACATATGGTTCTGCCTTCTGCCTGGCCCTACGCTGCCAACAGGAAGAATAGGAACTTGATTTAATGCTGGCACTTAATAGGAATCTCTTTTCTTTGTTAGCAGAACCTTGTTCTTTCACATCTTTGGCACAAGATGGACAAACTTGGACTAGGGTGACTAAGCTCCCAGTACAAATAGGAAGCTCCATGAAATGTAATGACGAAGGTTCATGCACCCCGCTGACATCAGTGCATCAGCCATGTCCTGGAGTGGTTTATCTTTGAGGAACCTGTGAGCTATTTCATCTATTTGCTTGAAAAAAAACCAGGTAGACACTATAACTTTTTGCAACGCAGAGGGTCATTCAATCGTGATCACTTCAGGATCAGAAGCAGTGTTGAGCTCCAGACTCACTGCAGTCTCTCCCAGTAAGGATACACATATCCATGAGCAGCAGTCAAATACCCAGAGGAATTCCATGGGACAGAAGCTCTCTGTGCACGTGAAGAGACCAGCCAGTGCGGGCGTGGGAGAGCAGGCTGCTTTCCTCCTGGCCCACAACCCATCCCTCAACCCAGCTCCATCAGATGAGGCTGCACTAATTTATTGATCTTACCTTCCTGAACATTAACAACAGTCAAAGAAATTAAACTTTTTGATGTAACCTAGGCTTGCCCAAGAATAGCAGAGGGAATAAAAAAAAAAAAAACCTTTAAAAATAACTTTTGGTGAAAGTTATTTACTTAATGCTTCTGCAATCAGAGCAGCAAAGCTGCAACTAACTTTCCTTAGCCCAAAACACCTTCCAAATCCCATCAATTCCTGAAAAGGCTGGGTCTGCACTATCATGACCTCCCAGCTCTTAGACTTTTCTAGGCCAAAGCAAGGCACATCAACGGTATAGTTAGAGCTATCTCTCTCCTCTCACATACCAGAGAGTGGCTGATAACTTCTCTTGTTTCCTGGGGGGAAAGCATTGAAACTGCCGTTGAGAAAGAGGTTCCATTTAGGCAGAAAGCCTTCCTAGCAAACCAAGTCCCTAACTTCTGTTACGAATTCTTCCGGGACTGTGTCTATCCCAATAGTATGAAGATGCTAGCAAGGGATGATTTCTTTTAAGAACTGCAAAGAATCCTAAACCCAAAAAGTCTTTGAGTGAAAAAGAAGTTGAGTGACAACTTGCAACAGTTTTGTAATCCAATATTACTCTCTAGGGACAATTACCATAAATTAACTTTCTGTACAAACATTTAGAAGCAGTGAAATCTATGTGACTGGAGTATATAAAAGGTTTTATGTAGAAATAATAATATATTAAGATTTTCAGGTTTATATCTAAGTCTTTCTCCAAGTTTCCAGTAGAACAAACATTTTTGCAAGTCCACAGTTGATAGATGAGATTTTAAAGAGAGGGAATTCTATGCAGATACACATTAATATTTTTATTTAAATTAGCTCACAGGTAAATATCCTCCTTTATCTCCCTTCTTTTAAACAATCAACTTTAAATATTTATGATCCACCAAAGGATTTATGAAGCTGAGCTAAACCTTCTAAATGTCTTTATAATGCCTTTTGATTTGTCAGAAATTTTAAAATAACATGAGGAAAATGAAGGAATTTCCATTGACACCAGATCAGTGCCTCGGGGCTCCAAGATCTCTAATACTGTGGATGAATTTTGCAGCTTTGGAGCTGACATATGGGAGTTCGAAATTTGAGAGGCTGCAGGCAAATGTATTGGCTATCACTTAAGTTCTAATAAACCCTGTTCCCTGAAGACTTCATATACTGCATAGGGGAAAAAAATTATTTAATACAAGAAGATAAGCTACAGCAAAATCATTATTCTCTGTAACCTGACTCAGACATGACTTCTTCAGTATATTCTGTGAGTCACATTTTATATGTGTGGTCCCAGTTCTAATTAACACCCCCGGCAATTACTGATTTTAATCTTGCTGTACTATTTTAGCTCAAGTCCAAGCTGCTTAAGAGATTTTTTTTCCTCTTTTGTTTCCCAAATTAATTAACAGTTGCTGCTGTCTTGCCAGTGGACCACATTTTCCTTGCTGCTGCTTCACCATCCACACACAAAACTCTGAATTACGGTGATTTGGCTGTGCTGACGCTTCACAGTGGTCCTGAATCAAAACGTACATTTTAGCAGTTTAAATAAATCACCTGCATGGAGCTACTACAGTCTGGCAAATATGGGTGCTGAGGAAACGAGGCTGCACTCTCACCATGATTGGGTTTTTGGGATTTCCCACAGAGTTCTCTCTGCATTCCCCCTTTATTAGAGTTCCTCGGTAAACAGCACCTGGTGTTATCATCCTATTCATTAGAATTCCCAGGATTCTTTTTGTAAACTCAATGTTTTGATTCACACACTCCTCCTCAGCTCCTAGGCTCCTAGGCTGAAACACTCCCTTTTGATTCTGATTAACCAAATGCGGGTGCTGCTGGCTGAACACTGATGCTGTGGGTAAAGGCTGCGAGGCACAGACGTGATTTTCATGCACTGGACAAAGATCTGATTGTTCCTTCCCCTATGGACACCATCACACCTTTTCCACTGTATTTTTTGTATTCTTTTAGACAACAGACCGGATCTCTCCTGGATCCTCAGTTCCATTTCCTGCTTTTAGGTGTTTCCTACCGCTCACCTGAACTGCACTGGACAAGCACCACAAATATGCATCCAACCTCTTTAAAAACTAAGACATTTTTAGTGTAAAATGTCTCATTTAGGCACTATTCCATAAACACTTTGTCCATGGGAAGGAAAAAGCCAAGAAACAGGTAGAACAGCAGTAGAGATCAGACATGAGAATAGCCCTAGAAAGGGAACTGAGTTCATCCTGACTCCCAGAGCTGTTATAAATCTTTTTAGACACAATAGCTAGAAAGAACTATCTCTCTCTAAAAAAAAAAAAAATAAAAAAAAAAAAGAGAGAACATGCAGGTCAGACAAGATGAAAAGTCAATGTTACTACAGCTCGCTTAATTGCTTAGTCCTGCAGGGCTCAGACATGAAGATATGAAAATAATCATAAGAGCCTGCAAATATTTTCAAGTTAACAGAATTACAAATTGTCATTAAACCGTATATAATTACTTTCTGCACAGTGGCTAGTTCAAGGAGCCAGCACAAGTTCTCAAACCTCAACAGTATTATTCAGATGTCAGCGTGAACCCACAGCCTGTTGTTCTCAAGAAAAATGGATACACCCCAAGTATGGGTCATTGACTCTTTTCTTACACCTGCACAGCAATCAGTGCCAGTGCACTCTGCAGACATTCTTTACCAAGCTGCACTGAAACTTACTACAGATATTAAGGTTACAAGAGTAGACTTGGGACCTCATCATCTTCTTTCTTACTCTGGGAAAATGAAGACACCAAAGTTACCTCATGAATATTACATAAGCCTCAAATGAAAACCAAGAGCTGCTCAGTGTCAAGCCTTAACTTCTGATGACTAAGTTAGAAATCTCTTCTATCTGTTATGAAGAATACTTTCGTGCAACGACTCAGCCCCAGAAGCTCCACGACCTCTGAGGGAAGCTGTGACTATCAACCTTCCCTTCTCTTCTACCTCTCTTGCTTGTCCTTTTTCCCTCCACTACAAAGACTGACTTGCTGCCCTGGAAAGCTTTTTGAAGTTAAAACTTTAATACAATTTCTTCCCTCGTTTGATATAGAAATCTCTGACCTCCCTCTCTTCAGGTTTCTCTTCCTCACTCACGTACCCCTTGGAGCTATGAGAAGATCGCTCTGAACTTCTCAACAAACAAACTTGTTTTAAAAGTCTGGAATTAGGAGTTTGGGCTCTCCCCTTCACATCCCCCATATCGTTTAATATAAATAAAGCCTCAAATACCTAGAGCTAATTTAAGGCAAATAAGGAATTCAGATCATCTCAGATGAGGAAGTTTTAAAGTCTTTTAAGACTGCTATAATCCACAAAGATATTCAGTATAAGTATCTTGCCAAATTAACTTTTTCCAGGGGTTTTTTTTTAGTATTCTCTTACGTAAAAATATTCAAAATTTTTTATTCTGTCGCTTTTTCATTGTCTTGTGACCTTGACCAGTTGAGTTCATACAGAGGGAAAGAAGCAGAGGTATAAATGTGAAAAATATACTTTAATACTACATTAGAAGACAGAAACAAAGATCTGGACTTTTAGGGAGCATTTAAAACAGCAATATATGAAACAGGATTATGTCTCTAAGGCAAAATCAGATTGTTCCTTTCTAAGCACTGCTATTGTAGATACAAATAGAATGATTGCAGTCTGATAGAGGAAAGAGAGAGGAAAACAATCATAGACAAACACATATTTGTCAGATGGGTATGTGGGTTTGCTACATAAACAGTTTAGAGATGTGTCTGTGTAAGTATAGACCTACACATATATAAAAATTGTAGGTATAGCTGTATGCAACCATCTCTAAAATTAACTAGTCTATTCCTATGTACCTACATGTCCCCTTAAAAAAGTTCTTAGCTAACAAAAATTGCATTTGCTGTATTTGTCAGTTATGGTACATAGGCATAATATTGTCCTCATTTCTTTCTTATTAGCATTTTTCCATAATTTCATGTTGTTATAATTTATAATCCATCTATAATAATAATCTTGTTTGGTTTAACAGTTTACAAAGTTATTACCAATATATTAATTAATTAAAGATTTCTTCCAGTTTAGATTCCCACTGGAGGGGCATCAGTTCAAAAATAATATTTAACAAATAGTAAATTATTAACATGTTAATGAAAGAAGAGTAAATTAAACTGAGGAAGAAAACCGTAATTTTGTGTTTCTAATTTTGTTGTGATCATGTCTTTAGATCTAGATAATAAAATATTTTATCACTTTTCTCATCATATCAGGCTTACCCTTCTTCTTACTGCTCATCTCCTTCACGAACCTTCACTCAGACAAAATACTTGAAGAGAGATGATGTGCATCATTTTGACGATTATCCTTCTGGAACTAATCTTTTACTTCTCCAACAACTACCAAGTGATGAATTATGCTATTTAATAACCTGAACTAAATCCCCTTAACTCAAATAAGGAAAAAATTGGTCCAAAGTGTTCAAATCATTCCATTCGTGCAGGCAGGAGGTTTACATACAGCTCTAACATGGATTTCTGCTTGGGCCTGTTTTTTTTTTTATTTTCAAAAATAGCTTCCAGAGCATTGCTGATTTCTAGGAAATCTATTTTGCAGCACTTTGTGGTGCTCAAGAACCTAACAGAGTCCTGAAGTCAGTTTTGCTGAGACAAGGAAAGAATGTCATCTCACTAATTAGAAGAAGTTCTATCATTTAAGACCTTGGAACTGTTTTCAGGCTGTTTAGCAATTAGGGAAAAACTACTGAACACTACTGAAAAAGTTATAAATAGACTGCTTGGCTGCATTAAATTATTAAATAATCCATCTACCGCATGGCAGCTGCACAGTTACACTAATCCACCTTCCTTCACTTTCCCAGCAGATGAACTCTACAAATTTGCTGCTCCTCAGTCTCACAGGTAAAAGGTTTCACAGGGGAAAACATTCAGAGCAGAACTAAAAGCAGAGGAAGGCACAGTTAGCGAAAACCCCCCTCACGTCAGCCCACTGATGTGGTAGCGCTCGAGGCAAAGCCTCTGGAACCAGTGCTGGAAGAAAGCAAACTCGAGAGCATCCCAGTCACTCAGCTTTTAGGGAGCACTCCCTGGAGCAACGCATTCCCTGGCCTGGTCCTGATCTTTGTTCCAGCATGGGCCAGAAAGATGCAAAACAAAGCCAGAAGCCTTATCTTAAAATTCAGTAATGCAAGTGGTCGTGGTACTGTCCCTGAGCTCTCTGACCTTGCTAACACACTGCAGACACAGCTCAAGTTTCTCAGAGGAACAAAACCAGACAGATATTAAGGATTTCTTATTTGATAACTCTTTTTCTAAAGGCTCTGCACTATAGCAGTAGTTCCCTGTGATCCAATTTATAGTAGTGCCACTACACAGTGCTGTGCTCATTTGTGAGCATGCACGATAATTTCTTTTTAGAGACTTATTCTGCTTTGGTGCAGAAATTAGACAGTGTCCAGCTCTCTTCTGCACAGTTCTGGGAATATAAACTAGGTTTCCTTCGATTTCAGTAATGCCAAGAAATTCTTGGATTTTATACTGGCAATCTCCCAAGGAAAGGAAGTCAGTGATTTATAGGAAAAGACAGCTATAAAAAGCTCTTGCTTTTCTCAGTTTTAATAGACTACAGCACCACTGGCCTTTAAGATGTACTACCCATCTAGATATGTTTTTAAGATACAACGTGCACTTTGCGGAGTGCAGGTTAGACTGCATCTGTTCGTTTCCTCGTTTCTCTTCACAGAGAAAACCTCAAGATAACCAGAACATAGAAACCACAGCAATGCCTGTCCCAGCCAGGCCCAAGTCTGCCTGGAGTGGCATTCCTCTGGTATTAACACTTCCTATCAAAAACGTGGATCATCACACGCTGCGGACACTGCACATCTGACGCTCGGTATATCCACTGAGTAGATTTATATGTGTATATATACGCAAGGCATGAGGCCAAGTCTGCAAATCCCTCTTCCCAAGCAAACTGTTTAATACTGACATTAACACCGGGGAAGCATCCTCTCAAACCGTGCAGGATACTTTTATCTGGAATAGCAAAATTACACACTGTTCTGGCTCGCTGGGACGTGGGATGCTCAGAGAAAACCCTAGTCAAAAAGAGATGCAGAATCATTTATTTTCACCCATAAGCCCAGATATATGCATTAGCTACTCCCATTCTGAATAATGCTGCACTCTGTAAAGCCATTAAACCCTTTTTCCCCCCTCTTTGCACTGCTCCACAAAGAAATTTCACTCATATGTCCATGAGAGACCAAGAGTTGTCCCTTCAAAACCACCTGAGTTGTGCTTTTCTCTCTGCCACTGCTCTTGGTACAGAAATGTTGTCTGCTTCGTTATTTCTGCTGCTGAAATTAGCAGTATTTGCCTTCAACACTGAGAAGCAAAGGTTTTGCTATGATATTAAGTAAATGATCACACGACAGAGAAATGACTGTGTACAGCATGCAAGTGATCGCAGAGCCATCCAGTGGACCAGGAGGAAAAGGAAGGGAAAAGTCATCTCAAAGAGACAGCTTAAGTTATATGTAGAGAAACAAAAACCATTTCAGCTCTGCTGTATGTTTGTCTATATTTTTCTTTATCCTGGGTAGTGATTAATAGAAAAGTTATTCAGAAAATGGCAAAATGCAGAACTGTCGATATGAGCAGACTCCAGGCAGATGTTAAAGGGCAAATTTTCCTAACCTATAGCTTCAGCTCCACTTCCTCCTTCCACAACAAAAATGGGAAGGAAGGGATTTTTCCCCTCTTTCCTAAATGCCCCATGCTATTTTCATCCGTTTCTCCCTCTATTGTCTTATTTTTTACACTGAAAACTCCTTCGTAGATGAAATATTCATACCCAATTATTCTTGATCAGTTTTCACCTATTTCTACAGTCTCAATATCAGAGACAAAACAAGCTTTCTTTAAATAGCTTTTCCCAATGCAGAGAGCACCTTCTATTTTAATCTGAAACAACACACATTTTAACTAATAAGCCACCAGAAGCCCCATAAAATTCACAAATATTTACTGCCTAAACTCCTCCCTTCTGACTTATTCTCATTCTTTAGCAAAACACCATTTATTTTTACAAATGACACGAGAAAAAAAAAGGTTTCTGTAATGGAAATGACATTCAGTTAATGGAGACAGCAGGTGAAATAAAAGAGCCTCTCTGGAATTATAGAACGTTTACACTAGAATTTAATTTTCCTGCCACCGGTTTTATCATTTTTATTTCAGTTTAAGCGATGTGGTATTAATTTTTGCCTTGTCATGCAGAGAATTGAGATCAACGGCAAGATTTCTTTTACTTCAAAAGGTTTGAGATTTTCATCGTAACTGTCTGAAATTTTTAAGGAATCATGCAAGACCTTGTCACATCTACCAAAGAGGACACAGAAGGGATTTGCTGTTGATTAGGTATCCTGATGGGGGAAAAACTGCATGGAGTCCCTGGATGGGACACACAGGCCAGTAGTCCTCTCTCCTTGGTGCTTGAGATTATGAGAGGGACATGATTTTATTTGCTACAGTAAGCAAAGATGTTTCTAGACAGTGTGGGCAAGAAACAAAAATACAACTCATCATTCTGCTAGAAGTGACAGTTCCCACCAGTGTTCCTGAAATACTCCTGAAATAAGCCGCGGTTATAATTAGATCTGCTCTCCAGGTTGCCCTGCCTTTCCAGACCATCACTTTGGCTCACCTTTGGCAAAATAAATGGCGATGCTTTTGGCTCAACCTGAACTTGCAAATTGTTTAAGCAAGCACAATTGTTAACACAAAATGAGCATTTTGAAGGCGAGATTGAAGTGTTTTGACCTTGATATGTTCCTCCATATGGAGTTAACGCTTGCAGGTCTACTGCTATGAGCTTGGTGAAGAAGGAGAGTGAAAAAGAGTGGAAGTAACAACTAAAAGACATGGATGTCTTTTAGCTGATCCACTGATATGGATCAGCTGCTTGAAGATGTCTCCATACCCCCTCCACACCACATCACACTCACTGCTTAGCGATGTAGTTGCCAGAAACAATCCTACAAAACGTTGTCCTATGTAAAAGAAGTTGGCCTTATTCCTTCATTCCTTGATTAAACAGAATCCTACTCTACTTAAGCAGAATTCCTAGGGTTTAAATGGTTCCAAAAGGGGAATTTCACAGTTTGCAGCAAAAAGAGAGTTCTAGAAATAAAACTGGAATTCACTGTATGGTATCCCTGTTGGTATCCCTGTTCCATGCATATGGTATGACACCTCCATGACGGGTTTATACCACAGTAAAACAAGTCATTTGTATTAAGGTAGGTGCCAGATGACTGAAGAGAATTGATGCCACATGATTACAGAACAAACAGGAGTGATATTCATATAATATTTCTGCACAGTTCATGGGTAAATTCTAATTGTGTTTTGCCTTTTTAAGATGAAAACTGGGTCTTTCCTCCATGGCATGTCTGCCTCACAAGTCCCCGGAGAAGCACTGCATTTCTCTCTCGCATATGATGTAAGATCATTTTGAATACTATTTTAAATACTACTTGAAAATTATATTACTTTTTTTGATTAAATTAACATATTTGCATGCTATTTATCTAATCATTGAAAATACATGGAGGACTGAAATCAGTGGTTTAAGGTATAGGTGGTACTTAGTGAATTGACTATTTTATTCAGTTTACACTATATTACATTTAACAAGCAAATATATACTGTGTTTTGATACAATTATTTCAATATCATTATATACTTGTTACCTATTTTCTTGTGATTAGAGTATACCCACAGGTATCTCATTTTAATGTATGACTGAGTTAGTGATAATTAATATTATAGTGGACATCTGTGGTGGTTCTAGAGGCACTCAGATGGGCAGAAAAAGCTACAATATGTTGAAAGGACTCGTGAACTTGATGGAGAAAACTCAGCAGAGTTGGCTGACCCCACGTCTCTCTGCCCAAAATATGGATGCCATTCTTTCTCCCTTAGGATCGCTCTTCAGTACTACAGTATGCTGAAATGAATGAGATTTCTGAATTTTAAAATATGGAACAAAAATTCACTTGACAATGTCACTTCAGATGTCCTTTGATTAGCTATTTAGTTGTGAATACAATTGCAATAATTTTTTCTTAGTAGTTTAAACAGAATCCAAGCCAAAATACCTAGAAGAGGTCAAGAAGTCACCTTTGGGTTCCCAAGGTAGATATAAGCTGTACTCAACTTATTCCCACAACAAGTTCTTCCAACTTTCAAGCCCCTCCAGGAGCTCCTCAGTACTTTAGTCCTATTGTTGCCTTTTCTAACATTTAATTCTCCAATACAAAGCCTAACTAGGACCAACTGTATATACACATCCTTGAAACTCTGGACAACTGGTGTAAGAGGCACACAGGACAATTAAATAAAGCAAACATCTTAAAGACACTCTCCCATGTGGGATGTTTCCTTGCAGAAATATACGGTGTGAGTGAATGTCATGTTTTCTCCTATGAAACAAGACAATTTGGTAATATAGCTGCATTGCTGTACTATCAACTTGTGTCAGAGTGTCCTTATTTGATCAAATCAACGTGAATATGCATAAAAGCTCAACACTAGATTCAAAGGAATTAATGGGGGGGTTGCATGTATTTTATTTTAAATTGAGGGGACCTGAATTAAAACAAATGCAACAATTTTTAAAAGTATCTCTTTTTTTTTTCAATCAGGTACTCTTTGCATAGGAGAAAAGCATTTTCCATTTGTTGGGGGTTTTTTTTCACGTCTACGGATTGTTTTTCATTTCATTTGTGTTAATGTCAGAGGAAAAGATCAATATGGCAAGAAATATTAAACGTCCTCTCATCGACAGAGTCAAAGAAAGTCACGAAGCAGATTTACACTTGTGGCAGAAAAACAAGCTGCAACGGAAACAGAAGCTCACCTTACTGGAGAAAAAACAGACTTCTTCATACAGAAATAAGACAACAAACATCTTACGAAAGTACAATAATAATATACAGAAAGGATGAAAAACAGGATTCCTTTGTAAAAAAATGGGAGTGATATCACAACTCTCTTTATATAGAGAAAATACCCATTCTGTGTCATAAGATTACAGGCATTTGGACTGTTATTGAATGCCCAAAATCCAACTTTTCATAGAAGTAAGTGTAAATCCAACACAAAATGTATCCTGGTTTTTCTGCATTTAGCAGAAATAAAAAAGAAAAAAAAAAAAAAGAGAGAGAATAAAAAAAGTCCTACAGGTTTGCTAAAAATGAAGATTTACACGTTCTAGAACTCAAGTGTGTACACCAAAACATATTCCCACACCTTGCCAGCTTCCCATCTCAAGTGGTAGTTGTTTTCATTGCCATTCATTAAAATCATCTTATTATTCCAGATAAATATTATAAGACAGACTTGGAATACAGCAAAGGAAATAATCAGTCCAATAATAATAACACTTATTCTTGTTCAAGTACAGCAAGAGGGTAACAGGTAACAAGTCTCCACAGGGAAACACAGCAGCAATTGTTATTCTTGCCTCCCAAAATAAAATTATTCCAAAAGAACAATTGCAGAATCAACTGTCTACAAAAACACAAAGAAACCCCTTTTTCCTCACAATGTGTTATGATACAGACAAAAGAACAGTGCAAAGCACCTAAAATAGTAACACAAGCTCATGGGAGAGAAAACAAGTGGAGAACGTTGCATATCCTTAACCTCCCACACACAAACTCTTACAAAAGGATTCTTCCACTTCCATTTCATTAGGATTAGAAACACAGGATCCACCGAATTCCTTCCCACCATGTGCAATACTGTAGTTTCCACTACAGACCAGGGCAACAGTTTACCTTTGGAGGGGGAGTACAACAATCACCATCACAAACAAGTAAGATACAACCTGCCAATGGAGAAAAATTATGTTTGGTCCTAAGTATTTAGTGATTAATTTACAATGTGCCACTTGTTATTTGATATCCCTTTATGAAAATTTCATCCCAATGCAACTACAAGTTATGAAACTGCATCAAGAAATACATGCTCCCTTTTTTCCCCGTTTATATTGCTATAGCATATACAGGAATTTTGGGTATTAAGTCCTCTGTTTAAACAACTAAAGTGTCCTTCTTGCCCCGTAGGAGAAAAAAAGGAACTTGGAACTGGCTGACATAATTTCCCCCCCGGAGTCCACCCTGCTGCCCTGGCAAACAGCACAACTCAAAAAAGATTTTATTGCACTTACCAGTTCCCACTTTCAAAAAGCAATTTATTTCCTTCCACCATTCCCCTAGCTTTGATAGTCAAACTGAATTCAAACACTGCTGCTAGATTTGAAAACAGCACCGAAAAAACCCCTATCTTTTGGAAAGCATTATCTTTTCAACCAGATACAAACACAGGGTTCCCTTCAACAGGCACCTGAGTGTGTACAAAGCGTACTTACACAGCAAAAGACAGAACACCAAAGTGCAAAACAGCTTCATCTTTAAAAACAGCATTCCCTACAAGGTCTCAGACCCTAGAGAACAGCAACTGAAGTAGTAGGGATAAGGGGAAAAACAAAGAGATCTGAGTAATCACATGTATTTAATCTTCAAAGCACCATAAAAACATCTATTTGAACACAAAGCTGAGTTCTGCCTGTTAACAAAGATAAACCTGAGAAAACCTACTTGTTGCCAAATCCAGATGGCTAATCCAGAGACCAAGGGCTGGAATTTGTTGAGACTTTCCTCCTGCAGCAGCCACACCATTGACAAGTGTCTTTTATTTGTCAAAGATACCTAAGCAACAGGCAGAAAGCCAAGCTTAAATACCCCTCTCCCCACAACACGCATCGCACTTGGCATTTATTTAACAACCAGAGGAGCTTCCTTCCAGGAGTTTGCCTAAATCTCAGTGGGAGGCCAGTTGAAGCATTATGTTTTCCTTTAAGAATATATGGCATGACTGACACATAGCGTAAAATAATTCATTTTGGTCAGACTTCCTCCATCTCACCTACCAGGTGAGACCTCCGAATGGCACCATGGTTTCCAAGGTCTTACAGGACACCGAGACACGAAACAGCAGCTCCTTGACAGAAATGACAGTGGTTCAGTGTTGTTTTGCTAATTTGTGAAAGTAGATTGCAGCCCCAGCTGCTGTGCAAGCTGAGTCACACTTTCCTCAGAGGGAGAAGAAAGGAGATTCCTTTCAGAAAAGTTCTTCCAGAAGCATCACCACGCATAGGGCACATTTCTCATCTTGCCATCTGAGGTAGACAGCCCTGCAGGAATTACACGAGTCCTTTGAACACTTCGGGCACAAAGAAGCCCTTACAACAATGCTGCTGGGTTATCATTCGAGGTGTTTTAATTGATCTTCCATGTGCTGTGGGTCTGGGAAAATGGTAATGCAGATTTGTCTGGCTTAACTGTGGGAAGTGAAAGGCAATACATCATATCAGTAGAGTTTTGTGCCAGTGATTCATACAGGTTGCACGAGGAAGGATCTCTTCAAGAACAAACCACCCTGGCTTGTAGAAGCAGATGCTCCCCTCTGCCTTGTTTTTATCATATGTGGGTTAGTGGGGTTCTTTGCGAGGTTTTTTTGTTCTTGGTTTGTGTGTGGGGGTTTCCCTAGAAGTACTTGGGTGAGCAAGAAACTACTTTAATGGAATAATGTATGTCAAATTTAGCATGGCCATAACAGGCTGAGGGAGTCTTCTAGCTAAAAATAAAGCTGAAAGAATAAGGGAGTGGGAATACTCTATGAGTTTGTTCTAATAGTACTTTTCCCTATGAATCCATTTATGGCAATAAGTAGATAAAATACCTAGAAGTGAAGGGGAACAGAAAACACAACAGATTCCCCAGGAACTGCCCAGAAAGAGCATGTTTTGGGTTTTCTTGGCCTTTTTGCTATAACAGTACACAGCCAGTGTAACACTACTGAAATCAATATTCGATATTTTTCCAAGAATCATCATTGCTGTGGGTGCAGCCAACAGACTTCCTTGTTTACCTTATCTCCTCTCAAATGAGGAAACTTCTTTTATAAACTAACTCCAAAATGAAAATTTGCAGAGGCACCCAAAGGTAGAATCTATACTTTCTTATTTCAGACAGGTGTCTCAAGAGAAAAGTCCAAAATATCACAAAAAGTCTTCTTTTCAAGGTCAAGCAGATCAACTTTAACTTGAGAACTACCAAATAAGGGAAATACTCACCAAAAAACACTTCCTCAAATGTTCATTATTAAATGCTCATTATTAAACCAGCTGTTTATCCCTGGTTATTAAAAATTCTGAACTTCCTATTGGAGTCCAAATTCACCATTATGCTGATTACGCCTGGAAATATTTATTTCCACATTGTACCATCCGCTATTGTTCAATTAGTTCTTCACATTGAAGTAAAAGTAACCCCAGAAATCAGAAACCATAGCTTTAGCCTTTCTTCCTTGTTAGAATGACAGCGGCTTACACTGGGGCAGTAACATTACAATCCGTACACAAAAGATGTCTCAGAACAGAAAACAATTGCTTTTGTAAACTGTTTAAAGAAAAACAGATATATAAAATGCACATATTTTATTCCCTTCTTAATTTTAAAAACTGTTTCCCTGGCCTGCTTGCCTTACAGTAATGTTTCACCTGGTTGCTTGTGTCAGACGCATTACTGCCGTGTCACAAACCCTGCTGAACTCCAAAGCAGATTAACGATGAATATTTGGTTAGAGATGAGAAAACAACACCGCACTGATTTTTGGAAAGCGAGGTCTGAGCAGAATTAATGAGGCAATCTGCACAGGGCAGAGATCTGATTTGCACAGCATCCGTGGGTTGGCCAGCCGAAAAGGCAGGCTGAGATAGTACATGAGTGTTTTCAGACAACGAAAGTTTAGCAATTATTTTCTGATGTCAGGAGGAATTTTTGTTTGGAAATCAAAATTTCACTGAGGTAAACAAGACATGCAGCTCGATGTGTCACATTCTACTTTCATTTACAGGAATGCACTTGCTGAATGCAAGCAGCTGGGAGGGGGCAAAAGCTTACCTAGAGCTATACCATTCCATCTGATCATAAACAGTGTCCCACTGAAATTAATAAGAATTTTTTCCAAATTATTACTTTGCCACTTTCCCTTAAGATATTTATTCCATTTTTTTCTTGTCGAGCTGAGGCAAAACAAATTTAAGCCACTATATATTGAATATAGTGCTGCTTTTAAAGACAGACATAGAAGGAAATACCACCATTTTAAAGCAACTCTTCTCTAAAATTTCCACTTATTTGGAAAAAAAAAGCTCACTAAAATCCCAACTCAAGATGTGCACACATTTAACAAATATTGCCATACGAATATAATCGCCACCAACCTAAAATAAACCAACTGCCCCAAACACCACTCCACTCTTTATTCTTGCACAAGAAGACAGGCACAAATGACTGTGATGAACTCACACCAAGGATAAATGGAATTCTGTCTCAACATTTATAAATTCAAGACTTTACACGCTCCAACGCCCTGCTTTCCCCTCTGTACTCTGCAGCATCCCTGTTTGAAATCTGCTGCTCCAGAGACTCTCAAACTGTTTCCCAAACCTGCTTTTTAATGTCAGTGCAGCATTCAATGGTCAGGCTACAATGTGCTTATCTGAATTTGACATTATGGAATGGAAGTGCTTGGCAGGGAGAGGAAGAAAAACAGTTTCCCAGATGCTCCACACTTTGAGGCGTTTTCTAGGTAAATTGCATGTATGTTCATAGCTAAAAATCTTATTATTTTGTGACAGGACCTCTTGCAAGTGTTCAGTTTAGCCAATTTTACTTCAGAGTAAGGAAACAACTGTCCAAGCAGGGCCTGTAATGTTCGCTCTGTTTATTCTACTGGTTGAGATTTTGTACTGAAGAGCAACAGAATATGAATTTTTGTACTGTGCTACTCATCTATCAACTACATCAAGCATTCACCTACCCAAATCCCAGTAAAATCTAACCAGCTGGTTGGGACATAACCACATTGCTTTGGCATTTGAAATGGGTGCTACCAAATACGTAATAGAAAGTCAAAAAAACCCCCTCTGGAAATAACTTCAAATATGTCTTCAAGGTCCAAAACAAGGTTCTTTGGGAGGGAAGCAGTTTGATTTTACATTCACAGCCCTCCAGCATCATAGGATGCATCACTGGCCAAGGCAGATAATTGCTTCTAGGACATAAGCAGCCAAACCTTTGGAAGCTTGAACAGAACAGGGGCATTTAGGTGACCCATACAGAGAGCATATATGACTCACATGATGTTTAGTTGAAGTTTACTTAGAGCAACGTGGTGACAAAAAAGCCATTCTGACATTTGATTGAAAATCAAATTGCTAGTAAGTGCTGGTTTGGTGGTTCACCGCCTCAGGTTTAAAACATTCCTTCTCTTTACCCCATTACTTTATTCAGCTTATTTAAATGTGGTAGGAAACAAATAGAAAATGCAAATACACCATATCAGAATAAGCAGTTCAAGGACTCGTATCCAAGTGGGCAAGAGCTGTCTCAGCAAAAAGCTCCATTCCTCAAAGTATAAAATACCTTCTCTTACATCGCTGAGTTCACAATTATCTATTCCTTAGCACGAGATTTTTGTTCCTCTGCTCTCTCTATACAATATCCTAAAATATTGGTGATATAATTTGTTTCAGAAATTAGATGAATCATCTCTACCTCTTAGTCATGACAATTTAAGGTTGATTATCCGCAGAGCAGATATTAAAATGTTCATGTTCATTTGTTTAAAACACACCTCCCTCCAAATATCACATGCACGTGGTGTAAATCACACTTCAAATTCGAAATACCTACTGGATAGTATTTGCTCAGAATTTACAGCCAGAAGCTGAAGCAGGCACTTGCCTACTGTATCAGAAAGTCACAAAGAAAAATCAGTCTAGCAACTCACGTGAAATTATCTTTTGTTACTTATTTTGTCTGTCAATCTTCATCCAGATGGTTTTATCTTCTCTTTCAAGGTCTGTCAAGAATCTGTGCTTGAATCTTAAGTGACTATTGAAAAGCCTTAAACAATATTCTATCTTATTCAATTGTTATTTTGTCCTCTAAATAGATACTACATCAAATTGTAGCTTGTAGAACACGAACAGAGTGAAGAGACATGTTTGAGTCACATCTTCACTCTAAAGGATGCCACTAAGGACCACTTAGCTGATATATTTTATTGGTTTTGGTATAAAAGGAATACAGACAGAAACTTGAGAGTGATTCAGTGTCAGTGGATAGATTTGAAACAGCATCATCTCCATGGTTGAAGGACATTTCCCCATTTCAGATAAGAGTCAATAGGTATTTTTATATTATTTGGTGGGCTTGTAACTGCCTTATCCAACAAAGAAAACTACCATTTAACTTGCTTACGTGGTTATTTGTCCCCTTTTCTTCAAAATAACTTTAACACCAAATAATCTTTTGTCATCTTGAAAATAGAAGTTTTGGCCAAAACCACAACTGCCCTCATGTTTTTAACCAGAATTCACTATCGAGGACAAACTGTGTGAACAGATTTGAACTCTTGGCAGTCACACTCCAGGAGAGTGTTAGGATAACCAGTGACACGTCCTCTAAACACATTCTCTCTGTGGTTTTCCTCTTGGCATAAGATCATAAAATACCTGTGGTAAATATTTATACTACTTCCATATGAGTCAGACAAGAGACTGCAGAGTTATTCCACCTCTCGTTCTCATTAAATACATGGATACACATGGCAGTGAATACCACAGAGACTAAAGGGTGAAAACACCCAACATCTCTTTACCCCAGCTACCAGCACAGTGTTAATTCAAAAACAGGTCTTTCATCTGACTACTCTTGCCTTTCATCTAACTACCATACTGTAGAGATTCATTCTCTCACTCCATTTCTCTGACATAACACATTTTCAGATATTTCGCACAAAACACCCCATTGGGCAGACAAGGGAAGGAGATTCAACACCAGACCTTCTAGCACAGGCCTTCTGAACAGATCAGTGCTCCTGAGGAAGACTCCTCGGGCAGAATCAAATGATACAATCACCCTGACGAGTGCTGGAATTCCTGGGTGGAGGTGAAAACAACCCCTTACAAAAACCAGCTTCCAGCATCTGTATTCTCTGTTGGAAATGACACTTCCAAGAACTCTATACACATCTTTCTGTCAAAAATATATGATCTATATAATAAGGATATTATTATCATGATTATTATTGTATTATTGTTATATTTGCCTGGGTTTACTTAGTAGGCAAACTGTTATGGTTAATACTACACATCGGTGCCTGAGCTTGGATACAGAGCTCTGAGGTTCTGATCCCAAGCAGAAAACGTCCACATGCTGGCCACTGTAATCAAAGCTCAGGGAAACAAGGATGTGTCACCACAGGGCTGCAAACCTTTCTCCTCTTCACCGGAAGCAGCTGAGGATAAACTGTTGTATGAAGATGGCCACCCAAGGAAACACTGAACCACTGAGTATTGTCAGAAACTGAATCCCATCTGCCAGCTTTTATGGTTGTATTTCTCAATTCTGATTATCACTCAGGTCATAAAAACATTTCATTCTTTTGTATTATTCGTTTGATTTTCGTGTACACAGGCAGCACCTGCTGGAAGAACTTCAACACCGCAAAGCAGGCCATCAGTATCCTTATTTAATTCCCCTATGCTCCTCTCTTTGCTACTTTAAGCATATAATATGAATTTAAGATGAATTGTGTGGAAAACTTGAGATGAACTTCCACAACTTAAATCAAAATTAAGAGGATCAATGTATATATTAATACAAGATTAAGATTATAACTCAATTGCTCTTTTCCATGTGAATACAAATAGGACAGTTTTCTGATTTGATCCATTTCTGTAAAAGAAATTGAGACCTTTCTTCGTAACAAGGATTTCTGAAGAAACTCTTACAGATGTGTATGAATATACTTCAAATCAGTTGAAATGCAGATTTAGTAGTTATAGAAGTGACAGAGTGATCAAAGAATTCATTAGACTGCCAGAAGTTCCTTATCAACTGAGACAGATGGAAAATACACCTAGAATAAGGAATACTTTGAGAACATTTTAGTTAACTAACAAAATCAGCTTTTTTATTTAGAAGTTATAATTTCAAGCCATTTTTTTATTCTGATCTTGCTAATGAACAGTTGCTTCCTGTGTCTGTGCTGATTAAAAACCAGCACCACCATGTTTGTAGTATTGTCTTGACACTTTTAATTGAGCAATAGTGGAGTAGCACAAGGAAGAGTGATGGGATGCATAATTATGCACAGATGTCATATTAGCTAAAGTAACCCCCGACTGTTTGTGATAAAACTTCCAGTGGGGTTAATACACGAGTATATTTTTTGTTTCATTAGAAAGGACAAGAATGAACTAAAGATGCTTTACTTGCACCCACGAAGGATCCACAGCTCAGTTTTACAATTAATTCAGGTGAATACAGAAATAAATGTTTATAAGTTTCTGCATACTTAAGTGTATCTACATCAATTGTTCAGTCACATATTGTATTTCACATAAACATTCCAGCAAGAAGCTTGAAGACAAAATGTTTCTACAAATATAAAATTTCAGATGAGATGCTTTCTATAAGTCCTCTGACAATTTTAACAGAAAGATTCATTGAAAAAGGAAACAAAAATCGCTGTGCAGTTCCTGCATCCTACCAAACCGCTTTGATTTCAACTGGCAAGCATTTAACATTATAGACACACAATTTATACCCCAAAAAGTCTCCTCACTGACTGCTCCACCCTCCTTGATGGCAAATAACAAATGCATTTGAAGACATCTTGAGCTTCCTTGGGAAATTCAATTAAATAAGTCATTAAGAGATTTTTACTAGTGAACTATTTCTACACATCACTTCTTTCAACACTAAGAGTACATCTGAAATATGGAGGAAGCGGTAATGATTTTAAACAACACTAACAGCTTAAGTCATGATGATGAAAAATCAGTATATGGACCCCAGAATGAGCTACTGAACATGAGTATGTGGACCTAGATTTTGAACTTCCAGTGGATAACACACTGCTGAGAAAAACCTGACAGTAATACAAGTCCCACAAAGGCTGAAGTTCCCAAATATAGATCACTAGCCAAAAAGAGGTAGAGGCATGAAAATGGTACATCTGTTTTCTTATCTGCCCTTCGAAAAAGCTATTTTTAGTGCAATTAGAAGCTTCAAACTAGATATGAAACTTTCTTGTTCTTCTTATGTTTCAATCTATTTTTAGAGTAAAACCAGGAAACCCCCCAACTCTATTCAATCCCATGTTTTTGTAAGACTGTAATTTAAAGAGAACCTCGTGGTGTAATCACATACGAGAAGAAACTGCACAGACCATGGTTCTGAGAAAAGGATCCACATTAAGAAACGCTTAGAGTGTCAGGAAATCTAACTTTATGAATGTTAACCCTTTACAAAAAAATTATTAACCATGCAGTGATCCCAACAACTTTATCCAAGACAGGTGGTTCATCCCAAAGCTGACATTAAGCACTGCTGGGATCTATCTGCTCCTGCCAGCATTGGAAGGGTTAACACCGAATTCCAGTAGCTTATGACCGCTCTAACTAACCAGGAAGAAACATTTTATCCTTTGTCGCTAATCATCACCAGCCAGAAGGTTTTAAACTAATTATATTTAAACATCTCACAGAAAAACTGACTATGCAATTTCTAGTGGCACAAAACTGTTCTACTTTAGAGAATCCCAGAATGGCCTGGGTTGGAAGGGACCTTAAAGGACCTTAAAGACCACCTAGTTCTAATGTGCCATGGACAGGGACACCCTTTCATAACATTCAACTTTAATAATGCTTCTTATAAACCATTTTGTTTAATTCTGACAATAAAACACTAACTTGAGTCCTTCACAGTTACCTACATTTTCTCACCTGTCAGTCAAGCTTGGCTTTGCCTGGAAAAGGAAACACCACAAACAGCTCTTTTGGGGGGAAGGGGAGGGCTCAGGATTTTTCACTTGCAATATAATCTTGTACTTTTTAACTTCACTTACCACAAGCACCTGGGAAGCATTTCTGCTCATTCCTATGCATTCTGGTATCAAACATTTTGGTGTAGCCGTGACAGTTCTCTACAAGGCCTGCAGACAGAGAGAAACAGAAAAAACCCCTTTCTTTAAACACAGTCATGCTTATTTGCTGGGTTAGAGTTGATGTCTGCACAGAGCAGGCAGGTTTGTATAGTTTGTCTCTGACAGCTGCTGATAGAAGAGCGGAGGGAAGACCATTTAAAGCAATATTTTTAGACCAACCAACTACTGCTATATTTATTTCCTGTTGCCTCTGCAGCCACAATCCATTGGACGGTGCACAGTTAATGCTTTCACAAATCAACTTCATCTTGTTGAAATTCTGCAAACCAGAATTTATCATTTCTAGGTTTAAAACAAAACCCTACACAAGGCTTATTTTCAGTTTATTTAAACCGCATCGGGTCCCAAGACAGATAGACCTGCAGTTATTGAAGATGCATAGGAGGGGGGTTTTGTGCAAATCCACAGTTATCCCTTTGGCTTTGCTGCAAGTTTTCTCCACTTATTTTTTTTGATTATAATAGTTTTGTAAAACACCACGTCATTTTAATGTGTCCTGTTTCACACACTGAGTGGAAACAAAGCTTTGATGTGTGATTTGTTTCCACACATGCAGCATCTTGAACGTTCCAACCATGTTAAGGGCTCTGTTTTAACATCTTGAAGAGGACTTCTGAGTGGGATTGGAGATCAGGGTAAAAACTGGAACTTGGAAAACACTGATTCTCTAACCACTTCACTGCAGGCTTTGATTTAGAGTCCTCTGCCCTAAAATGTAGCATTAAATTCTTGCCTGTTGTACAGGAATTGAGGGAGGTGAAAGAATCCAAAAGAAAACAGGGGGAAAAAACCATCCAAAAGCTTCTTGTAGTAAATTAACTTTAAAAGGGATAAATCCAGCTAAGCTTGGGCTATGGTACAGACCCAAATTATTCTGCTACAAGAAACTAGAAAACACTGTTCTGGAGTTCCTTTTAAATAGCCTTTTCATTCCTGTGCATTATTATATGTGATATATTACAGAGAATATGAACATCACCTAACCAAGAATTTGGCATTACTATTGCAAACACATCTAACAGATAAAAGTAACAAAACCTAGAATTCAGTATCCACGCCGTAAATTAATATTACCATTTACTAATCAGCAACCTTTGCTCCTGAGGAGCAGCACCACGAAGGAAGAGTGTAACTGCAACTTCTTTTTCAAGTATCAGTGATCTTCAGTCTTTTTCTTGGCTAAAAAGCAGCTATTGAGCACTTCCTTGTCACCAGCCAAGCCAAACACACATTTTGGAAAATTGCGCTGTGTGCTCCGTGTGGAGCAGCAGATACGGCATTTCTCCCACCTTCTCCACACAAATACATCCTAAAGAAGCTGCTCGTGGTTTCACAGCCTCTTTTGCTGGTAGTTTATTCCCTGAAAACGGACGTTTTGATTTCACAGAAAAGGAAACTCAAAGCTTGGAAAGCTCAAACATTTCAACTGGATATTTTAAAATAAATCACTGAGATTGAATCTTGCTGAATGTAACATGTAATATCAAAGGAAACAAAGCCAAAAATTCCTGATAGTTGGCCTGTTACATTTCAAGTCTGAGTGACAAAATAGTCACTCGTCTGATTTGAGCAAACTTTTTTTTTAGAAAAAATTCAATAACTAAACTGAAAAAAAAAATCCACTTTCTAAACTACTTTGTTTCCATCAAGGAGTTTTTCTCACTGTCCCAAACACGATCAATGGCATGGGGGTTACCTTTCTGCACATGAGCAAAAAAAAAAAGCCAAGAAAACCAAGTGCATCTTAAATGATGGTTTTAAAACAAGAATAATCCTGGAGAAGAGAAACCCAGCACTCCCAAGGATTATGAGTGTTGGCATTTCAATGATACCTTGTGTATGTTCAGTGTCTCTGAGTTACATGAAGAAGCTGTGATTTTTCAGCTACAGAGCAAGTTTGTCATTTTGATGCAATTTTACGTCAGAGGCAACTACTGCTCACAGGAAAGAGCACAGAGACTGCACTGGAACCTACTTTAAATTATCTTCTAGTATAAAGGCCCTATTTACAACCAATATATTCCATTAAAAATATTTTCATTTTTTTAATAGGTTTAATCAATCTCCAGGGATCCATATGAGTCAATGCAAGTAGCAATAAGATAAACACCTTTGCCTTCCCCACACATTTGTGGCAAAAGCTTTTAAAGAATGAGGGCTATACTAAGCAATAAAAAAAAAAGAATTCCAAGAGTTAAAAAACAAACAAAATCAATACTTTTCTTTCATTAGCTATTCAAACAGACATTCAGTCAATACCATGTATGGGAAGTATCTATCACCACTTACAAAGGAATAATTTTGAAAATATCTCTTTCTGACCCTAGCTGTGATTTAAATTAGGACAAAAATTGTTGGGATAAGTAAGAGACCGTTAAAGTTGAAGTGCTGCTGACTACAGACTATTAAAAAAAATAGAATTAAAGTAAAATTAAAATACCAAGGAACGATCAGAGCGCAAAAGCGTCACTTGCCTCAGACTTATAGGTATTCTCAGGTTAAAGGATCTGCAGTGATTTACTCTTGATGATCTGGTCTCTGCAGCTTCACTTCATTTACTCTGATTGCGTTGGCAGAGACAAAGATAAAGTTTGGCTTGAACACAAAGCCTGTGCCTGGACCTATGGTATCGGTCTGACTTCTGCCAAGTGACAATTCTTAAGAAAGAATTGCAGTGGGGGGTTGAAGCAAAGGCAAGGATAGACTGGAAGCAGAGTATTATGATGGTTTTGGAATTATACTGAACGTTCTGACTGTGACTCTGACCTGGCCAGGACTGCTTGGCTCAGCCCTCCACCTCTGAATTCAACACAACTTGTTCTGTGCTACTGCAGTTGGATACAACTTCCTTTTGTATTCCTCAGCCCAGAAGATTAAAAGTGTCTCCAGAAAGTGTCATGAAGGGCTTTTTGCCCTTAGTGTGCTTATTTTTAGTATCAGAGGTATCTTAAATTCTGTGCTAATAACCAGTTCAAAAATCTAAACCTACAATTTAGGCAGCCATATTCAGTACTATGCATGGGCCTTCTGAAAAGAAATCAATAATCTAGCTTGAACTCATCTCGAATGTAATCAATTGATTTAATCACATGTATTTTAGATACATCCCCTACATATTTTTCTGTCATCAGAAGGAAACTTATTTCTTTGTGAATAAAATGTAAATAACCTCGTCAGACAGAAGTTTATAAATCTTTACATCAAAGAGACTTTTATCCCCACAGTTTGCCTCTGTTCAGAATATTTGATCTTCCTGTGAAACACCCAGCCAGCTAATGCCCTGATAAAAGTGACAGAGGTTGAAATTTTAAATTCAATGTCTGAAGCTGAGAGATGCTGAGTCTTGAGTCTTGCTGCCTCAGCATCTTCGTCTGCCCACAGTCAGAGCTGGCCAAGGCACTTTAAAGAAAGGCAGCTCATAGTTATGGGCTGGTTGAATTGGATCAGGAAAAGAGCTACAGCACCTTTTTAATGTGAATTACGTTGCCTTGGCAAAAGCAGCCCCTTTTAAGCAGACTCCTAAATTAGAAACACTTAGTCATCGTCAGTCATCAAACCTGAGTTACTTTGCAGTCACTAAACAAAGAGAGATTCAGGTAAGATGAAGCAATACATGTATGTGCATTCTTGTAACATGCAATAAGTACTTGAGAGGGACAAGTTTAACATCTCTCTCTTACATTTGTCCAGAGCTTAATACAACCAGAAATAACCCTGATCAGAAGCAACTGTTATCAACAGCTCTAAATTCAGCTCCAAGAATAAAGAAAGCAAAATCAATGATATATATATATTCATTTCATACATTTATCCAGTGTGATACGAGCGGCCTAAAATCACTTTAAGTTGCATATTTACATGTAATTTAACAAGAAAAAGGAAGGACTGTTTGCATCAGTCTTGTTGAAATACCCATCCTTGAACCACCAGGCACTAAAATTAAAGGTGTCCATTACAAAGAATCATTTTCCATCCCTAAGATAAAGTTATTTGTGCTGTTGTAGAGACATGAAAGGTGCTGTCAGTTTTAGTCAGAGCACTTGCAGTAAGACAACCAACAAGCTAAATTTGGGTTCAATAGGTCACACCAATCACTCGCATGTTATTTTTATTTTGTCATTTTGCTTGGACAATCAGATTATACCTGCATTTCAGTCTTTCACAATTTGATTAGGCAAAGCCTTCATTCATTCAAGCCACTTGCACAATTATGGCAGATAATTTAGGGAAGTAGACAAAGATGAAGAAGTAATCAAAGCTGACACGAGGTAGGAAAAAAAAAACAACCCTGAATTAGCATTTTCCCTTTGTCAAAGAGACTCCTTCTCCACCTGCGCTCCCTCTCCTGCTCTCGGGCATCCATCTAAGCAGAGTGTTGACAGGTGTTGACAGGTTGGCAGATTCCTGTTAATTTTTTGGATCTCTGAATGTCCATTCTTTATTTAGCAGTGGTGCCCACCAGGCAGCAGCAGCTCTGAAGCACGTCAGGATGGGGTCTGGGGTCACCAGCGCAGCCTCTCGGAGCCATGACTAAACAAGATCTAAGTGGCCTTGTGGTGGACAGAGGAACAGGTTCAACCCCTGGGAGGTAAAGATTCAGGCTGAAAGCTTTGGCAAGTCCAGAAAATTCTGCCATTGCTGTTCTTGAAAGGAAAAGAATAAAAGAGACTGCAATTGTAATACAGGTGATTTGGCAATTTTTGCTTATTTGAAGGAGAAACCTGTTATTCAAGAAGCAATTGGGCTGCATATTCAGCATGCAAACCCCGTTAGCCTTGCTTTTAGCGTACTTTTTGTTTGTAAGCAAGAAGCAGACAAGTAAGAGAGGGGAGGCAGTGTGAAGTGTTAGAGTAATTACTTACAAGGTCTGTTACAATAGTCTCTAGAGGTGTAATTTGTTGTACACAGTACCCACATTTGGATAAGAAACAGATACTACACAACTGCTACTCAGACACTAAGGCACACAAAGCACTGTTGGAGAGAGCTGAGCTTCACAATTATTAATTTACTGTTATTTCTTCGAGTCTCCCAACCTCCCCCAAGACTAGCCACACCTGATTTCAAAGTAAATTACACGAAGAAAATCATGTTTTCCTACATTTTAGATGACAGATCAATTAAAACTTCTCAGACAGACACAGATTAACACTCATGAGCTGAAAACTGTGCATGGCAGAGCTTAATACAGCAGCCTGAAATTCAATAAAATAAGCAAATGACTACAAATAACTTCAGGATTGGAAGAAAAGAAACAAAGCCACAACTTTGTCAGACTACACCTCTGAGCACCATTTTGAGGCAGGCATTAACCCACTCACAGAGGCTGGAAATTCCCTCATTCAGCTTACAGTAACACTGCACAGATTGAAGCAGAAAGTTCATAGATACTACTGAGTCCATTATGGTGGAGCAATTAATTTTTTATCAAAAATAGCAAAAAAGTAGCAGAATAGGGAAGTGTCTAAGATTATTAAGTAACTAGAAGAACCATGAGCTATACATACTATACCTGTATAAATAACTGCAGCTGTATCACTGGTGTTAGAACTGCTGCATCTGCAAATTACTGTAGTATAGTCACTTACAGAGGGAATGAGGATGTGCAATTCTCCACTGAGGAGCTGAGGCTGCAGAGCTACAGGCAGCCTCCTGTAGTTAATAATTAAAATACTTCATTGTCTGGCAGGACCAGTCCAAGACCTCTTTAAAATTTATATGACTCCAAGAGTACCAGAAGAGTTAAAACTCGGGGACTTGCTGGGTCTCTCAGGATACAAGAAGAGAGCCACAAAACGATGTGCCATGCCTGCTAGGAATTCCCATTCCCTTTCAGTATCCCCATAGCATCTGGCATTTTAAAATATATCTGATTCCACCCGTGGTTTTTCTGAAGTTTTCACATGTGCGCTGTCCTCCGTGCTTACAAAAGGATACCTTCACCCTTCAATTCACCTGCACTTCACTTGTATTTCCACCTATTTCCTGCTCTACTGGAAGTTCAGGGTTCTCTGCAAGTGGGACATTCAGATATCAGCTAAAACAAAAGGTTTTCCTTCAGTAGTGAAAAGCTCAGCAAGTGTTTGATGAATGAGAAAGGCACTGCTGAAATTTATTTCCATTTGCATAGGACTGAATAAAAGCTGGACAATTCTTGGAACACCTGAATGTAGAGGAAGTTACTGCAAGATAGCTTCTCAAAGACTTTTTATATTGCAGGCAGTTTCTTCCATCAGTCGCTGTATCACTTAATTGGGTTTTTTCCTTAGTTGAAATAATTTGTAACTGACTTTATCTCTCATGACCTCAAAACCAGATGCAGCTGTATTTCATCTCTGTTTTTTAATGCCCACTATTCAGCTCAATAAAAAGATCATATGTTCTGTAAAGCCTCTTCCACACAGCATTAGTAGGACCAAAGGCAGCCCTCAGCATCTGAGTCCAGAATTCAGCATAAAAACTGAAAACGTTCAAGCCCTCTCTTATTAGTACCCGTTTGATTTGAAAGGCAAAGCTCAGCTGATGAAGCAGGCCTTGGAGGTTCATTTCCCAAAAGCCTAAGAACATGGAAAGGTTTCTCGTGTCAGCGCTTGACGAAATTAACGACAACTTAGGTCGTTTACACAACGTTAACTGACTTGTCCAGAATCACAGAAATACTGGCAGAAGTACACTGTGCTGTGTGACAGAGCCCTCCAGCAATCTCACCAACCTTTCATCATGAAATAACATTTGATTTTGATCCTCTACACCTTCGGGGTTTATTTCAGAAGTTTGCTTTCTGTTTTACTGTATGCCTCAGGCTCATCTACATTTTTTTTTGAAGACTTTGGATTTTCAAAGAAAAAAAAACAAAATCCACTTTGGGAATGAGAGAAGATGCATGGGCAGGAAGTTACCAAGCTATGTAGACCTCTTGGACTGAAAAATAATTCTTTAAAATATGCAAAGGAGTAAAACAAGCTGCCCAAAATAGATAAAATAATTTAAAAAAAACCCCAAACCGCACTTTAAAAATACAAAGAAACAAGAACAGAGATGAGAAAAAACCTAACTGCAAAATCAGAGACTGAGAGGACTAGATTTTCAGGAACAACCAAGTGCTTACACTTCCCAAAAATACTTCAATCAGAAGTTCTTTGTAACACATCTCCACTGATTTGAGACTGTATCTTCAGTGTTTAAATCGAAAGTCTCTGGAGCTCAGAGTCCTTCAGCATAGATCCTTGCACATCAAATTTACTTTGATTCTTGATATCAAGGTACCAAACCGTCTTTTTCTCATTAAAAAAAATTGTCTTCATACCAGAGCTGTGTGAAAATCAATGAAGACCATTAAAATCAACAAGGCCAAACCCGAACACTGATTTCAGGGAGGTTTCCCCTGATAACTTCTATTAGAAGAATTTAACTGCAAATCCATTGTGGGAATATGCTTACAAGTTGGATTCCTCTTCACTACATGCATACAGAGTATCAAATGCATACATTTATTTTCAAAACAGCGTGATTGCTGGGTTGGTAAGAAATTAAAGATATTGCACTTTGCACATGCCCTGCAATTCCGAAATGTAAAGGGTCAGCAGGCTCATTTCTTTAGTCTTACTAGCACGCTGATAGGACTGACAGGGACTGAGCTCAAACTTTTGGGGAGGAAAATCCAGGAGAAATTTTTTTTTTTTAAAGGGAAAAAAAAAAAATCACAAAATCAACATTAGGAAAAAAATTAATGTTATCAGCAGACCGGGCAAGAAGAGGAGCACGTTCATGTGTTAGGCACTTATATTGCTCTATCTTCAGAACTGAACCAGGCAATTTGGCACTTCCACTACTTTATTTCCATCCTTTTGCTTCTTGGAATGTTCTTTTCACATAAGAAGCTTAAAGGCTTTGGACTTGGGCTTCTTCTGACCCAAATATGTGGTGCTACAGACAATATTTCATTGCAAAACACTAAAGAAAACTTAACTCTTTAAAGCACTAAGGAATTGAGTGAGAGATTAAGATCTGATTCATCTAATGTCCTGTGGACAATAGCAGAGCTGAAAATACACAGAAGTGCCCAATATATCATTATTTTTCACGTATATGGTAGTCACACCTAGAGCATTCAGGAAGCTCTAAAGGAAAACAAGCTCCTAATTCAGAGATTCCGCTCTAAGAAGAGATGAGAAGTACCAGGATGAGATGGTGCTAACCATGTTCGGCTGCAGCAGGGACCTGCCATCCCCTCTACTCCAGCTCCATGAACTCAGGCTGCTGAGCTCACGTCCTTACACACACAGGAACTGAACACCACGGCACAGCCAAACGTGGTTTCCCTCACTGTACCAACACAGCGCAGGAACGTGGTGCGCTACTGAGGAAGGCTTTTCCACAGAGTCAGGCATCCTCAGAGCACCAGCACAGCACGATGGCTTTGGGAGAGTGTGCTGCTTCTGGATGGGGCAGGATGGATTTTGGACACGGCTGCTAGTGCTGAGCCAGACCCAGAGCCCTACATCAGCTGCTTCTGAGATGCAAAGCACTTGTAGATCTAAACCTTCCAGGAGGAGAAAAGTCCGCACACAGAAAAAAATAGAATTAAACGTGATAGACCTAAGCTTCAGTGATTCATATCTGCTGCAGTAACTAACCCAAATACGAAGAGCTGGCATAAAATAGACCAAGACTTGCAAACTTCTTGTACTGTGGCTTGGACTCGCACTCCTATCTGAACAACAAACCCCATTTCATTTAGAATCTACCCTCTAGGCGATGCAAACTTGATTGTTTCGCTGCTCGTGGACTAGCGCAGGAGGTTTCACTTTCAGGACCAAATATTAGGTTTAAGTTCAGTGAACTGAGTTAATTTCCCGTCTTTAGAAGGAAAACACACCGGTAACGAATGGCAGCCACACAGCTCCGTAGTGAGGAGGCATCCTGGGGACAAAGCCTGTAAAATGGGGAAAGGGGGACAAGGTGAACCAGCTATGCCAAGGTACTTGTCACAAACTAGAGCAGTTACTCTTTGGCTGCCTGTATTAATGCACAGTTAGCAAACAGCTGCAGGGATTGTGCATTACTAGAATGATTTGTTTCGTGTATCATATAGGAGTAACATTTAGCTCTATGAAAAGAGCTTATGGGTAAATACCCACTTGCCAGCTTCAGCAACGAACTGCACGTCAACAAAAAAGTCCCTTGCCCAACTCTGAAGACTGAAGTCTGTATCAAACATCATCTTCGGTTCAGCCTCATGACATTCAGTTCCCTGGGTGCGAAAGGAAATCCTCCGACCTGTTTCATTCACAAAGAAAGGAGCATGTGATGTAAACCTGACCTTCTCTTTACCCGAGTGTGTGGAGAGTGTTTTAAAACACAGCATTCTTGAGAAATGTGCAAGTGTAACATTTCCATTTGCTCTGGTATTACCAACTTAACATTTCTGTAATGGCACTCCTTGCTCATTCCCTTTTGAAATCACTGCTGTTAAGACCTTTAATTTTTACACTTGCAGATACAGCTTCTGCTGTAAAAAGCTTTCTTCCCTTATCAGTAATCAGTGCTGCTTTCAATCACCCCATCTTGCTTATTTTTTTTGTTGTTGTTTCTATCCAAAATGATTGGAAGTTATTAATAGAAGACAAACTGACCAAGAGAAAAAAACAGAGGAAAAAAATCCCAAAAGTTTGTTAGGGAATATCAAGAGTTTTGTGCAAAATAAACTGAAGCATCTACCTGGTCTTCTGCCATTGCCTTACTATATGGATATGGTTACAGGCAGGTTGTGAATCATAGCAAAAGAGTGAAGAATGAAAACACCCCACCAGCTTTAAACTACATAAATACCTTCCATGCAAAATAATTTCACGGATGTCCAGGGTGATCTGTCAAACTGGTGAAAAGCAAAAGATGAGAGGGAGCAATTAGCAGCGTTTTTCAGACATATTTCACGTGTTTCAACTGATCTTGTTGGTAATATTGAGCTACACACCAGAAACTAAGGAAAGCAGAAATCACATGCCAGAAAGACATCAGAAGCAGCACACATCATCTAAATAATCCTGAGCATGGGTAAGAAAGTCGTAAAGAGACATCTTTACACTAGAGAACAGCCTGACTGAGCACTGAATACAGCACATTTTCTTCTCTTTCCCCAACCCTTCAAAAGGGCAAAAAGCCATTGAAATTACTAAATCAACAGAATAGAGGGGGAAAAAAAAAGGAAGCTCCATTAAAATAAAGCGGGTCTCAAGCTCCCCAGCTACATAGACCATCTAGGGGGAAAAAAAAAATCTGAGGGATAAGTCACCCTGTAAAATTCCAGAAAGTAATAAAATCAGCTACATTCAGAATATTTTTTTTAAAAGAAATATGTTCTATTAGTAGGTCAAAACCCCAGCACAAACAGTGATGGGATAAGTATAGTTATTTTTCTGTCTGAGGTGATGAGGGAACAAAAACTGATGACAAGAGTGGCATCTAAGAGGAAAGTTTTATTGGCAACCATTCAAGAACACATTTCTCCAAACACAAAAAAAGGCAATATGCAGCTAAAAATAATGAGTTCCACAGTTAAAGCAGAAAATGTTTAAGAAATCTTAAAATACTGTCAAATCAAAAAGAATAAAGAATTCAAAGTTACTACTAAAAATATCCAGAAATTGGGAGTACAAAAGAACTAGGAGTTTTGGGGCTGGTTTTCATAGATGCTCCTCACTTCCTCCATAAAACAGAGCCCAACAGTCCATTTTCTCCTGCTTATTTCATCTGTAATTCCAAGTGACTTCTAGTCTGGACATATCAGCATCACAGCACACGATTTTTTCTGTGCAAGTAACATGTGCAGAAATGAATCCTGGAGTTCATCAATCAAGCTATGGCATAGGTTATAGTTCCTGGTTCTGAAGGATGTACGGCTAAAAGATGCATATTCCATTAAAAACAAAAGGAAAGAAATCTCATGCCCCCTTCAAAGGAACAATAAAGAGATGGGAAATACAGATCACCGAAAAATTTCTACTATAAAGTTCTTAAGCAGCAAGTTAAATCAGAAGCTGTTTTACCTTTGATGCTTAACTCTTTGGCAGATATGACTTTTAGTTCAGTTATCTTTGTACAAAATACCCTTGAAAAAATATATGTACACACACACTACAATTCAAAACTAACTATACTCAACATTCGTCCTCAGTTTCATTTTAAGGAAAAAGGATAAATATTTAAAACTACACATCAGAGGTTTCCTTTCCTGGCTCCTAGACAAGTACTCCTTAAATCCAATTCTTTTTATCATTCCTGGCTCATTATATCACAATCGATCAGGTGAAAGATCAGCTATTTTAGAATTATAGATGGGATGTGTTATGTGCTGTTTCCTGAAGAGGCATTGTGCAACTTAACGTGAAGTAAATAAATTTGCATTGCATTTAATGTGAATTTTAAAAATAACACAGTGGAAAAAACCCAATATGCGCAAGAGCAAGTTAAAGAAAGAACTTGTCTTATTCAGCAGACATAGATGGTCATATATTTTGGACAGCCTCTCACCCTTTAAAGGTTCAGCCGAGGGAATTACAAAAGAATTACAGAAGAGTGGTAACCCAGGCAGTGAGTTGAAAGGCATTGCTGCTAACAGGGGGACCTTCTCCTGAAAAATTGGTTATCACTGGCCATCATTCCGTGACTATCACCTGGCTCAGGGATGGCATCCCACATTTGTCAGAAGCAGGGAGAGGGTCACAGTAGAATATAAAGGAGATAATCAGAAAGTGAACTAAAGGCATCTCGTCAAAGTCAAGTGCTGAAATATTTCTGGGGAAAAATAAAAGGCAAATTAGAAAAAAACCACGATATCAATCACTGCCTAAGAATGATAAAGGAAAGCAGGTTTTGTGAAGGAATGGAGGTATTACGTTTGAGGAAAAGTGGAGGCACGAGGTGGAACAAATGACGTTTATTTTGGTCAGCTTACTGGGAAAGCAGCAGATGATTACGATGCTGATTTGAACGTCAAAGGAATTTGATGGGGCACACACCCGGGAGCTCAGCAAATCCTGCACAGCAGCAAAACTAGAGGCAACTCTGTCTCGTAGGAGCTACACGTGGCTGACTTTTAGCACACAGATTATAAAACTTAGTGGTTTTCCCTGGGATTGGTTCCCCAGGAGACACAACCTATTACAATGTGTTCTCAGCCTCCTAAGCCATACGGGCTGCAAGTTCACGGAGTCTGATTCTCAATTTAGTCAAGCAAAATGTCAGCCAGCAATAAAAAAACCCCTAAAATTCTCTCTAGAGCACAGCAGAGCTGCCCCGGGAAAGGAGAATTTGTGCAAATAAACTATTTGCCTGCAAACACTCTGATGCTCTGTACTCTTGTTCTGTCCTTTGCCTCCCACCCCCAACCCCCGAGGCAATGCATTTTTGGGAAGGCTCCATTTCAGATCCGCCAGCCAAAGCCACTGCTCTAAGGCTCCAATCCCCTTGATAGCTCTTCGGCTGTCGGCTGATAAGTCACTCAGACGTTTCTAACGTATTTCCAGAAATATTGACCATCATATAACCAGCTGGCAGTAGTAAAGTCGCAGTATCGGCGCCGTCGGGACACAGCAGTGCTGCAACAAGCAGAGATTTCCTCCTGGGGATATTACCCCTTAGGGATGGCACAGACCAAGGTGCTGAGCAGTGGCATTACTGGGAAATGCCGATGGCAATCTCAGATTTGGTTTCACAGATGCAACACGTCGCTATTTGGAGATGGAAACCATGACATTCATCTCAGCTCAAGCATAAAAAGTTTCGCTTTCACGGAAGAATCAAAGAAGCAATTTCATTGCAATTATTAAAAGTACTTTTAATTAGATCCATCCCCTTTATTTGGAAAAGTAAGGTTTGATAAACTTCATTTCCCAGTGGGAAAATGTGAATTAAAAGCGAGAATGCTGCCAGCTCTAAAATGGCACTTTATATCTCCATATTAAACAGATTAAATTACTTTAATACACTGACACATTAAAATCCAAAATGAAAGACTATTAATCACTACCAAGTAAAATAAACAGAGCCACCATTAACATACACAACTATCTCCTTCACTATGTTTGTCATAATAAGCATCTAATTTTATGAAGAAACATAAATTTTGATATATGAATGCATTGAGTAAGAAATCATTTTTGCATATATTTCTTAAGAATTAGGGATCTACGAGTGTCATAAAACCAAATTATTGAAAGCACACGTATGAAGCAGAGCCTAAATCAGCTCGAACTGTTAACTGGCATTTCCTCAGTCCACAGTGAACACTGAACTCCCCTGAAAAGCTTTCCCCCGCCTCACTTGGCAACCCTTCATAAAGCTGTAATATTCCCTGGATACAGCTGGAGGATGGTTTTGGCTGCCCTCTACAGCCTCTGTCAGCCCCAGTTGCTTTTTCCAGCCATTTTTTCAGCCTGTGGCAGGCTCTAACCTTGCTTGTCTGCTTTGCTGAGGTGTTTCGGGGTTTGTGGGTGGGTTCCCAGCAGTTGCCAACAAACAAGGTACATGTCCCAGCTGCAGGAGAGCTGAGCAGAAGAGATTCAGGGGAAAGGAAAAGAGAAGATGCTGGCTCTGAAAAGGTTGGGAGATGCTGCATTGGAAATTCACCTTTTCAATTCCTCACCCACATTCTTGTAGCATTTCTTTATGCAAAGGTATCTGGCAAGAGGGTTATTAAAAGAAACGTGTTTCCTTCTTTAATTTTCCTCTGTTATATGTACTCTGTACACGTAAGAAGTGAAAAATAAAAGTTATGTTCCAATTATTAGTTAGTACTCAGTGGTAAAGAACACAAGCCTTGCTGTACTCAATACTTCATAAAATGTGAGAAAACCATGAAGGTTTTAATTAATCCGAGAAGGAGACAGTACTTAGCTCTCAGAAACACACAGTGTTGATAACAGGCTCAGATACACCAACTCTACGCCTGTCAGAGATATTTCTAAGACAAGCTGTCACAAATGGTCACAACCAACTCATACCATAGCTCCAAATACCCGGTTCAGACTTTCTCATCAAGTTTATTTCTGAGAAGACCGAGTATGAAAACCCAGTTTTTAGCATAAACAAATTTTATGAGGGACTAGAGACATGCAGAGCGAAGTAAATAGTGGAAAATCCTTATGCCGGGTGCTTTAAGAAAAAAAATTTTCTATTGAAAATTCTTAAAGAGTTGTTTCCACAACTAGACTTGAGCAAGTTATTTGCAGGGAGCAAAATTTATTCAAGCCTGGATTTGCCCCTACGTGAAAATGAGCTAAAAGAATTACATTACACAGAAATAGCTTTAGCTAATCCTTTATAATGCACCAGGGATGTATGCAAATTAATTTCCTTCTTAAAGTTTAAAACATTGCAGAGTGTACAATCATTTTATGATTGTCTGGCAAATTGTTGTAATGTTTGTTTATGCCTGATAATGCATACTACAAAAAATGCAGGAATTTAACAACAGTGTACCAAGGGGACTTATAAAAAACATAGTTATTTGTTCACTGTAAAATAAGAGAATCAAGTCACGCAAGGATGGATTACTGTAAAATACCAGGAATATCTGTAGCATCTCTATGGAAAAGTCTCTACAGGCAAGTTCTATATAAGATCTCTGAAAATTATTATGGAGGACCACCAAATTGAATAGGGGGATGGAGCACCTCTCGTGTAAGGAAAGGCTGAGAAAATTGGGATTGTTCAGCCTGGAAAAGAGACAGCTTAGGGATGGCCTAAATGCAGCCTCCTAGGCCCTGAAGGCAGCTTCAAGAAAGATGGAGAGGGATGTTTTACAGGAACATAGAGTGACAGAATAAGGGGAATGGTTTCAGACTGGCAGAGAGTGGGTTTAGATTAGATCTACAGAAGAAATTCTTTACTCTGAGAGTGGTGAAGCACTGGAACAGGTTGCCCAGAGAAGTCGTGGATGCTCCATCCCTCAAGTATACGAGTCCAGGTTGGATGGAGCTCTGAGCAACCTGGTCTAGTGGATGGTGCCCCTACACATGGCAGGGGGTTGGAACTAAATTATCTTTAAGATCTCTTCCAACCCAAACCATTCTGTGACTCTATTTTTTTTTAATGGGACATCAGACGCTCGTACAGAAGCTGCTCTCTGGAGATCTTCTGGAATATTTTCCTTTGGGATCTATCTACAGTAAATATTCCTAACGGGAACCAGGTTTATACAGCAATGCTGATTTGCCTCACAAAGAAAACCCAGAAGCTAGACTGTCTTTATTTGATGATTAAAGGAAGAAGGGAAGAGGCATCTCCTCCGCTGAAGTATCTGTGAACCAGTACAACACCTGAGCAGCACCACCCACTCAGCTCCAAGTACCTATCACTCATTACTGATATACATATCACACATGCTTAACGGACATGCCAACTCTAAAAACAGCTGATTGCTAATTAAACCATGCCTCCTCTGGACTGAGTGCTCCTGCAAATGACTGCCATCAGCTGCAGAGTCATCTGTCAGCCTAGATGACTTGCTATCAAAGAGTATAAATGCTCCAAGTCACACTGCCACCTCACTGAGCTTGCAGCCTCCAGGTTTTTTTCTGGTGATGGGCAGTACAGGAGCAAGGACTAGTTCTGTATGAGTTATGGGTTTTCTTAACCTATAAGCTTCTTCCTATAAAGTAGAAAGACATCAGAACCTCAACCATGGCCACCAGAAGCTCTCCAAGCTAGCCACAGTGAATAGGAGACTGCATTTGCAGTTGAAGATTAAAAGATTGCAAAAGAATCTAATAACATGAGATACAGTAAATTATGACCTTGAGTCTTTGTTTCTGGCTCATCGTTGCATCTCTACAGCAGTTTGATATCTGAACCACACTTTGCAATAGCAATGATTTTCTAATGTGTATTGTAGACACATAATGGTAAAAAATGCCCACAGAACATCATACAGCCAAAATATTCTCCAGTTCTGTACAAATGTATCAGAAATGGCATGGAATTCTATGTATTTCTAAAACATCTATTACAGACATTGCTAGAAACAGATGCAGTGGTGTTTATATCCTGATTCAAGGCCAGAATAACTCCATTTATTGCTACATAAGGAGCTCTTTCACACATGTACTTGTCAGGTCTCACAGTCAGATCCTAGAAACGGAATAATTTTCCCCAAAAGGAGCAAACTCTTCCTCTTTTCATCTTCCTCCTCTACCTCACCTTTTTTGCTTGCATGGTTAAGGTCTCAAAGCTAGACATACTCTAAGTATAACATCCCCAAGTATAACATTGTACAGAAATCAAGAAATTATGACAACAAATTAGATACTAAATAGAGATTTTACCAAGTAACCTTTGGATTTAACATTTATGTCAGCATCTGCTTGGGCATTTTCCTAGTCCTGAGCCACTTCAAATTGAAAAAGTACAATTTATTCCACATGATATTTTCTTCTATGCCAAGTGTCACACAATGATTATGATGAAAGCAAAGAGTGAATATGTGCTTCTATTAATTAGCAATTATTAAAAGACAGGTCCCCATGATTACTGCTTCTCGGGTGTGAGAATGAATTCATTATCAAGAGACCGCTGCCACCGAGTGAATATCTGATCAGCTTTGGCAGATCGCAAAAGCACGTTAAATAAATGAGTAATCAAACGCTAGTGTATCATTTGTATAAATTACCAAAGGACAGCCTCCCCTTCTGATTGAGAGACACCAGGATTTACGGAGATTATTTACGCAGTTTCCTGCAGCAGCAAGTCCTTGGTTACCTCGAGCCGCTCTTGCAGAGGGAATGATTGTTACGGGAGAGATGGGAACAGACAGCAGTGCAAATAAAGTTTTCCATGTTCTGGCTGAGGGTTCCATAGCACACCACTGCAACAAATCTAGATTTTAACTGAATAGCCTTTTGATCCTCACCACAATCTTTCCATTTCGAAACCACAAAAGTAAACAAAAAGCAAAGATCTCCGAGTGTGGGCTGGGAAGGCAACCCAGGATATTCTAGATCCCAGAGTACACTTCCATTCTGCTGTGCATTTCTGCAGACACTACAGTGCACCATTATTTTTAGAAATATACAGGCCACGGGTAATGAACTAACCCAATGTAACCTCAAAAAAAAAAGAATAGAGCGTTTTCAGGCCCACAAATGTATTGTTTGATATTTAGCTACTACACAAACGTGAGGGCTTTTCTTCATAATTGAAGTTATTGTGAAAATCAATAGGCCACCGGGATATTTCATAAATAGCGACTATAAAAGAAGAAGGATTCAATTGGCAAACAATTACATGTTAATTGGCAACAGAGGCCACAACTTGCTGGCCACTTCTTCATCAGATTATAGAAAAGAAATAACTGGCAGCAAGGAAGTTATTGTACAGATTTAGTTTATATACATTTGAACATATATCTAAGATAAAAACAAAACTGTTTCCTCAAAATTGACCTAAAATGGTTATTGCATATGCTCCAGAATTCCTTTCAGCATGTCTTGCTTAGATCTGAATGGTGGCTAGCAAGCTGTGTCCTCAGCAGGACTGATATTTCAAGTTCATCTAAATTTAGAAGTAGTCCATTTCCTAATGAATTTATATTTCCCAGATTTTATCATTGGGCATGTCTCTTGTGGATAAGGCTTATTTCCTGTGAATATATTCAACAGCAAAGAAGACTACTATTATTTTTCACTCTATGATTCGGAAGTTAAAGAATTTTTTTTTTTTTTTTTTAGAAACTGGTAGAATTTATCAAGTGAATCAGAAAATTATTTATCAGATCTGTAAGTAAATTCCCAACATTTTGGTTGCTGGTCTTTGGTCCAGTAATAGATCCATTTTTTAATTAAAGAGCTCTTGAAGTCCCCCACTTTCACTAAAGCATTATGGTCTCTCCAAATCTAAATTACATAGCTATATGCAAGTATTACTATGGGAAGATTATTAGTAAAAATACAAAAATTATATCAACATTACATATTTAAAATTTTAAAAGTTCTGCTCCTCCTTAATATGTTTTCTTTGTATACTTTGCTGGGTACTTTGTTTGGGGATATTTTGATTATCAGTGTAAATAATGTTTTTGCTTATCCAGTATCTTTGAGACCTGATGGACCATTATTGTTTATTCTGAGCATGAGTGGACAAAAAAAATATTCACCTTGGCTTCTGCTTCAGTTAAAATTCAATCAGGACATAAATATATGTTTGCATGAAGCTGTCAATTGTGGATGTGTTTACAGGGGAAAGCTCAGATACGCATGGCTGGAAATGCTGCATATGCAGCTTCCGGTGAACACAGAGCAGCATATTTATTTAAATAATTTTGAAACTGCAAATTTGAGCACGTGAGAAGAATGGTAAAAGTTAAACCAGGAGTATTTATTTATTTTTTTTATTAATTTGTGATGAGGGACTGGGTAATTTGTTCTGGCTTCTTTACAAAACCAAAAAGGAGCTAACAGGGCAAGTTCAAGTGGTACAGACGAATTATTCAATTGATACTTCCATTTGCAAAGTTTTATTAAGTGAGTATCATTCAGTTACGCTCTTTGTTACAGAATCATTGCACCTCGTTTTCCACAATCTTTAAGGAGCTTTAAAAAGCCAAAGGATTTGTATTAAAAGGGCTCTGGAAGTCCAGTCACTGCCCCTTTGGCTTCTTCTGATGCTCTTCAGAGCATCACACACAACAAAATGCAAATACAAAGCAAGTAAATGTAGTAGAAACAAAGGCAGCACCAGTGGGAAAAGCATCATCAGGCCAATATTTCACCACACACATGGCACTTGTAGTTTAGCAACTCCTTGAATTTAGGGTCACCCATAGATTTCTCTTTCGAGAGGAATCAGCCAATGCTCTAATAAAGGAGTTGCATGACAACCAGTGTTTCCCAGAAACACACAACTGGAGTGACACTCCTGCTTCTGGATGTGACAGACAAGCAGGCCTGTTTTGAATAACATTTGCAGAAAGGCATAGATCAGGAGTTATAAGGTCATACACACATTTCTTCTCCTCTGCCTTCATTTACCAATTAAAATCATTTGCTAACTTGCACATCATGCATCCTTGCACACAGCTATCCACGAAACCTAGGCATTTCCAATATCCTGCTTCACAACCTGCATTGTAACCTCACACTGAAACAACTCTCCAAAACTCCCACATTATTATTGTGTTATCATTTTTCCTTACTGAGTTCCTCTTTGATCAAAATAGGTGCACACCATCCCACGTTCCTCCCCTCCCCAAAACTTACGGCGTTCCTTCCAAGTTTTGTTTATTTGTCTAGATTATGATTAAAATCCTTTTCTCACCGAGATACTTAGGTAAGTTAACATATATAATCTATTTCTAAACTCTCGTTTCATCCCTGCTACTTTGAATTCAGGTTTTGCTTCCCCCCCGCCCTCAGTGTTTCTTTACCTCCTAAAGCTCTCCCACCTATTCCCCCAAGACCACTTTTTTTATGGCAAATAATGCACGCACATGCCTGTAATGCCATACTGAAGCCAAGTGAGTATTAACCATATTAAACAGATCAAATAGACACAAAATTCAATAAGCTGAAAATTGGCTCAAAAGTTCTGAATTTTTGCAGATGATTGAAAAATTTTCTGGAGCAAAAATATTTACAGAAATTTCTACTTTCATCCGAGTAACTTTATTTTATTGTTGCTATTTGATACATTGCAACTAAGAATTTCTTGGTAAGGCTGATTGGCAAAGTGGAATTCCAGTTCAAAATTACAGGAAGGCATTTCCTCATTTCAGTTAAACTCGAATCCAGAAATTCCTTCACTAAAGGTAGACAATTATAAAATTTTACTAACATAGAGATTTCAGACTCTCAAAAGTAAT
This sequence comes from Cephalopterus ornatus, assembly GCA_013396775.1. NCBI lineage: Eukaryota > Metazoa > Chordata > Aves > Passeriformes > Cotingidae > Cephalopterus > Cephalopterus ornatus. Next base: position 110,879 of record VZRE01014896.1, on the reverse strand, counting down.
TGATAGACTTTCATAATGATGATGGAGTGGCCTTTCCTGCGGAAAGCCATGACAAGTAAGAGAGTAGCAGAGCACACCATCACCATTCCAAACAGCTTCCACAGCCCCTAAGCCATGGGTAATTTCTGGATACCTAATGTCACGGGAACAGTAGTTTGATTATTTAGCCATTAGTAACTAATAAAGTTGCTCTTATTTTAATGTTAAGACATGAGCTCTGCTTACTGCTGCAGAAAAAAAAAAAAGATTTAAAATATTTTCCCACAGCAAATCCTACTCGTTTCTTGCATTCATGTGCAGCAGAAAGCATTTACTGCACCAGCATCCAGTAATAGTTAAAGTGGGATAGGTACTGAATTCAACACAAAGACTTTTCCACATGGAAACTTTCACCTGAATAGTGGAGGATGATAGTTACAGAAAACCTCGTGCCATCACACCACCACAACGCAGAAAAAAAAAAGTGCTGCTTTCAGAATATTCCCACTTTGCCAATTAGTCTATGGTTATTTGAGGTAGAAATGCAGTAAACTCCTCTAAAAACCAAATATTGTTCTTGTACTCCAATAGATCTAATTAGAGGAAAACATAGAAGGTGTATTGAGTGCATCTAACACCTCACACCAAGACACACAGCTCCTGGTAATTACACGTACTGGAATTTTAATTGATTCCCATCAAGAGCCATTAAAAATAAAATTTAAAAGTTTCTTTGTAAGTGATCATCCCATTTAAAACTTGTCTTTATGGAGATACAAACAACAGATCTGCCCTACATTGAGAGATCCTGCTAAAGAGGGACCATACTTACTAGAATCACACTGTTCCTCCTTGCATCGGTTTAGGAGACTCCAAATACAATCACAAAACTGCTCTAAGAAATACGTGTTTTTTTACATACGTCCCATGTTGCACCAAAAAGATGAGGAAAGAAAAATTAGAGTCAACTGACAACACCTGGAATCTCTGTGGGTAAAAAAATGTTTTTTAAACAAAGCCCAGATTTCTACTCAACATAGTTAACATACACAGTGCTTCAAGGATCCCTCTATGTCCATGGCCCTGTAACAGTGGAGACCTTGGGGAGCTTCTGGTTTGTATTTTTTTTTTTTAGAAAACTTCATTTCCTACCCTAGTCCCAGGACAAAAGCCAGGAAAAGGGAATCTTTTGCTTCGTAATCAGGATTAAAGGGCCATTTAATTCACATTTACATGGGAAATGTAGTCGAGCTCTTAACTCTTCTTGACTAAAGCAATGGTTTCTATTTTAAGATTTCTTTCAAATTAGAACTTAATTCTTCCTGTTCTCTGCGTTAAGCATAGATCACATAAAAAATTCAAACACCAGTGAAAACTGGTAACTTCCCTTTCACGAGCTCTGTATTAGACCTTCACATTTTTGGCATCACTCTTGCTTTACGTTTCCAGAAACACTATCGAAAAAGCTTTCAGCCAGTGTCGCGGTCGGGGTTGGTCAAAACACGACACGTCTTTTTCAGAAAGCTGGACCTGGGACTTCATTGCAAACGCTGCCGCGACTTATATACATTTTATTATCTACATATGTTCATGCACTATTGGTTTTCAGTAACATAAATAATTCTCAATTGGACACGTACACTGCGCATGTCAGACAACTATGATTCAGTAAGACAGGCAGGAAATCTACTCTGTGACACAGCCTTCCCTTCCGTGTCTGCCACCTTGCCAGGGTGCAGAGGTTCTATCTTTAGTTCCTACTGTTTCCAGAGACCCCAGACCAGCTGGGGCCCCCCACAAGCCATTAAGCCTTTTAGTAAGCCAAGACATAACCCACAGTAAAACCAACACCAAGGAGAGTCAAACCCTTCATCCTCAGCTTTAATTGATCACATATTTCATCTTTCACACGGCCAGCCCCTCGGTGAATATTCACTACAGTGTGATATCAGCGCTGCATGTCTGACTCCTGACGTGAGCACCCCTTCCCATAACCATGGCACTGCCCTAGGTGATACACAGGAGGCACAAGCTCAGTGAGATTTCAGTAGTTTGAGGTGCTTTTGCAATCCATAGCATAAAACAACACGGAGGATCTGCAGAGATGCTGGCAATGCCAAATACTCACTGAACCCTCGCACACCTAAGCACAGCTGAGAGAAAAGCGTGCTAATTTGTAAAGAAAGACTAATAACATCCCCAGCACCAGCATACGTGGAGCAGCCTGGGTCCCAGAAGGAATTGAAAAACACGATATTGATCTGAAAGCCAGAATATTCATCAAAAGTATTGGAAGGATCAGCTACCTAATTAAGTGATTAATCAGAAGCAGTGTGACTGCTTTAGCATAAACACTCATTGTTGAACTTTCATTAACAAAATCTGCATTAATAGGCCCTGTAATACACAGTGACAGAACTGAAGCATTGGCTGAAACCCGCTTACAGGCTTGAGAAAACTGCATTTGGCCCTCAAACTGTTTCCAGCTGTCAAAAATATCTTGTGGAAACAAGCATAAGAGATTGAAAGGTCATAGAAGATAGGTAAAGGGAATTAGGAAAGAAATATATTTAACTGAAGACGGTCAAATTAGCAACAGAAAAATTGAGAAGATAAGCAGCTGCTGTACATGCACCAAAATTTCTCCACAAAGTCCCTTTTCCAGATAGGATCCAGGTAAGACTTTGTAAAGTAACCAGGCAAGTTTTAACTGATCGACATCACATCGTCTTAAGGGATCTTGCAGAGAAATCTGGCAAAGGACATATTTCCATATTTCCCTACACAGCTGCACCATTCTAGTTCCACTGGAACTGCAAATACAGTTTTACATTTACAAAGATGGTCATCAAAACTGTCAGGGATTACAATGACAAATTAAATTGCTTGTTATGCAAATTTGCAATCAAGTACCTCATCAAAAAAAGCAGCAAGTGAGCAATTGTGTTTCTCTACTTCATCACAGCTTCTCCGTCAGGAAAATTAAGCAGTGGGAGATTTGGGGGAGGAATGAAGGCAAACATATTTAGATTATTAGAGCAATGAACTGTAACTGCATTGTAATTTTTCCATACTTACAATTTACAAAAGCTGATTACCTTTGTGGAAGATTCATCTTTAAAAACAAACCTGTGTTACCTATACGTGAGATCAATAAATTACAGGTAAGGAACTTTCACACATGCTCCATCAGGTTTGGTGATTTTATGGATCCTTCCTGCCTCAAATCCTATAAAAACAGCACATGAACTACCAGGGTCTTTAGACGCCTCAAGCTTGCCAGTAGTTGATGGTTAATATGGAGGATTATTTTGGACTAAAATTCCATGAAGGCACAATCATATTAGATTAACAACATTTTTCCACGAAACTAATCACAACGTTTTTGCTCAGCAGTATGACTGTCTGTGTGGGAAACCTATATCCATACAATTATTCAGAAAAATATTCCAAAACAGTTATTTTGGGACATTTGCATATGTAGAAAAAAAAAAAATCTTCAGCACAGGCTAGACACAAGTCATATTCTCTTTATCTCATTAATTTAAGACAATTTAGTTTGATAGGAATGAATTCATCCTCCTGCAGTTTCAACTTGCCCCTAATTCACTTGATAAGTACTGTGGAAATTGCCTGATTATCCCTTAAGTGTCTTGGACATCCATTAGCACCACAATAAATAAACAACTAGTAGCTTTTCAGAAAAAAAATAAAGAAAGAAAGAAAATAAAACCGTAGCATGCAATTTTCCAATCCCTCGATTTTAAGTGACATAATGGAAATAATTCGCAGCTGAAGGAAATAACATTTGGGTTTTATTCAGCTGTTTAAGAGACTGGAAGTGACACAGGGAGATATTAGTCCTTTAAATAAATTACTCTCAGCATCGTTTTCAGCACTTCAAGTATGGAACACATGGCGCAGCTCCTTTGCAAGTGGAGTGCGGAGTGATTTACAATTTGCAAGTTATAAAGCAATAGAAATCAGAGCAAAACAACCTACCCCACATACATTTTATCAGAAATTAAGGAAGTGCTGCAATATCTAACTGGGAACGGTAGATGTGCCCTCAAGAGCAGAATTCTGAAGCTCGCTATCCAATTTGAAAACAGCCTCTGATAACGTGCTTCAGACAAGAAACGTGCTCAGTGTGCACAATTACTTCTCTGAGGCTCCTTTCACACAGACCAAGTTGTTCAAACTGATTTACAGATCTCTAACTTTGCAGCTACATTTACGTCATCTGAATTCGACTGGGAATTGATCCCTGGAAGGGGCTCTGCTTTCCAATCAGACCAACAGTATAACTTCTAATTAAAATCAAGTTTATTGAGGTAAAACAAATAACCCATTATTATGGACATTACTCATGCCTAATTTCCATTAAATGCCAAGATTTAGGACTTCTGAATTTCATACACACAAGAAAAAAAGATCTAGCTTGTCAGGTGAGGTGTGTTTGGATCGGAGAACTGGCAAAGGAGGACAGACTGTGGGAAACACAAAATTAGAGGTTTTATTTCAGAATGTTAAATGTCCCAAACGCTTGTTCCTTCCCTCGAAACACAGCAATAGGAATTGCCTCAAACCCGTGCCCTATTAAATTTCATAAAAGCAGCGCTGGAAAAGCTGCAAACTACGAGTTTCAAAGGAGGTAGAAACGTTTCTCTCATTCTTCCCCTTCTAGCTCCAGGATAGGTATTTTAAGAAAACAACAATCTAAACCAGTAATTAAAAAATTAAGCTTAAATTTAGCGAGAAAGGGAATGTCATTGGCAAAACAACTCCAGCGAGTGAATGACCTGACCATATGTGCAATCACGAGGTAAGAAACTAATTTTCATGGACCTCTGCTCAATTATTGTGAGCTGGCACACTGTTGTCAGTTCTAAAGGTTAATGCAGTAATGAAAGATGACAATCTCGGCTAAGCGATTACTGAATGCCCAAGCAGGTATTCACATTTTAAATTAAAGGTGCTCCAAGCAGCCTGAGGATGTGAGGTTTGTCCCAAGTCCCTGTCACGGCCCAGGCAGGGTGTTAACTGAGGCTCCGAAGCACCAGGTACAGCTCTGGTGCCAAGATGATGGCAGAGCTCCAAATGCAATATTCTGCCCAAAACTGAGACAAAATTACGACACCTGAACTGTTCATAATTGAACCCATTGTGATTTTTCAGAAGACAAAAGTTCTTCTTAGGCTCCTGCTTAATGTTTCCTAGAATCTCATTTAAATTTTCTGAGATGCATTAGGGTAAATCAGGAATTAAATTAGAAGTTACTAACCACAACTCCAAACCCCTTTTTAAATAAACCTTTTTGCATATGTAGAATCTCACTGATGACTGTCATGTCTTTATCTGGAGACAATTTTCTCCAGGGACAGATCCAATACTGACACATCCAGCATGCCCAAACAAATGCTCCATTAGACTCACCCAGCTAACAGAGGAGGAGGGGGGCTACTACACACTTACAATCTGGGTAACCTCAAGCCCACTGAAGTCTTTATTATGCCATTCATAAATAAACTGTAACTAGCAGCAATGAACCAGAATTAAGGGGTCTGGTCAGATATTTCAACTATATCCTGAGTCCTGCCACTCATAACACCAAAATGGTCTCTTGGCCACCTCAGATTTAAACAAAGCAGTGGTATTTTTACATTCATAGGCATCACTAACATCTACAAGATGGTTACTAAGTTCCCCCAAGCAATTCCTACAAGGCCAAGAATGACAGCAATGATAATGTCTCCTTTCAGGGTGAAAGGGCTTTGTAATTAAGTAATTGATTAATCCTGCTTGGACCGTTTCTTGCAAGTCTTGGGTCATTTGTCCGATTATTTCTCCAGCTGAAATCCTGGAAAGGAGGTCTAAAGTTTAATTTCAAGGTTACTTTGCACTAACTGTAAGCAGATGAGGACAGGAAAGGTTTAATAAGTGAAAGAGCACCACGGACTCCTCCAGAAAAATAAACTGTCATAAGCTTCCCAAAATGTCATAAGATATGACACTCAGAAATTATAACCAAACAGAGGGTATGAAGTTTTATACAGGAGTAGTTTAACTTGCAGCTTTTACTAATGCCAGGATTTAGGGATGGGTAAATAGCAAGCTCTATCTGGAAAGAAAACCAAAGAGAGATGATACACACTCAGTGATTGAGGAAGAAGCTTTAGAGAGCCAAAATATATCAAGTCAGTTTTCATATTAAGCAAGCTTATTTGGTATTATTTGGTTTTAAGACAGTTACTAGTTTTCATAAGCAATATCCCCATGAGAATCACATGTAAAAAGAAAAAAAGGCCAATCTACTTTTTCCCAGAACCTACCATCGGCTTAAATTCCAGCTTTGTTACTAATTGCATTGGGACAGAAGAGTCAAGGATGAAATGGCAGGCATGATCTGAGGGCATGCTTGATCCCAAATCAGAAATAGGAATCCATGTCTTTGTGTAAAAATTAATTATTAAATGTCTCAACAACACTGGAATTCGAGGCTCTTCACACCACCATTACAGACGTATGGATGAAAGCAGTGAAAAGCATAAAAGGAGACATTGCAATGAAGTTTTTTAGCTACAGATAAAATAACAAACCAGCAGTTACTACTGAAATTAAGAAACATTTGAAATTTTTTTTTAATCTCTACACAGTCCAAGAAGTGAGCATCTCCATGTTGAAGTTTTACATGTTCCTTTACAAGAAACAGCAGAAGAAAGTCAACTAAATATTCAAATTTTATGCATTTAGCATTGATAACAATTTGTTGCTTACATCACATAAATTATATAGCACCCCTGTTAAGAGTAAAGGTTAACACATCCTCCACCTGTTACATTTTCAGCATGAAAAATTGCTAATAAAGTGCTTTGGAAAATGCAGCTGAGTTCCCCTCTTGGAAACAGGAGCAAATAATGAGTGCCCCAATTCCAGATTTTCCTGGGTTTAAGAGCTAATGAGATTTTGATTTTTAAGATCAGCATAGCAGCATGTAAACACCGGGGCAAGAACAAATGTAAAATGATGAAGTACTAAATGATGTTGAGGTCACTTTTGTTTCCAGAGACAGCAAAATACTCAAACTGAGATTTAACTTGAACATTTTCTGCCGCTGTTCTTCATGTCATTCATTACCACATCCTTTATTCTTCAAATTAAAATGTTCATACAAACAGAAATTAATTCTATTATATTTAGCACCTGGCAGGCACTTACTGACTTCAGCACAGAAGGGTTTCAAATCCCACCCAAGGGAAAAGATTAAGCCTAAGGTTAAACAGAGTGAATTCCTGCCAGCTGTCCTTTGAGCAAACTGAACAAAATGGATTGAAAAATAGAAAACTGACCGCAGAATATATTACATTTCTTTGGTTTTGAATATTTTTGTGTTTTAAATTAATCTTTAGAATAACAAAGAAGCAGCAAAGTAGTGAAAAAGAAGAAGCAGCAAAGCAGTAACCACTTTTTTTTTTTTTTAAATGGTGATTGTCAGCGGTACCCTTTATATCGCCTTCTATTATTGCTTACCCTTTTTTAAATACTGGAAGCTGATGGAGGATAATGAAACAACCAGGTTTAAGAGAGACCGCATTTCAGAAACTACTGTTTTTGTCATTCTGCTCCCAGGTCGAGGTCAGAGAGGGAAATGCTGCTCCCAGGCTCTCTTTATAGCCCCAGTGGTCTCCCCAGCAGGGTAATTACGGCCGGTCGAGCCTCCCTGCTACACCTGTCCTGTTCTACAGTCATTATGTTCGACAATCTGGGGCGGGAAAAAAAAAAAGCACTCAAACCTCAAATAACTAAGAAATTTACAAACATTTGTATATAATTATGTTACCCTGTTGGGCTTTTGAATAATAAAATCTTTCACTTCACGGTCCTCCCTGTCCAGACTCTAAGAAACAGCAATTCCTTCACACGTACCCGACAATTGTATATTTATTTACTATGAGAATTTGCATTAAAGGTGAAACAAGACAGTTTTCTTTAGAGTCCTGCATCTGTCATGCTATAAACATACCTTTATACTGCCCAGTGTTTAATTAATGATATAGAAAAACAAAAAAAGCCTGATCAGGTGGAAAAACTTCCAAGTTCAGGTCATGAACTGTAGCCTTTTACTTTTTTCTATTAGAAAAATACACTAATTTTATTGCTATTTTACAAGACCTTCAAAGGCTATGCTATTATTAAATATAACAATCTTCCAACAAAATATTGTCCTTTTACTCCTAAGCCTTTATCTGCTAGTTGCAGATGATATCACATTCACTTTTTAAATAATATTTAAAGGTCAAACCAATAAGGCATAGAAAATGTTGAACATCTTGTACAATTCAAACAAAGCACTGCAGAAGCCACAAGGGGTTACTTGCTAAAATGATCAAGCACTTTTTAACGTATTTATTCAATGATTACCAGGGGCACAATGTAATCCACTTCTAACAGAAACCCACGGGAAGGGAAGACTCTGCTAAAAATTCCTTAAAAAAAAAAAAATTTTCCGAGTTTCTTCCTCATCTCTTTTCAAATTGTGTGAAGGAGAAGATACAGATCAGAATATATCTAAATTACATTTTATTATATAAAGATGCCTAAGCTAGTTTTAAACTGCTTCAGACAATAAGGACTTCCAGATGAGGGAGGTGACCAAGCTGGAAAGCACGGGGGTCCATGGGACAGACAAATCCCATCAGCCTTAAGAGACTCTTGGTGTACTCCGAGCACTTCTGCCAACACAGGCAGTTTCTTACACAGGATAAAGTTTTTAGCTGCTCACCTAACTCAATCTCCCTGGGTTATTGCAACTTTGCCCTGATTACTGCCACCTCATCCCCGACGAGCGGAAAAAACAGGCAAGAGAAAGTATTCATTTTTCTGATTCTGACTAACGCAATTTAACAACTCAAACCTTTAGCCAGCCTCGATCAGATGCTGCTGAGGACATCTCGTCTACATGCAGAGGTAACAAACAGGTAGATACTGAACTACAGTCCTGTTCCTATTTGAGATTAAGTGTGTGCATTTTTTTTTTCTCATGCCACGAATTCGTTCAGGTTAGAAGGGACCTTAGGGGAGCACAAAACCTGCTGCTCCAAGAGTCTCATGGAAGCTGCTCAGGGCTTTATCCAGACCAATCTTTATGGTCTGCCAGGCCAAGTTCTAGGTGTTCAGCCTATAGCAACTGTTCAGCAATCCCTGAAGCCATAAAATCCTCTGCCCACACACTCCTATCTGCATGAAGTGCAATAAACATGCAGAAAGAAAATTCAAAAGCAACAGTGGCTCAGAGAGGTGTTTTGAAGTCAGCACCCTCTACCTGTGCAAAAAACCAAGCTTTCAGTTCTTCTGAGAAGAAAAACATTTACATCAGTTTTCTTTCTCCCTGCATAGGTAAGTGCTGCAGTCTACAAGCCATTACCTGCCAAGTGTCACACATTTCTCTGATCTAAAACGCACATGCACAAGAGAAGAGGGAAGCACAGCCCCGTGTTTCATGAGAAGCTGCATCTTGCTGGAATTCCACATCAGATGCTGAGCCTGCAGGAGGTGTAGATGTGCCAGCAGAAGGACACTCCAGTACTGACAAGAGGCAGCAGCCAAGCTCCTCTATCCTTTCAAAGATGAGCTACTTTTGCTCCCACCAGAACAACAACTTTTGTGTGCCAAAGTTAAGGGACAGCTTCAAGGCATCAGCGGATTCTGACTGCCAAATGCCACCACGGTGGACTGAGCCCTTCTTCAGATCCCTGTAATTCTGGGCATCAACTCTATTTCGAGGTACCAGTTAGGAAAGCACTTGAGTACAGCCTTTTTTAAGCCTTCATTTCAATAAAACAAATGCCTAAGGCAACATTCAGAAATGCATTGGCTTTATTGGTGAGATAAAAAAGAAAGCCTTCATGCCAACACAGGTCTGTTCCTCGCTGAAAACTTATACATGGAGGAAAAAAACAGAAAGAGGACAGTAGGAAAGAAAACTTCTAAAGCAAAACTTGACCTCCACTGTTGGTGCCACGTGAACAAACATTTCAAAGCTCGTGTGTATGGTGGGTACACTAAAACCTCGTGAGTGAGGGGGCACATATGCCTATAACAGAGATTTATGCACTGTATTTATGAGATTTTGTGCTCTATTAATATGTTAAAATAATTATATATGTACATACAAGTGATATTCATGTACTCAAATATGATTGCTGTAGTTTGCCAACAAAAAGTTAACTACCACGTCTCCATCCCACGACAGCAGAGCTGCACTGCACTTGGTTCAGGGGAAAACCATCTCCAGACAGATGTGTTTTAACGAGTCTACTTCCTTAGAAATCCCTTCTAGCAGGGTCTTTCAAAATTTCTGTTGAGTAATATTTATCAGTTTTTGCAGACTCAACCACCTGTTTCTGGAGGATCCTGCTCCAATTTTGATTGATGGACTCAATTATTGTGCCAGCATTATCTCACAGCAGCAGCACAACTTTCTGCTTGGCTTGGTGTTATCGTGGATATTGTGCTGGTACTGACAGTCCAAACACCAACAGAAATGCAATTTTCATATTCCCAGAATGTTAAAATATAAAGAAATTTTCTCCTGCTCATGGTGAGTGTTTCAGACAAATTCTGTCTCCTTTGAAAGAGATCTTTCATATTGTATTCCTAGTAAATTTTAAAAACAGACAAACCTCCATCTTATGCAAAGAAAAAAAAGCATCAGAAACGCCTTAACTATTTGGAGATTTGTTATCTTACTTGCTTAGATAACAATTGTGTGAGTGGATACATTCTGTGTAGATTATTGGGGATATTTAGTTCTGAAAACAAGGGTATTCTGTGATCTTATTGGGTGAGAAACATCTATTTTCTATTCTAGACAGCACCGTGTTTCACCTGGGATCCTCACTTCAATCAACAGCAGGAGCCTTATGTCCTCCCAGGAATGCCCTGGTGTGGCCCACACCACTGGTGTCACCAGCTGCCACCACCAGCAAGGAGCATAAAAGCCATTTTATACATTTAACCCAGAAGTCAGTGGTGTTTACACAGACCTCACCCATTTTAAGCAATTAAAAATGTCCCAGCAGATGAATTACAAAGCCTGCTTAATGCTAAGACAGACACTTCCTTAAAAAAAATATACATAAACTTTACTGAAGATACTCAGAAGAGGTAGAAAGAGATGAATATTTAAAAATATAAACCATGAGCTGTACTTCAGTGATATTGAAGGGAAGGTCCCTTTCACTACAAAATTTATAATAAAAATCTCTTCCCTGACAGGCTTATAGATATTAAAGAAGGTCTTAACAGCTACTTTGCCAAACATGAAAATACATTAGTGAAAGTGGTTTTAATATCTTGTGTAACTGTTAAAATTTTAATCCAGTTGTGGAGAAGCGACATTCAAAAAGAGACAGAAGAAACAGCACAACCAGACACCACTTGTGAAGAAGCAGAGAGAGAGTAGATGTTCTAATCAGCCACTCCTGGGCTCTTGATCTCCTTGTTTCCACCTGTCAGGTGCTCAGCGTTTCTCAGCAGTGCTGGAAGGAAGAGACAAGGCAACAGCTGAATTGCAAATTTAGTTTTTCAGGTGTTCCTTTTCTCCCCACAACACAGATGTTGTTGCCATCAGCTTCTCTTGGTTAAGTTCCCTCTATCTGGCTTTGCCAATAAGGTAATAATATCTTTTAAAAATAGGAAGATGGCAAGCTGATTTAAAGAAAGCTGTTGAGTGCTGTAATAAAACAAGTTATATCACATTTCAATCCCTAAACACTTTTTCTCAGAAGAACAATAGAACATCCTATTTCCTCAAGAGCTTCTCCACTAACTGGGTCCACTTTGTTACATTAATATCATTGCAACAATTTCCAAGTGCTCTTTAATCATGTTTTCAAGTCGCAATCTAAACAGGTACTTGAATTAAGGTCATCAGAAACAGCTCAGTTCTGAAGCAAGTGGGATCTTGTCCTGTACAGGAGACAGTAAGGAAGCAAGACAGAAGAATGTATCCTTGGGATGATGAACTCTGTTTATACACTTCTTCTCTCCTTCTTACAAAGCAGCAGAAAACTGCAGTGTGTGGACATCCCATTTCTGCTTGGGTTGCACCAGTCTGAGGAACCTGTGGCCTTCCCAGCACAGGGTATTATAGCTCTTACTAGTTTCAAAAGCAACTAGAAAACTTTATAAAAAAAATAACAGGCTATTAAATACAAAACTAAAATATATTTAGGTCAAACAGACCATAAACAGCAAATTGGTAATGGCTGGCAGACCTCTCTGAGGAAATCTCACTAAAAGCTTGCCTAGTTCATCTATTTTTTTTCCCCAAGCATCATCTAGTAGCCTTTTAAAGCACAGAACTGAATGGATAAAGACCTCATCTGGTCAAGGTGCTCCTTTTTTCTAGTGGAAAAAAATATGCTGAAGTATTCTCTGAGGGCTTTTTTTTTTAAAAAAAAAAAAAAAAACAAAACCCAAAAGCAACAAACCTACACAAAACACAACACCAAAACCAAACCCCCACTGTATTTTACAGGTGAGTAATAAGAGATATTTATCTTTCAGAAACTGGTTAGAACATGTAGTATGAAAATAAAAGTTCCCCAGTTTCTTAAACACCTGGATCTCTTCCCCAACCAGACATCAGACTGCCAGCCTTTTGCGCCTTAGAGAATTTCTCCCCTAACCTACTCAATTTTTATTTCATATCCTCATCAGGGGGAAAATTTGCCCAGTTTTTTCTCTATTCCCGCGTTGTCCATTGAAAAGTCCACAGACATCGGGGGCAGTGGTGGTGGTAGTGGTTACAGCTGCAAATGCATTCACTTCTCAGGGTGTTTTTAAAAGGTCAGAATTGTGCTGATTATTCCAAATGGAAATCTTGACCCTGATGTTTGTACAAGTTAATTGACTTAAAACTACAAGGCAGCGAGGCTTACCTTGATTTTCTAAAAACTAAGTCCATGCTACATACAAGTAAGTCAGCATGCACTGTGCTGTGCACAGACTGATTCACTGCAAAGATCAGTACAAATACAGCTCTTCTTCCAAGTGATACCATCCAACTGCAGCTCTGTCAATTCTGCAATTTTCCTCTTGGAAACTGTTTGCAAAGAAAATAATGTGGATGGCCTGAGCTGGCAAGTTCAGGGTTCCGTTGTCTTGTCAGTTTAGGACTAAATGATTCCCCCTTAGTGCTTTAGAAAGACTATTTTGGTTTTCCACCATAAAACACAAACTTTGTATTCAAGATGCTCCCACAATTCAGCTCTTGGTTACTGTGATCCACTTATGCAACTGTTCCAGTGATGGTTTGTACAGTAGCCAAGAAGGTGGGCATGGGGCTGGTAGACAAGACATCATTAGGAGCAGGAGAGATCTCAGTGACACTTTGCATTTTTATGCATCACCGGAGTTGATGTAAGGGGGAATTCCATTCCCTTGCAGAAAGGAAGCTGGCACTGGTTTCTTCTCAAACATGTCCCAGCCCCACTGAGCCACTGAATTTGAATTCTCCGTGTTATGAGACCTTCTCAGGCAGAGCTCCTTTCTCATTTAGATTTCACCATAACCCCGCTTAAGTTTCATTTCGTAACCTGCTTCCACAGAAATACTTAGAACACCTTGCTGTTATTTTTCTTCAGATCCATTTTTTCTAACAAACTTATTCTACTTTAGCTACAAGGCCTTGCAGTACAACGAGCAAAATGTGACTGCTCCAGGTGTTGAAGGTCTTGTGGACACACACACGCACACCCCTGACGTGCTGCATGTGCACAGCAAATCTGACACCTCGTGGTGCTGCACCAGACACCCAGCGAGGGGGTTGCATGCCTGCTACGCTTCCTTCCTATAAGTTTTACAGTTAAAAAAAAAATTAAACAGTACATTTGTTTCATGAAATGCTAATGCACCAATGTACACTTCTTGAAGGGTTTTTAGACCATTCATTGCACCATTAGGATTTTTTTTCCCCTTCTATTTAATTCAATCTGCTGCTTCTTGTGAAGTAAATTCTGTTGAGTGACTGACTGACAATTTTTTTCAGCAACAACTTCATTGTTTCAGTCAAATCTACTGTGTAGTTAAACACCACTGATTATTTGCACGATCTTTATAATGAAAGTGTCCTCAGTGTGCTGGCTGACTTTGCTGTGTGAGGCCCAATATACACATTAATCATGTAGCTAATCTAGTTCTCATCTGACCTTGATTTAGTAAAACCACAATATTGCAAAGAAATTAGGTCTTGTGGAGATATTTTATCAGCCTTAGAAATCTTTATTGCTACCTACTTTTTCACTTTGCAAAAGGATTGAAAGGTTATTGGATATTTTACTCATATTCTGCCTCTCAGCTCTTTCTCTTCTCTGTTTATGAGTTTCAGTCAAACACTTTGTGTGGGGGTTTTCCTTCTCCCTGAGGATTTAAAAACAGTCTTAGGGAAAAACAGGTATTTTCATGAAGGTTTTCATTAAAAGACTCAGTTTCAGGAAAGCAGAGAGTAATAACACTGTGAAGGTATTATAGCCAGGTCTTAACCTGCTCCCATAACACTCCCTTGGCACATTTATTACTAACACATACTCTCATAATCTTCAGATTTTTATAGTAAGAACGCTGGGAAGGGGAATTTGCTCATTAATTGGAATACAAACACAAACATTCAACTGTGCCCTGATCTTTCTGCCATGAATATTTATAGCCTAACAAGCAGAAGTTCAAAGGGAAGGGAGCGATGTGACAGGTTCACATGGGACTCCAGCTCTTGTGGGCACCAGAGTTCTTAAAAGCCCTACATACAAAAGCCACAAAGACGATAACTGGCACTGGAGAGATCAGGTATGGAGTAGAGTAAGTGTTACTTAACCCCAAGAGTTTCAATTTAACCAAAATCCCCCCTCATACAGCAGCTGAAGAGGCTACAGAGGTTGTAGGAGCAGCTCCACCACCCTCCTCCCAGCCAGAGGAGTCCCTGTGCTCAGCCTCTCTGATTAGGATTTATGTAACAGAGGAGCTGTTAAAACACTTTAAAAATTGCTTCAGAGTAAGAGGGTTTTTTTGACCTTTCAGTGATGAATGTGAACTGAGAGATGCTAAGGTTCGCCCTCCCATGATGATAATCCTCTTGGAAACCTGACCAGTGTTCCTCCTTGCCTCGGGCAGGTGACAGTGGCAGTGATGACATGTGGTGTCATGCTATCAAAGTTGGACAACTTTAACTCGGCACTGGAGGGCAATCTTTGGACTTGCATCACTAGAGTGTGACCCCTGTATATTCCAAATACTCTGTTCCACAGAGATTTATCCTTTATTGAGTGCAACATGGGTACTGCTCCCCCTTACAACAGTGTTCCAGTTTACCTGGATGACCTACACATATAAAAGCTGCAGGAGGAACGCTGAAGACACCAGTTATTGAAAACAAGGACCAGAGAAAGATGCCGGTATAAAAGCAAGGCTGCAATCAAAATTTACAGACAGGTTGTAACTATTCCAAAGCAAATTATTTTAAGGTGGCAATTCTTTTCCGTGTTATGCCTAGCATCTTGCCTCAAATGAAGAGCACAAAGTTCAATAGTACTTTCCTTTCCCTCCAACTATTTAACCTTTTGCTTGCGAGGAAAAAAAAAAATACACTTTCATATGGTAGCCTTAGAATCCAGGTAAAGCCACTTCAGGTCCCCATGAATTGATGGTCTTTATCTCAGCATAAACTCGAATGAGGTGTGCTCAGAAGCCATGGGACAAACAAACTGCCCTGAAGGTACGAATGAAAAACACAGTAAAAACAGGAAGAGCAACACAGAGAACCAAGCGAGAATATGGCAAAGTTGGGTCAGGGGGCCCAGATAAGTCATGCTGTACGTGTCAATCAAGACCCGGTCACAGCAGATGACAGGCCATGTTAACATTTTTCCTTGTCTCCCAGCACCACAACACCCCCAGGAGTGGCCTCTGCCTTGCACTGCAGTGAAGATCTGACCAAGGCAGGCTTCAGCCTGAGCTGCAGCCCCATGTTAATGAGCCTGGTCTACAGTAAACCAAAATCACGTTCAATTAAAAAAAAAATAAATCTATTCCTGAGCAAACACTGCTGGTTTCAAAGTTTCCAGTCCTTAGGTATTTTTTAAAATGCACCTGCCTGTGTTATTCTGCTCCCAGTAGAAGCTGAAATGCTGCTAAACACCACTTCAGCCTGCTGCTTTTGGCAACCTGAGAACAAATATGCCCCTGAAACAGAGAGCAGAGGCTTTGCAGCAGGTCATCCTGATCCTGAAACTGGGCCTACGGGAACCAGCAGGGCAAAAGCAGCCCTGTAAAGTGTCATTCAGATGCTGTTATCTCCATTTTTATTTAGCACTGCATACACATCTGAGAACCAAATCATTTTTATTGTATCTACAAGCAAACACATTCTCTATCTCATTTCTACTGCATCTATGGTACTTTTAACTTCTAATACATATTTACATGGTTAATTAAGCATAGTGACTTAAAAGACATTTTAAAATGGTAATTATCAACTGGAATTACTCCCAGAAGTAATTTCTAAAATCTGGGGCACTGCATTTCACTAGGATTCAGTAGTACTATATAGTTTCCTACTCTTTTTTATTTTTTTTTTCCCAGCTAAATGTAGATCACAAGACTATTTGATCCAGATGAAACTGCTGTGATAAACACACTGGGGCTTTTCACAACTAGTATTACTTCTCTAGCAATTTCAGAGGAAAATCTGACGATACAGCTAAGACTGCAAACATCTAAGTAAGAGACTCCCTGCAGTTTGGAAAGGGAAAGTCAACAAGCACAACACACTCGCTTCCAAGATGGTGCAGCATTGAACAGCACAGCCATAAACTATTCTAAAATACCAGGAACTGAAATTCCCTTTACACCTATGCACAGGAAAAGCCTCTTCCTTCTCTAAAACTGAACGTAAGCTACTGGAGCTGAGTCTTGACATTCAAAATTGACAGCAAATTTAGTTTGCCCTTTCAGGGCACATGAGGATTTTCAGAGTGGAAAGGTACACTTCACCTTAATTACAGGTACCACAGCACTTGCCTTTCATTATAGGATAATAATTCCCATTTTAATAGATTTTCTTGTGAAATAACCATTTTACATCTCTATAGTTCAGAGCAGCACTTCAATACTTTATCTTGCATCATACATTTGTTATCGTCCTATAGGATAACTTTTCTTCATGCTGTGAATTTCCTCTCACATTAAAGTGTTTTTTCTAAAAAAAAAAAAATAAAATTCTTTTCCTTCTTCCCCATGAACATGGATTATAAAACAGTCCTTAACAGCCTGACCATATTTATTTTATCCACCAAATTCCCACCTCATTTAGTAGTTTAGATTAAAAATAACAGATCTATATTGCTTAAGCTGTCAAAACTTCATAATTTCCCAGAATCTAGTGCTTGACTCAGCAATCTAATTAATGTTCTTCTGCATGCTTTTGTTAGACCCCTATGTGTTTACTTCAAACTTCTTGATAAATACATATTTCTGGTAATTTATCAATAATTAGATTCGATCACCACATCTCTGGTCTATATACTTTATAAAATAATTATGTAAATATATAAATCAGTCTTCTAGTAATTGCTAACCTCGTAATTATTAGAAGTACCTAAAAATCACATTACCTGGAAATTATTCACTTTTATCCCCAGATCTTTTCACATCTGAAGTCTGGCCAGAGATAACTATCAGCTTTCTCTCTAGACTCTTTTTTTTTCTTCCATACTGGTAGAAGCCTATGAATAATATCTCTAGGAGAATCATTAGCTGTGACCCCATGTATTCCACAAAAAGTACCAAAGCCAATAGGAAACTTTTATCCAACTTCCAAAATAGGTTCAGTTTACACTGTTCCTACATGAAATACAATCAGCATCCTACACACGAAATTCTCCCAGAGGCCAATCCTTCTGCCAGCATTTCCCAAGATAGTCTACACTACTATTTACTACTAGAGTACAAAAATAAATTAAAAAAGTAAACATTTAGTTTAAGAATACACATTCAGACATGTACCTCTGCACACTGTCCCCTTTTTCCCCATGCCCCTCCAGTTGTTAACCCTTTTTTTATCCCCCTCTAGGTTATAAGTCTTCCAAGAAAATACTGTAAGTTTTTAGGGCACTTTACATCTATATATCCTGACTTAAACTGGTCATTAGACACAGCCGCTGTAACAAACCAGTTTTGAACCTCCACAGCAGACTTAAATCCCTGCAGCCAGGGGGATGAAGAATTTCTTCCACAGAGTTCCCACAAGACAGGATTTTATACCTGAGCAGCTGCGTTTGTTAGCCCAGCTTTCTGTGTAAAGCACATTTTTAACTGAACACTGGTGCCTCTGCTATTTCCAAGTAATTTACAGTCAGATGGTTCACTATTTCTATGGTTAAATTATATTTACCCAAAAAATGAGTGTGATCCACTTTGAATAGGGCTAGCACTTTTCCTCATGATATTTTGAGTATATTATGGCATACTACATACTAGAAGGATTTTTTTATGTCTAGAAAAATTAACTGATTGTTAATTACCTTTGCTCTTTCATCAGGCTGTTTTGTTGGTTGCTTTTCCAGATGAAGCATTTAAATCAATTCAACTACTGATCAACCGTGTGATCAGATGAAGCAGATTTTAAGCAGCATTAAAATATCCCCCTAATTCTGTGCTTTACAGGCTGCCAAGAGTGTGAACACCAGCACATCCCTCCAGTGAACCTGCAGTGTTCTGCACTGGCGCCACAGCTTGGTCCAAGGCAGGTATTTTAACGCATTTTTCACTGGAGGATCAAATCTTTTCCACATTTTCTTGGCGTCAAAAATATACCAAGTTTCTCAATAATAAATAGTTTAAAAAGAACAGAATAAGATCTGATTAGATGTTCCTTAATATATCCCAGGCTTGCAATACAAATGCTTTAAAACTTCAGTCTCAAAACTCAGTAGATACAAACATCTGTCATAATTATCTCTAAAATTCAAGAGGAAAAATTACCTTACATTGTTTTAAGTTTTCAGGCAAGTAGATACACCAAAAGGTCATATGTACCCTTGAGGTCAGAGTCTTAAAGGACACCTGAAAAACCTCAACAGGAAATTTCTGTAGATGCATTCATTTGTATTTTGCTGTGGGCAAAGGAGCCGTGCAGTTTCTAACAAATCAATGCAAGCCAAACCAAAATTAGCAAATTGCCTGATGTGACAAAACGAAGTTGAACACTCACCTTCAGAAGGAGGAAGCTAGCAAAGCTAATAATACAATTTACTCTGCTACTAACAA
This sequence comes from Cephalopterus ornatus, assembly GCA_013396775.1. NCBI lineage: Eukaryota > Metazoa > Chordata > Aves > Passeriformes > Cotingidae > Cephalopterus > Cephalopterus ornatus. Next base: position 91,577 of record VZRE01014896.1, on the reverse strand, counting down.
TCTGCTGTGGCATAATGGTAGGAACTCCATTTTAGAGGTCTTTTCCAGCCTAAATAATCTTACTATTCTAAAATGTAGAGGGTTCTTTTAAAAAAATGAGAACTTAAAAATAGTTTCATGTCTCTTTCGCAGCACATTCCCCTCATTCCTAGTGGGATCACACTAAGATGAGAGTTCCTGAGATTTCCTGTTGTTCCTTGCTGAGCTCCAGAGACCACTGGTCAGGCAGGGAGATGAAAGGTCATCACGCAAGGCAGGAGGAAACCTCAAAGAGAAAGCTCTGCGCTGAATGATGATGCCTGTGCTCTCCTACTGCGAGAGCAGGAAAAATACCTTACAGCTCAACCCTCAATCCTAACCAGGCATTTCCCAGGTAATGCATTTCTCATCCACTTTCTCCCTGCAGAAATTCAGCAACACAACTGTCTCTCCAGAGCGGGTACCACTGCTGAGCCCATGGCACTGCTGCCAGCAGGATGAGAAGAGCACCTTGCCGGGCACATAACAGAGGATCTGTGTGGGGCAGGACCCATTATTTCTATCCCTGGATGATTTTTGATAGAGACAATCAAACATTTGTACTAAAACATCACACAAGTTTCAAGTAACTTCACAGTTCTACCTGGCAAAGAGTTGGTGTCTGGAGGAGACAAGATCTCTACTGGATTCCACTGTCTCACGTCCCCAGCCAGCGGAGCCTTCTTGGACAGAAACAAGGGGGCTTGGGGGTGAGTTTTTCTGGCGTGTTTTGGTCTTTGCAGGTGGGTTTTTCTTGGGTTTCCTTGGTTTGCGGTTTTTTTCCTTTATGTTTTGGTTTGGTGGGTTTTCTGTTTAGTTGGTTTGTTGGGGGGCTTTTCGGAGGGGTGTTTTGTTCTTTTGGGGTTTTTTTTCTTTTGCTGTTGTTTTGGGTTTTGGTTTGTTTGTTGGTTTTTTTTACTGGGCAATTAAGTAAGCCATATTTTTTTGAGGTCAATCCTAGCAGCTTGCAAAGCAATTCACCTGGAGCTGAGCGTGACCATTTGCCTGGAGCTGCAAGATCGGGAAAACCATTGGTGTGACCTTGATGTCATTTCTGCTTGAAGCAGTGTTAGCAGGCACTTGTTTCTCCCCTGAAACTATTCCCTTTCATGCAGAAACTCTCCGCTGTGGGAAGCTATATTCCTCCTGATCTGGATTCCTAAAGCAACCGAGGGCAGTGGTGTACAAGCACAGCAGCCTCAGGGGAGTCCTGAGGAGCAGAAAACACGATGAAGCTTTCCGTGTTTCATTCTGTAATACAGCAGCTGCAAAAGCAGAGGAGAGGCTACTGCTATATGTCACTCAGAAATAATATCACCCAGACTGCCTTGTGATAAAGATAAAATGCACATGTGCTTCTTGAATGATAACAATCTATTTCTCTTTTTGAAGTTTGCTGTGAATCCAAAGTGATGTTTCAACCAGCACATAATCCACCACAATTTTCATGCACAGGCTACAGACATAGCACATGCATTTAATAAGTTATATTTAATAGGTCATAAGCAATACTATTTTCATTTAAAAGTGTATTGTAAGCTATTCTCTAACTCCATTCCTGACTTTTCACTTTCAGATATGATTCTGGATATTTATATTAGTATTTAAGATAATACAAGGGACAGACACAAATATATATTATACCAGTTGTCGACAGGCTAAGCTGTGGACCAGGTTATTGTTTCTCTGATTAAAAGCAAGATGAATTCATGCACCAGAATAACTTATTTGTTTCTTACGACTTCATATCACCAGAGCTTTTCTCTTCAACCTGTCAGATGAAGTGCACGTTAAATATTAGCAGATTTAAATCTAACATGTTAAGAGTTTCTTTTTATGTCCTTTTCTGCTTCAGCTCATTACACACATCAAGACAATAAGCTGTGAGATATATTGCTATATATAGTGAACATATTCTGCCTGACACTGAATGCTAATCTATTCTCAGGACTAAAACTTGTTAGAAAATACAATATAGAGGCACTTATTTATTATTTCTCCTCCCCTCCCCCCCCAAGATGCACTACAAGCTCCCACCCAATAAAGTTTCAAGCTATCAAAAAATCAGATGGTCTTCTCAACACCTTTTTCAGGTTTTCCTTTGCCAAAGTCAGTTAAAATTTTTATTTTAATGCTTCTTGGTGTTTCAGATGTCATTTAAAATGCAGCCAAGGAGGAAAAATACTTAAACTTATCCACCAGTAATAGCTGGGTCATCAAACTAGGTTACAAGGGGGAGGTTCCTTTTTGTCATGTTGTTGAAGCAGCATTAAGAGATATCATCATGAAACTAGTGGTGGGAGGGGAAGCCAACCTAAAAAGACTGGGCTGCATTCTGCTTTGGCATACCCAGTAGCAACTTGGATCAAATCAGTGGTTTCACTGTAGTATGAAGGAAATAAAAGGTTTTTTTCAGAATTGATATCCCTCTCCAGGAATATGGCAAAAACAGAGGTCCAAGTAAATTTTATTATCAATGCAGCACTTTGCTTAGAACTGGATTACAGCTGCAGAATTCAAAACGGACTGAAGATTTTGGGTATTGAGAGCCCAGTTATAAAGCAACCACTTCAACAATCCCCGAATCTAGGTACAGTCCTGTGTGCATGTCTGCTCTTCTTGATACCCACATCAGTCAGTAAATCCCTCAGATCTACAGCTGTTACATTACTACGTAACAAATATATTCCCATGCTGAACAAAACCAAGCTGGCGACCACAATTTCAATGGCAACCTGCCCTCAGCTTCTGTTCAGTCCACACTGTCATGGGGTGGGGGGGACAGACACAACACTTATCTCTTGGCATTTCTTTTCTCTCGCCATAAGAAAGGAAATTACTTACTCAAAACGAAGCCAAAGTTTCAAAGCCAGAAACCTGATGCCAGGATCTTGACCTGGCCAAGTCTAAAGTAGTGTTCTTAAATCAAGGAGGGTCTAGCTCTTGGGTTATGGCTCCTGTCCATCCCTGCTATTCTCAGCCACGCTGCTGACACGTCGCCAGACTCACAAAAGGGATCGTTTCAACATACATGCTAGAAAAATAGATGGTAAGGCACTGCTGATGCTGCAGGAACTGGAAGAATGTTCTCTATTCCTCAGCTGCAGAATAATGTTATTTTTAGACTGAAATAAATCTAGCCATCGCTGAAAATGGAATCCATAAAAAAAATGCTGAACCTCTGGTTTGCCTTATTAAATCCAATCCAATAGGAAGCCACGTATTGTGATGCAGATTTCCTGCAAAATACCTCTGTGCAAAAAGCACTGAGTAATGAATCTCTACTCTTATACTCAATATGCAGTTTTGGCACAATATTCATGATTGCTGATTGCTTATTCATGTGATTTTTAAGGTGGAATTAGAGGATCTCATCCTGGCATCCCTTCCAAGCGTGAAAAGCAGAGAGATTTCAATAGGCTCTCAAATCCAGAGGAATTTCTCCCCCGAGAAAGGTCTTATCCTCACCGTTTCAAACCTCACTTCATAGGCAAACAGAAAGCACATCTTTCATTGATATATAAAACACATATAAACCAAGGATGTAGTCTTAGTCTAGCTGCTATTTAACAGTCTTAGCTGAAATTACCCATCACAGAAAAAAGAATGAGAGTGTGTGTGCATATAAAAATGTTTACCTATCTGGAGTTACTCTTGCCTTACTGCTCTGAGTCCTTCAGCCAGGGGTTTCATTCTGGCCTTGGTGTGATTCAAGAAGCATCACCATCACTAGTCCTTTGCCGGGGGGAATAACGTGTTCATGATGATGGTTTTTCCTTCCTCACTCTGGGATGAGCTCGGGGAAGGGGTTTTTTTAAAGATCGGTGTGATAACATTTTTCTTTCTACCCCAGTTTGCAGCTCCACATTACACCCAGATTTACTGCATGACACACTTTGTGGACGTTGGGCAGCATCGCTTTGTTCTCAAAGCCAGTTTGGCCCAGCTCAGGGGGGCTGCATCTCTTCACATGACCACAACCTGGTCACGGTCCCCATGGCACCTTGTGCCTGTGCACCTCCACGTGCCTCCTGCGTCTCTACTCTTCAAGACCCCCATTTACTACACCAAGCCTTGATTTATCTATATTATGTCATTTGTGAGTCACAAAACTGTGGTGGCACCATACAAGGGCTACGGGTTTATACCATTTGTCCTGCCTCCTCCCAGCTGCAGGACACAGGTTATATGAACCAGGAGGGAGAAAGCACAGAGGAAAGGAGGAGTGGAAGCAACTCCCAGCACAGCCTTCCAAATCACTTCATGTAACATGAACACAGTGCACATGGAACTACAGATCAGCTTTCCACACCCCCAGCAGTACTGATGGAGTCAAGCAGCACAGGGCATAATTCTTGTGCTTGCATTTACTTAAAGCAGCATTTCATTGCCAAACTCACCTGGTGCACGACAAAATAACCAATAAGCCGAAGTTTTTATCTTCAAGTGAGAAAAATCTGCTTTAGTCTTTCAAATCAAAATTCCAAGCTTCGTGCTTCAGCTTTATTTTGCCCGCAAACTACCCTTGTTTCACTGCAAGTTTGAACAGCACTTAAAGTCAAAACCTCTCCATTGTGAGAAAAGCTCTTTATAAGGAAAGATTAGTTCATTATGCGTTCAGTGAGATGAGTATAGCGTATTTTACTAGTAGAGTTTTTAGTATTTGAACAAGGAGAGGAGTGAGCAGCAACACACTCGACTGCACATAAGCCTTGAGGCTGTTCAGCATCTCATTTATCAGTGATGCTCAGATGGTTTCCAGCACTGACACAGACCCCAACTCCTCATGTAACACATCTGTATTCTAATGAACCATACATATTTAAAATACGCAGTTCAGATGAGGCACCTTTGCTGTAGGTAACTATAGATAAATGAGACAAAGGAGTTACCCTACAGAGGGGAAGCTTCTGCAACTTCACAGTTTGTGGAAAGCACCTTCAGTAACAAAAGCACAGCTTCCGCCTTGAAACGTGAGAACCAGTATGACATAGGAGCGACTGTCACAGAATTGAAACAGAGTTAATAAAGATTAGTGGTGTAGTTAAGAAAACTGAAGCTCCTTTCAGTGGGAAAAAGACAGTAGCAACAAATCTGCCAAATCTTCTGGTGATGGCGCACTGCAAACTTCTTTCCTGCATGCTAAATGTAATCCAGAGATATGAGTAGACAGAGGTAAATCCTATTCTTTTATCAGGGTGGGTTTTTTCAGACAGTATTTTTATTATTTCTATCCAGCCTTTCCTACAATTTGCTATCTTTCTCCTGCTTTTGGTTCCAGAAACAATTTTAGAGGCCAGTAAAACTCTATCTGCCCCAGTACTGCAGTGCTCTGTTCAACACCAGCCTCAGTGAGAACCAAGTGAGAGCCTAAATGGACATAATTTTGCTTCTCAACTGAATCCTTTAAGGTGCAGTTGGATAATGCAGCACAGTTTGAACAGCAAAAAAGTTAATGAGACATCTCTAATTCACAGCCACACACCAACCTGTAAGTTCCATGCTCCAATACTGTCCATATTCCCATTTTTAACCCATTTAAACCTTATAGACAACCTTACTATAGCCCATTACTGTACTATGCAGTGTGTACTCAGGGGCAGTGTAATATTTTGGCCTACGATGTAGAATCTTTTGAATTTGAGGGCACTAAATGATATCGCAATTTTAATTTTCAGATGCACTACTCTGCACCAGATGAAGGTGGCAGCAATGTTTACTTAAGTCACCTTCGCATTTTATTTTCCTTTGTCACAGAGCAGGATACAGCACTGGGCTATCTTTCACACATGCTGCTGCAGGTTGCAGAACTGCAGCCCCCCTCAGACCTCTATGTTAGGCTTGCTCAGTTTGTTGGGAATTTTGCCCCTGGGGAGATCCATCTCTTCCAGGTCAGCCTGAGAAGTTCAAGTCTGAGCAAGTATAAACTCAAAATTCCCCCTAATCAAGGAAATTGAACTCATGCAGCACTTGGCTTTCAGTGATGGCCAGTTTTCAGGTTCAACCCCATTTTTACCTTGTGCCTTATACACACAGAGGCCACAGAACTCGCTAGAGATTGCAGAAGCATCAAGGGGCTCCCAGCCCTGTCCTCAAACATGCACAGTTGAAATGCTCTCCACTTTCCCCCTCGCCCTTCTAACTCTGAGAGCTCAAGTGTCCTAACGATATCTGGACTGTGCTTAAATCTCACCCTTTAAAATTCACCTGATGAAGGAATTAAACCCCACACTGCTCCAGCTACACGGCAGCTCCAGGCCTTCGTGTGGGGACACCCCTCCTGACCCTGCAGCCACAATTTGTCAGTCACCCACGGTACTCATCCCAGGTGCCTGCAGAGGACAGCTCTAAAGACATCTCACTCAGAGCAGCAGAGCCAGCATCATTCCAGCAGTTTTGGGATATAATGGACCTGGGAGCCATCCGTAGCAGATGGCTGCTGCCACATGAAAAGAGCATTCCTTCTAAGCAGGGGCTGGCTGGACACGGGCAGAGCCTTCAACAGCCCAAGAGCCTCCTGGCTCTGTACAAAACCAATGGAACCATTATGGTCAGTGGCGTATACAAAGGCTATCAGCAGCAGCGAGGGCTGAAATGAATGTCCCAGAACTCAGAGGATGACATCTCCAGTCTCCACCCTGGCCTCCAGAGCTCACCAAATCCCTGTACTGCGATTCACTGGAACGGTATTAGGTATTTCAAACCAAATTATATGTTTCATTCCCATGCAAAAACAATGTTAAGTTGGGGTGGGTGTGTGCGTGTGTGAAGTAAAATAAAAGTGTTCAGAATTTTACAACTTCATAGACTGCTAAGAAGTGTAATACAGGTTTGCTTACATAAAAGCAAGAAAATAGTGTTTAAGTATTCATTAAATCATCTTTGCCAATTAGGAATTAGGAATAAAACTATTCTGATAGGTCTGATTTGTATTCCAAGTGTATTCTGCACAATTACTCAGGCTTTTGAGAAGAGCTAATGAGAAAAATTACTGACAAAGAAGAAAATGCAGCAAATGTAAATGAAATTATCTCCAACTAATTAATCAGTCAATCCCAGACAGGAAAAATATCTAAATAAATTCATACTCTGCTTTTACCTTGACTATTATTTCCTGTTGAGTCTTAAGACCCAAAAAAAACCTACAAAAAGCATTTAAGATCATTTGAATGTTACCCAGTTTAAAAAAAAAAAAGCATCCAAACAAGATGTAGCAAAGCTTAGCTTTTCCCAAGACGTAACTATACGAAAGTGTGATAAATCCTAATTGAAAGACATTTCATATTATAAACCATGTCATTTATATTATCATTTTAAAAATCAGCTTCAGGTCTAAGTGCAAAAGAAGTCAGGAGAGTGCATGACTGGTTTCAGCTGTACTTGGGGCAGGAGTTCAGCACACGTTCATCACTTTGCTTAGCCTGACCCACTCCAGGGTGCAGGACACGGGATCTCTGCACCTTCTTGTGCTTCCTGCAGCAGGGCACCTTCTAAACCTTCTAAAAGCACATCTAAAAGATCATCAACAGCTGCCAGTCCTCTTTTCTCCTGGCTTACAATTTACTCCCTGACACCAAGTAAAGCATTCAGAAAGGTCCTGGGCAAGTTCAGGGTCTTTCCGGTAAGATTCAGATGATGATGTCCCATTAGAGGTGTATCCTTGGGCTTCACTTGATCCTCCTGTGCAGATATGTGGACTCATCACATCCTACATTCACATATTTTTGGTTATGGAGATTAAAAGTATACATAAATATATATATATAGTGTTTGAAGAAAGTGTTTCTTCAGTTTCAAATCAGTTTGGGAAGCTTCAGGCAATTAACCACGTCAACTTTCAGGATTAGAAAGAGAAATTTAATACAACACATCATAATGTATTTTATCATCAGCAGCTACAGCTTTTAAAAAGTTGCGGATTTTTGTTAAGAAAGCTGAAAATCTTCTGGGCCGTACTAATTCCAAGTGCTGGTCTCTCTTCCTATAGAAGGAATCAATTTATTACTGTTGTAAACAAAGGCTGTCCTGTTCTTCCTTTCTTCATAAATCACACAGAAGCAGTTATATTACTTGTTTACCTCTCAATTAACTGAGTAATCTCATCAGTTACTTTAAAATCACTTGTAAACTCAGAGAAATTTGCAGCAACAGACCAGAGCTGGACCACTAAGGCTGAGGCCACCTCCTGCCATAGCCAGCTCAGTGCCAGACGTGGCTGTGCCAGGGACACCCCAACTGCTCCTCCTGCAAATCCCCTCTCACAGCACCTCACGTCACACATTCCCCCCCTCTGTAGCAAGGCCAACTGAAGTACAAGTTGGTTCCCATACCACGGCAGACTGAAAACTGCTGCTCTTCAGGGCTTCATTCATGAGCTGAGCCGACATTCCTGCCTCAGGGACAGAAGCATCCGTCAAAACCCCGGAGAAAATGGCTGGGGACAGCAACAGCATCTGTTGTCAAGTCTGATCCTCATCCCCACCCGTGTCCCTCAGAGCCTGCGTTCTCCAGTGGGGGTTAGGTTAAACCAGAAAATACCTTTGGGTCTACAGCGTCACAGCAAAGTCATCCATTTCAAAAGGGGTTGTTTGCTTTTTGTTGAGGAAAATTAAAACCAAACCACTGAAATTTTTGTTCATGCCCTTCTCCCTTTTTCTAATGTTACACCAAAAATAGCTAAATATTTAAGGTGACTCCTAGACATTGACTACTAGAAATCAGGTCTCTACAATAAAACTCTATTTAAATAAATATTAGTGAACACACATTAAGATAACTTAATCTGATAACAGGAAGGAACAATAGAGTTCAGATAGACAGTAACTGAGGGTAGGCATGTCTGCTTTGAAAACACACACAAGTATTGCGATCAAATCAGCTCAGTAACAACAAAACTAGAAGAAGTGTTATTTCATTTTGGAAATCAAATATTCTAAGATGAGGTGACCTCATCTCCACTTGTAAACTCAGTGGCAATTGCCACCACATGGCAATTGCCACCTAGACTTCTGAATTTATTCAATTACTTTCCCAAATATTTACCAAGAATTGCTGGTTTCTCCCAAAACCAGTGACCTCATTTCAACAGCTGTTTCCCCACAAGACGACAAATTTATGGGGTTTTGCCTGCAGGTAACAACATAGGACTAAACATACAGGTTGCACGTGCTTTAACTTTTTCAAATAGACAACATTATACCATTCAAAGCACTCTCATTTTTAAATCATTCAACTTGAACTAAAAAAGCCAATTCCATGTAATTGGTAGCCGTGCTTGCATTCTGAGATATGTCCATTTTGCTTTGTTATCTCTGATTCTGCTCAAAGCATTGTCAGAGGGGGAAAAAAAAATACTGGTTGTGTCCAGCTACTCATCACTAAGAACACCTCTGGTTATATCCAATGAACCTCCAAGCCAGAAGACTGGCTAGAAAAAAAAAAACTATACCTTTAAGTCATAGAAGATTTGTATCTTTCTAGGGCAGAGAATATCTGCTTGTAAGTCAAATTTCCTGGTTCTTCTGACTTGTAGGAATATGTCACCTGGTAGAGCCATTTATGATGGCAGCAAGTTTGCCCAGTGCTTTCTGGCTCCTTAAGCAGGTGCTGACTGTCTCAGAGGGTCTGGGGTTTGCCAAAAGAATAAAGGAACAGATCAACTGAGAAACTGAGATATTGAATATCATATTCCAGCTTAATTTCAATAAAACAGGACTGAAACGATAGGTTTTTTAATATAAGGGTGAAATGAAAAACGAGGATCTGGGTCTAAAGGGATTACAGAACATCATGATACTGTTTTTCTGAACAGTTCAAGTGGCAAGAGGTAAATTCCACGCTGTGCAAATTTTAGCAATTTTATCAAGTGCAAGCCAGGGGGTATTCAGGGAATGAAAGAATGGCATAAATATTGGGTAAAAACAAATATTCCAGGTTACTATTTTTTTTTTTTAAAGATCTGAGTACATAGTACCTACCAGCCACAAAAACCTTCCAGAATATAAACAGACCACAGAGGTGGGAGAACAAGCACCAAGATACGTGACAGAGAGATTCTTCCAGAGAATGGGAATTGCAGCAACCTCTCTCTCTCAAATTTATGTTTGAGGTATATTGCTTTCTTAATTTATGTTATTCAGTCCCACCCTTTATTTTCCTATTTTCAGCCTTTCATGCTTTATCTCAGAATTAGTTTTTTTATCTGCTAAAAGCATCTTTAAACACTGTGGCCCATGCTGCTTGCACTCTCTCCCACTCACTGAAGCTGCAAACAAAGTTCATCCAATGTGCAAGAAATACATTATATATTTTTTTTTACTAAGGCAAGTTTTTTATTAATCACAGCGAGTCCATTTTTCTAGAGGCAAGGCCATGAGTTTGAGTGGAAAGGTGAACATTTGGCTGCTGCTCTTGTTTTATTGAAGACACTTTTACATGACACAGGGTTGACAGGAAAACTGCGGCAAGTGCTTAACCTAAAACAATACAAGCAATAAATAATAATAAAGTATTTGTATGGTGAAAGCTATTTCTAGCAATAGAAAGAATAGAAGCTTTGGAGGAAATAACCATGAACATGAAGTACTAGGGAAGCCCTAACTTGAAACTCCAGCAGTGTCTTTTGTTTAGCATAACTCTTGAGCCCTTAAATTAATAAAACTTCATAAATGCTTCCCATATTATATTTCTAGCACTGTTACAAAATATTAACCGATGTTACATTAAAAACTACTTAAATTGATTAGAAGTTTCTAAAGTTCCCTTCCACTCCTAAACATGAAACTTAAGAGTCACAATATCAAAGTAAAACCAGTCCATGGAAGTCTTCTGAATAAACGTATTATCACTCCACAGAAATTCAACTGTAATTTAAGAACCTATTTGTTTGGTACCTGAAAACTATCTAGCAGGATATTTTCACATCCTTAATAGCCCTAATGTTGGTTTTCAGATTTCTCCCTCACCACACTATTACCAACTTGTTTGTATGAACTAAAATTATTATTATTTCCTCAGAATGTCAGATAGGAAAAACTCAAGACAAGACAGCTGCTATTTTTACTTCAATGAGACGGTATAAAAACACTGCAATTTAGAAAAATTATTCAAAACTGTAATGCAAAGTCAGTGGGGAACCAGTTCACCTCATTAAACCTCTGCATCAGAAGTCTCAGACTCACATAAAAATTAAATTGGCTTACTGTAATCCGTAATATTTATTGTAGCAAGTTGTCTTATGTTTTCTAGTATAAAGTACTAAACAAAACCAAATCAGTCACCATTTCTTTTCCATAAGGGTTACATTTCCTTAGGATTTAATCTATAAAGCGCTAGAAGTGATATAAGAATTTATAAACTTTTGTTCACCTACTTCTACCAGTTAATGTGAAACACCAAATAGATCCTGACAGCATAAACTGTGTAACGTAAACCCCAAGATTTCCCCATGACTTGGTTCTTTCACACCAACTGTCCATAGCAGAGTAGCAGGGAGTGCTGTCAGAGCCAGTAGTAAACCAGTCCGACCTTCCACGGGGTTTGGCACATCAAAGGCTGAAGATTACAGGGAGCTGCCCACTGACTTCCTTTTGGATGAAGATGAAAAGAGTGCTCGACAGTGTTAAGGAAAATTCCCCGTCTCACCATCCAGGAGCCACTCTGGCAGTCACACCTTCAGCACCTGATCTGGGACCAAAGCCCCTTTGCGGCTACAGCCCCTAAACTCACACTCAGACCAAGTTTCCTCGCCGGCTCAACCCCACAGTTCACACAGCAGAGCTTCAGACTTTTCAGAGGCACTAGCTCAGAGGCTTTTGTTATTCAGTTATTGCACCAATATTAAATTATTTTAAGGATTGAAAAGCGACCCCAAACAAAGAAAACCCTGGGGTTTTATCCCCTCACAGTCCAAGCACAAATCTTGCTCTTCCTCTGAGCCCTCAGCTCCAGCCTTGTCCCTGGGTGTCCCTCACCTGGCAGTGCCACAGGTCCCCGTGCCCTGTGTTAGGCGAAGCGTCAGCAGGCTCCTGCCCCACAGAGCTCAACCTGCAGCTCCCACTGCAGCTGCACCCCAAACTACCTGCACCCAATGTATTCCTCACTATACAAGAAGGAGGCAGGAATATAGAATTAGGAACTTAAGATTGGAACTAAAGAGCTTTCTATGAAAGAAAAGCTGCCAATTTACAAATCAAGAGAGTAGTCTGCAGGTATAGAGAGACAAGATCCCTTAAATTATTCCCAGGAAATACTTGAAATAACTTTAAACACTGCATTTTTATAGACCAGTCACTTGCAGAGGAGAAGTTTCCAAGTTCAGGAGAAACCTGACACCAGTGAAGTTTAACGCTGAACATGAAGTGTACCAGGTACATCCTGTTCTTGCTGAGTATCTTTAGTCAACAGCTTTGGCTGGGACCCTTTCTTGGTACACTGGGTGCTAGAAACACCATCCCACTTTCATAAGACCAAGATACTTGCTAATGAATTTCCTGTTACTCAGAGATCATCACATTTTCCTTATCAGAAGGCACGGAGTTCAGAAGTCTAGGGTTTTCTCTCCTCCTCCAGGTTGCCAGCTACTCTGGTAGTGCCAGGGTGCAGACACAGACCTGGCTTGAGCTTAGTGCAGAGGGCAGCACACAACTCCCCCGGGCTCCTGTGTGCATCCCCAGACAACCATGAAGTGCATTACTGAGCCACAACAGTTTTCCAATAATTCCCCCAGCAGCGTGACAGTCGAACCGTCCTTTTCTTTGGGATGAACGTCGCAGCTGAGCCCACAGAACTGAACAAAGTATCTGCCTCCATAGACAGGCAGCTGCCTCAGAATTCAACATGGATCTCCTCTCACATTCTCCTTCCTTAACCAAAACACACGGCTTGAAACATAAAGGAACTTATAATATCTGTTTCAGGGCTAAATTTGCTACCGGCTTCTCAGTAAAACTCAAGTGTTTAAGGCAGATAATAAGAAATTATTCTATCAGGGAAGAGTAGATTATTATTAAGTGATGCTGTAATTTGTCCTTAATTATTTGTTTTAGACATCTGCAACTTGTTTGAAACCCAAGGAAGTGTCCTCACTGCATAAATACTATCAATTCATTTACCACTATGTATTACCATAATACACCTACCTGTATAATAATATTCATGTATTTTTCACACTGAAAGCAAGGGACCATAATATAAATGCTATTTTCAAAGTTGGCCATTTACACATCAGAACACTGACGATGGAGCATTACCATCCTGGCACACTGAGCACAAATGAGAAATCTTCTTGTTATATTTCAAAGGTATTTTGGATGTCAAATGAAGTCATAAGAACAGATACAAGGAACTTCAGAAAAGGGCTTGTAAAATCCTATAGGAAGAGAAAAGCAATTGGTCTGAAAAGAGGGAACAACTGAGGTAATGGAATTAAAAAGTGATGAAACAGAAAGGATGTTCCTATGAAAAATGTGTTTTGTTTCTTCATATTCCTCCATACAGCCCAAAGCACATGTCTGGATACATGACACACAACCACAATGTAGCACACAAATTAAAATGCATTGATTTTCACCAAACAAATATTTGTTTTAGTGAAAATCTATTGCAATTACTTGAAGTATCCTTTTTCAATACAAATTAATCTAAGAATACACAGACTGGCTGGAGTGGCAAAACAATTACAGAGCTTATCCTGTATGAGATGATAGATCTTCGTGATACCCTTGAGCTTTGCCCTTGAGAAAAAAAATCATTAAGAACTCTGCAGATATTTGCTTGGATTGGTTGGGTGGGTGGTTTTTTTGCATTATCACTTCCAGGACAATCTCACCTATATTTGCATGTGGGGTGCATGTGACTGTCTCCATGCCCACTTTTCCGCTTTCAGCCACCACTTTAAACCAGCACGAGTGTGGTCACAATTCTCGGCCCAGAGAGTTTGATTGCCTACGTATCTTTGGGGTTAGGAGCCTTTCCTAGACAGCCTTTCTCCACCGTCACAAAACTCTGAGGCAACATCTTCACAGGAGCATCAGCAGCCCTTTGCCCACAATTCCAATGTAACCCAGCATGAACAGATGCTGCCACTGAGCCCAGCTGAATGCTGTCCTTTTCTCTGCACTCGCTGCAGGTACTGGAACTTCAGACCTTGTCTCAACTCACAATCAAATGGTGAACAAGCAAAGCTCTTACTTCATTTACATTCATTTACATTCTCATTTCACACAAAAAATTAGGTTTGTCTTACACATGCCCTTCTCCACACTTTTCAGACAGCTCTGCAAGTCAGTCATCATAAATCTATCATATTTAACTAGCACAAAGCTCCCAGTACCCTCTAAGCATTTAACAACCGCAAAACAACCCAACTCTAACTGCATTTTAAGTTAAGGAAACATGTTATGGCACCCCTCAGTCTCCTAGATGTGCAGCCAAAATACATCAACATAAATCCAGTTACAGAACAAGGTAAAAACACTCAGGGAAGATAAAGATCTGACACCATGATATTAATTGGTTTTATAAGTAAAACTGGAAAATCAGTTTATATCAGGGGATTTTTTTTTATTATTTTCTAAGAGATCAGCACAGTCTCAATTCCACCAAAATTCCCAATATAAATTGATTCCACACAAATTGATGTTCTTACAAAAAACTGAAACTAAGCACCTCTCAAGAATCCTGCAACAATTAAACAAAGACATTCTCATAACCTCATTCTCTTGGTTCTGTCCTGTATTAACACACAGAGTCAAAATGTGAATAAGAGTCAAATGTGAAATTCACTTAACACCAAGAGTCAAAATGTGACATTTATTCAAAAAGGAGTCATTGCACTTGAACCATCCCTGCAAGGTTGCTGATATATGCTAAAGTGATATACTTTCCCATTGTATACTGCTGCTAGTTACCCAGTTAAAATCCATCCCAAATAAGATGGCTTGGGTTGTTTATCATTTTTACAGATCTCTCCATTAAATATTCACTATGTTTCAAGGTTTGCTGAAAAGTTGTGAGAAATGGTGAAATAATGGGCTGTGGGAAGCCCTGGCATCTCCCAGAGTGGGATCAAGCTTACTGTCAGTTTACTGTAGATTTTTAGCCAGCCAAGTTTCAGTTTAAGACACTCACCCCACTTTGGCATTGCCTCCCAGGCCCCTGGCAGTCATCAGCCCTACAGCACACAGCCCTCCTCGCTCGGATCTCAGCAAGAGACGCTTCAGAGTCATTTCTGGAAGCATTTCAAAAAGCACAGCCATAATATTCTTCACAACAGTTTCCTAGAACTAGAGATTCATTTTTCACTAATGAAATGCTAATACATAAATAACTGAATATTTATGGAAGTTCAACATTAACAATGAACACAGTAATAAATAGCACAAACAGCCATTTAGAATGTAATTCTTTGTAATTGTATTTCTCCATTTATTTGTATTTTGCTACTGCAATTCCCTTCATGGAAGGGCAACATATCACCTAAACCTTGCATTATAGACCATAAACAGGTGATATGTGGATACTTTCTCTTAATGTAAAGAGTTTAAGCTACCCATTTCTGTGGGTAGAATTCACCTTAAACTGTGGATTTATCTGTTGCACAGACTTTTTGCCATCTCTCTCCATCAGCAAAATCACAGATTTTTCAGGTGGCCACCTACAAAACAGACTGCTCTGAGGTTCCAGTTGTGCAGAGATTTATATTCCCTCTAAATATCAACTGACAGAATTCTTGAGGTTCATATCTCTAAGTCACTACTGGTTTTATGCATCAGAGAAGCTTTTTATTAATGGTTTAATATTACACCGATGGACAACATGCTTGCAGTACACACCAGGTGACTCATTGCAGTTGTTTGATATTTTTATTCTATTTTAGGTTTACTTTGTAAACCTTCCAATAAGGTAACGCAGTCAGAGAAGGAAAAAAAAAGTGAGGAAAAAAAGCTGTAAATGAAGACCAGAGAAAGAGCAATTAACAGCAATTCCTGGGGAAAAAAAGAACTTCTGTGAGGTGTAAAAGTTGTATTTGTCATCATCAATGACATTGCCGTTGTCATCATTAATATGTCTCCTTACATTACTGGCACTTCAGTGCAGTTAATGGCCCATTTCCCGTGCTACCTCACTCTAAATCTGTGTCTCTCTTTATTAAACTACTGGTAAGAGAGCAGAGACAGTGCTCTTTATTAATGCCTTCCAATGAAGACTGGATGTTGCATTGCTTCAAACAAGAACTACACAGACCCTTAAAAATATTCTTAAATGATCAATAACGCATGCAAGTCGTGTCCTAATATTCATAAGTTCAAAGACTCCGTGACAATTCTTTTTCAACCCATACTTTATTTTAAAAAGACTGTTCCATTTTCATGTGTGTATTCAGAGTCATCAGTGCAGCACTTTGTGTGTCTGGAAATCCTGATAATGATGAGGGTTTCGTTTACTACTGATTTAATAAAGTCAGACTGATTTTCAGTGATGTTTTTAAACAACAAATTGTTGTTCTACTGTTACTGTGAAAATAAAATACGCATTTAAGGAGAAATATTATTTTCTTCCAAGAACAACTAGAAAAAGTAGTTTCAAGAAAGTTAAGAATACAAGCCAAAATACAGAAATATTTGTTACATTCTTTTTACACAAAAAGCAGAGATTATAGAACTGCTGGTTCCCAGACTTTTTTCTAACTTTTTCACACTTCTGTTCCAGCAAAATACCCTTTAACTGAATGTGCAAATGTGACTATGTCAGGTCACACACTACCACACAACTGCTTATCGGGTAGGATTTTGCAAATAGAGTAGATCCAGGCTCTCAAGAAACTGCCCAAATATTTTCCTTAGGGCTGACTATACTGATAAATTCATAATTTTGCCTTTCTTCCCTATCAGAGCAAAGCAAGGAGGCAGGGATACATATGTTGTATCATCATCTGTTTTGGGACAAACATAGAGCTTCACTAAAATCATGCTGGATTACAGAACACTGAAGGAAGTAACTGCAGAGGTCTGCTGATGGCTGTGCTTACAAATGATATTTTCTCTCAGTTTTCTACCATTGTTTGCAATGGGAAGTTGCATGAAGCCAGTTTTACTCAATCCTCTCCTACAGTAAACAGATCTCTTGATACATATCACTGAAATATGGGAAAGGAGTGAAATATTCCAGAACAAAAATATTCCTTGATATTCAAAATTTATTTGGATAAAGGAAGCTGGAAGTTGGTACCCGGTATGAGGCATAGCTCTGACTGAAATATGTTAAGGGAATACAAGTCTCATGTCCATCGTTTTATTTGTCTCCTGGAGAGGCAATCACCCAAACATCATCTGTCACAGAAAGCCTGACTACTGCGCTCAGTTTCTTGGAGACTCAGATCAAATGTGATATGTCATTTGACTTTGTGAGGATCTGTAAAGTCATCCATCGCATTCTTGAAAGCTTTGCATATCACCTTGTGCATAGAAGATGCTCAGGGGGAAAAATGAAAAAAAGAAAAAAAAAATCACCAAGATGATGCCACGTCACCTTGTCAAGTTGCATTATAAAATAGGCTTCCAAAAGTAAAAATAAAAAAAAAAAAAAAAAGGAAAAAAGGCAAAGAAAAAGGGCAGGTACCAAGGCAGTGCAAGGAACTGATTGGTACACCTTCAAATATTAGATGATTTCTTTAAGACTTGGTCTACTTAAGACACCAGCATTCATTTATAACTCTACATTGGAAACCTTATTTCCTGTTTGAATTTGACCTAAATTCGCTAACAGTTTCAGATCACATTTCCCTGTATAGACTATTCACTGAGGCAAAGACATCTCCAACTCTGAATATTAAAATTATGAGAGAGTCACCTGAACAGATTCTCCAAGAAAACCCATAAGAGAAGACATCCTGGTGTGGAAATTTTCCTGACCTTTTTTGTTAAGCATTTAAAAAAAAAACTCACAGAAGGTGGTGGGGTTTCCATGGGGGTTTTTTCCCCCCCTCCCCCTTTTTAGTCAGTCAGCAGTTCAACTTTTTTTTTCCATTCTTTTTTACACTCTGGCAACTCCCAAGTGCAACCTGCTTGCCCAAACATCATGTAATAGTCCAGCTGTTAACTAGCCATAGAGACAGACGTCTTGTGGATTATTTCTGCAACAATTTACCCGCTCCGAGTGGGAGATAACTTCACACAATTTTTTCCATGCAGTTCTTGAAATAATTAAGCATCTCTATTACTCTGGTGTTTCATTCAGTACCGTTGTCGTGTAACCCTTAAGTAATTATTGCACTAGTAGGCTTTCTGACATCCTTTTTGCTAATTGCTGAGGACCACTTCTATTTACACAACATCACACACTTTATGCCTGATCACATACAGTTTATATCTCTTTTAGCAAAAAAAAAAAAAAAAGACCAAAACATAGAATATATTGAGTTAGAAGGGAGCCACAGGGATCATCCAAGTCCAACTCCTGATTAAATCTTCTATTACCCCTGATACACAAAATGAAATCACCTCTATCTCTAAATATTAAAAAGATTCCGTGGCTGTTTCCAGCTGCCAGACAGAGGCAAATTCACTATTGATCTTCCACTATCCCTCCTTGTAAGACTTAACACTGAAATTGGCTCCCATGAAAAACAAGGCAGATAAAATTAAACTTCAAATACAAACAGAGAAGAAAATTGGGTCAAGTATCAGCCTATCCTTTAACTCCTCAGAGCTAATTATAACTTACCAAGACACACACGTATTATATAAGCAATCAGCTAGAATATAAAAATACAAATCTGCACAGAGTTCCTAGAATAAGGGCAAGAGGAATGAATAACATCAAATTTGGAAGTGTCACATGCAGTAATCGACTGTTAACGTCTACCCCATCTTAAAAAAAAAAAACGATGCTGCTGAATTGCCAAGAATAATATTTCTCACTGTTCTCAAACAGGTTTTCTCATTGTGTGACTAGAACAAATTTTGCCCCCGCCCAGGTAAGTTCAAGAACACAGAATATTCGAAAGGAAGCGCTAGTTTTCACTGGGAATCTGACCCGCTGCCTGGCTCAAAACATCTTTTTGCAACGCGGCTCTTGATGAATAGATACTGTCAGGAAAATCAAACCCCTCTTATGTGGTAATGACTGGGAATGGGGCAATTTCCACTCTGGTGCTCTGCGAAGAGCAGTTTCCAGCCTTTTAAAACCTGTCTGAGTATTGAATCTGCAAGCTGAGATAATGCAACACACCACTTCCAAGTGATGGCTCAGTCATCAAAGCATTAGAGAGCGATTACTTCCTTGTCAAAGGAGGTAGTAAATGAAGTGCCTCCTACAACACAAGCACACCCAACGCTCCCTGTGACTGCAGCTAAGCAGTTCCCATCCCAGAAGTAACCACATTTGGATGGGGATCGCAGCCAAGCGGCACAGAGAGCTTTGAGGGAACAGGAAACTCAGTCAGCACTTCTGGTGCCTTGGTGTTATCCCACCATTTGTCAAAGTATTCAGTAAGGGATTGGGTTTCTGTTTTTGATAACAGCACCTAAAACAGGATCTTGAGACAGGTGTTCTTATATGGCATAAATATAAGACCCTGTAGGCAGCTCTGACAGAAACAGACACAGAGCCAGCGTTCAGTAAACTGTCTGCTAGGAATAATCACGTACCAGCTACTTGTAGGAAAAACAACCAGGCCCATGGCACGGGAAGGAGCAATGACTTCCTCTGTGCAGCCTGTGCAGTCCCTTCACCCAACACTGCTCTGAATTTTGCAAAATCAAATATGACACAAGAAGTCTAAAGCTGACTAGTATTTTTGAGATGACAACCAAACTCATAAGCATTGGGGGAAATTCTTTGGGTAGCACCTTACATAAAAAAAGCACACTTTTTTTTTTTTTTTTTTTAGGAAAAACAGATAATCTGGAAGTAAAGATTCAATTATTCCTATTGAAAGGGTTACCTACTGCAAGGAGCAAGGCAGTGTGTGGGCTGTCCAGAGAAGGACATATGTTGTTGTAATGATTATGTGGTTGAGCACAGATTTTTGCTCAATTTTTAACAACCAATACAACCATTTCTCCAGATCCCTGAACTCTTAGTCTTTGCTCCTTCTCTAGTTCCATTTTGACAATTTTGGTTCTTTAGCTCAAAGAACCAAAAGTCAGTTGCTTTATTGCTTCACTGCCTCCAAACAGTGATACCGTGAGTGTATTTTTAAAAGCTGATTTGTTTTTTTTTTTGGCAACTGCAAACCAGCAATGAACATAGTTTCTACAACAACAATACAAGAGTGTAGGGTGATGGGATACTGGCACCAAGGTGGTAGATGGGAGGGAGGGGGGTTTGGGAGAGATCTTTTTTGGATGACTTACATCAGCAACCTTAAGGCAAATCAAAGAGATAAAAAAGTACCAATCCCTAGCCAGGTATGATTTTATATTACCCAACTTTTAATTCATTCAGTATTAGCATTTTTACAGAAGCTTCATGAAAAAAATAACTTAACATTTTCCATTACAATTTCAATTTAAGGACTGGCAATATTTTACCTGTACATTCTATTCAAGATAAGGGCAGGCAGGGCATTGAAGTTGCATTGAGAAAATATCACAGCACTGCAATCACCTTTATGTTTCTACAGTAAAATCACTGCAAAAAACCCCCTTATTACTTGTCCAATAAAAGATATAAGGAAGAACAAGTTCAAACTGAAATGCAAACAAAAGTAAAACAATTTACTGAAGCATCTAGAGAAGATAAATACTTTAGGAGGACAAGCAAGGTGATTCTCCCTCTCCATCTGGCTCCCAAGACCACACTGGGAATACTGCATCCGGCTGTGGAGTTCCCAGGGCAACAGCTCAAAACTGAGATAAGGTAGATTTCGATTGACTGCAAATAATTTACACACATACACAGAGTGAGGGTGGGGAGGCCCTGGCATGGTTTGTCCAGGGAAGCTGTGGATGCTTCATCCCTGGAAGTGTTCAGGGCCAGGCTGGATGGAGCCCTGAGCAACCTGGTCTAGTGGAATGTGTCTCTGCCCATGGCAGGGGGTGAAGTGAGATGATCCTTAAGGTCCCTTCCAACCCAAACCATCCTATGATTCTAACAGTAAAAAACTGGGCCTAAGGTATAACCATTCTTAACAAATCACAACAGTTGAATGACTATTGCCTTCATTGCTATATAAAACAATCTGTTAGCTAGGATAAAAACAATACCTAATTTTTCTGCATTTTCCTCATTTGAATATTTATAAAAATAATCATATACAGCAAAAAATCACTTCTTGCACAAGGCCTCTTTCAGCTAAAAAAAAAAAAAAAAAAAAAAAAAACAAAACTTTTCTAGTTATGTCCTTAGAAGATACATGGGGCTAACATCTAATGTTTAATTCTTTTGAGAGCAAGTGACACTTAGGACATCAGGATTACATTTCACATGTAATTGTGTCATCCACTGCCTCTGCAGTCCAAAAAATATGTTTGCTCCACGCACATTTTTCCACTCCTTGGGAAACTCTGTGGTAATTTGCCATGGCAATTAAGTACACCCTTGGACCTGCTGAGCATCTTCTTCCTCATGTGTGATGGCAAAGCATTCAGGTTCCAGAGGTTTAAATTTCTCCTTTTACCCTGGCACAACATTCTTATGGCATTTGAACAAGAAGAGGAAAAGCTGAACACCTGTCTGCTGTGGCACCTAATAAATGAACATCTACTGGCAGCATGAGCTCTGCTGATGGAAAACACTTCAGGAGTACAATGGACCAGCATTTTTGGGACCAGTTGGGATCAGTAATTCAAACAGCAAATTGAGAATTTCTAGTGCAATCTCTCCCTAGGAAATAGATTAGGATGGACTTAAGCAGTGTAGTGTTTGTATTAATTCATTAAAATCCACTGATTGTTGAACATTTAAATTTAGTTCGTAATTAAGTATTTTAAGCAAATAAATAATTTATATGCCTTTCAAGACAAAGTTTTAAGTAGCATTACAATATCCAATCACTACTTTAATCTGCTGTTCTGTTCATTACTTTCCTATTAAATCACCAGATCCTGTTACCTTTCATACTGGATACTCCAACATGGGCTCAGGTCTCTCAAATGTGCTACATTAGTTTTACATTTAATTTCAAAAAAATGCACATTTTTCTCTTGCATGAGACTGAACTCAGCACTGCTCCATCAGTAAACCATTCAGTAAACTGGAGTATTAGCTGCCTAAAGACAGGAGAGGGGGGGAACTCTCTACAAGTCTGTACTTTTTTTATAGTAACCTTCTTCTTGATGGGAATTTCCATCCATTTAATGTAGCTACGAAAGGGAACAAGAAAAAAAGAATATGGCTGAATTTAATAGACACTGCAGTTATGTGGATTTCAGAAGTTGGAGAGAGAATTAGAAAACAACCTTTAAATTTCATACCAGACTAAAACCTACAGATGAAGAATAGGAGAAAAAAGGATGTTTAAAATAGAAGATATACATAGACGCCTTTGGAAGCACCAGTACTAGAGCCACCTTACATTCATTTCACCCATTGCTGTTTCAGGGTATTCTCGCTTGTACACTCTTGCTTCACCTCTGAAAATACCCTGATAAAGCTCCCTGTTGCTGGGAGGCTCTATTTCCATCTAGAATTACTGTTCCATAGGTGCTCCAAAGAAGGGACACCTTTAGCTGCTCATAACCACTTCATTGCTCTGTGTTATGTATTTTGGCAGCACCTTTGATGGTGTAACCATTAACGGGTGTGGGGTATTCTGCAAGAGAGCACCAAATCAAAGAAAGATCAAAGTCAAATCTCTTGTCAACTGAGATGTCTGGTAGGTCGGAGACTTTAGAGAGAGATGCAAAGGGATTTCCAGGGGTCTTTTTGAATTTCACACGCTACAGCCACATTACCCTTTCTTTTTTTCATTCCACCTATATGCGGATACACAGGAGCACCTGAAGGAGCAGGAATGGGAAGGCTGAGCAGTAACAGCCTGAGGAGCGACATCGCTGTGTTAGGCTCTAACTGGGAATTTCCTCAGCACTGGGAATTTCCCTGGCACACAAGGGAAGAACGAAGCCTGCAGCACACCAACATGCTCCTCACAACAACAGCCCTGGAGAAAGCAGGGAATTACTGCCACGTTTACTTCTCTTGATCTAACTTGTTGGACTAAGCAAACAATGAGTGGGCACAGCATTCTCTAACAAGTACAGTCATTTATTTAGCATCTACCTTGTTGTCACTTAAACTTTTACTGCAACTTCTAACTATTCCTTCCCATAGGTGTTTGATTTAGCTAAAGGGTGTCTTAATTTTTATCCCAAATTCTACATGCACATGCTTGGCTTCTCAGTTTCTGGTTAGATTTCATGTTTCGGGAGTATTTTGGTTTTGTTTGTTTTCGGGGGCTTGTTTGGCTTGGGGTTTTTGGTTGTGGTGGGTTGGGGGTTTTTTTTGTTTGTCTGGGGGGTGGGGAGTGTGTGTGTTTGCTTTTTGCTTAAACTATTAGCTACCTTCCTTTTCTGAACTCCCCCTGCCTTCAGCAGCCCCTTCAGGAGGGTTTTCTTGGCTCAATTTGATCTTTAAACACTTTAAACTCCTCAGCTGCTATTTCCTCAATGGCAACAGTTACCCAGTTCCAATCCTTCTTGAAAGCCTTAGTAAAAATACATACCACTTCCAACCTACACATAGTACTGAAATATAATTTTCTTGGGTTGCTGGTGTTTTGTTTCACCTTTTTTTTATTTCATTGGTTTGTGGTGGGGGTTTTTTTGCAGGTACAGGTTTTTTTGGTTTTTTTTTTTTAGGATTTTTTTTGTACACATGTATTTAATTTTCTTGTTACATGGAGTTTTCAGCTAATTGGACAAAATTTTTTTTGGTTGTACCTTTGCTGCTTGTTTTGTCTGTTATGACACACATCATGTACCTGAGCCACTCACTCAACTGCGAGACTTAAATAATGACTCCTGCCAGAACTGCTGAAATCTTGTTTTACAGTTTACCTTTGAAGTCACATCGGGAAGGAAAGATTGGGAAGGTATTCATGCAACAGGACAAGGAGCAAAAAGAGCACATATGACATTTTCCTGCTTAAAGTAATAAGGTACACACATTACTTTCTGAAATGAGATTTTGCTTGTATTTAAAATTCCTCACACAACTGATCAAAATGATAGTAATACCACCCAGCCATCCATTCTCTATTGAACTCAAGTTGCTTAGGTAAACATTTGTATTTGTGCAGCAACTATATAAATAGAATTGTCCCATTTACTTCTTAAGGCGTAATGAGGTGGCTGCTCTTATCCTGTACAGACTTATTTGTTTGTTTATTATTTTAGAATGAATTTAAAGGCAGATGTATATATGGGTTTTTTATATATAATCAGCAGTCTATTCATTTCTACTTTGATCTATCCATTCCACAGTAAAAATTATCACTTTTAGGGTAGCTATTAGCAAAATAGTTTTGAGCTAATATTTTGACATATTGCCTAATGGCAACAAGTCATCAGTTGAGCTATTTCCAACAGACACCACAAAAAGGCTTTTAACGTAACAGACTTCTTTAATATTGTTTCCCTGGAGAAAAAAAATGTGAGCTTGACTGGAGCTCTCTGCAGTACATAAATATTTTATACATCGGAGAGACTACTGATGAATATATCTGGATTGAAGAGATAAAGCAGACATACACAAATAAAAAAAATTAGTCACTTTGCCTAAATAGAGGCTTCTGCCCTTCAGAGCTGAAGGTACTGTGAGTATACCAATGTCTCTGAAGATGCTTTAGAGTAATTTCACAAGACTGAAATGATCACAGTAAACCTTTTTTTAAATGTTGCAAGCTAGTCTGCTTAAAACTCAGAATATATTTTGTTATTTTGTTCCTTGAAAGGATGACAAACGAAAATGCTGAAAATTTTACTTGGACCCAATAAACGATACTTAATCACACGAACTTAAACTCAGTTTAATAGGAATGAAAATCTAGCATGACTACTTTTCCTCTCCAATTGATCACCCCATGATTTTGAGAAGACGGACTGTTTTCCTTTTGCGTAGTCACTCTGGATTTCAAACCCTGCTGCACAAATAATGAAAATACAGGCCTGAAACATCGCAGTCTTTGCAGGAATGGCTGAGACATGAAACATAGAACTGGTTAAGAAACCAGTACAAATCAGGATATGTGTGCACCCAACACAAAAGTGATCTGTCAGGAGCAAGATACCCCTAGATCCATTCTTCATTAAATACCTCAGGACATGTAATGCTAATGTCACTACTGTAAACATAATGGTCAATTAAGACACAAGTGGGAAGCTTACTCCTTTATCTAATAAGGGCAAACAATTTGCCAAGCAACAGAAACGCAGTTGTGGTCCCAGATAATTATTGCTGACGTACAGGAGACCAGAAGCAACCTGTAGGACTGAACCCAATGTTCCCCTGTGTGAGGGGGCTGGGAAGCAGCTCCAGCATCCTTTCACCTCGGAACTTGTGCCTCAAAGCAGCACAAAGCCATTACTGAAGGTACCAAGTATTTCAATATAACCAAGTTCCTATCTATTTAATAAAAACTCCCTTCTCTCATTTAACATTGTGCTTAGATATGAATTTACAACCATCAATCTGCATGCTATCTACTGTTTTGTACAGCTTCCCTTCCATCAGTGTCAAGATACCAACTTAAAATATCAAGTTTTTCAATACAAATGTGGCTCCTTATGAAGAGGAGAAAAAACAGGCAACAAATGCACAACTACAATAACAGAATAGCTTAATTACAGCAATTG
This sequence comes from Cephalopterus ornatus, assembly GCA_013396775.1. Taxonomy (NCBI): domain Eukaryota; kingdom Metazoa; phylum Chordata; class Aves; order Passeriformes; family Cotingidae; genus Cephalopterus; species Cephalopterus ornatus. The sequence goes on along the minus strand of VZRE01014896.1, from coordinate 65,763 downwards.
GCTCTAAAATTCCAGCACCCTAAATACATTCACTTTGACTTCTTGATAATGGCAATACACGGAACAGAAATTGTCTCAAGGCTTTAAAAGTAAAATAGATGCATGCTGACAAGGCACATTTTAAAACAATTCTTTAAAAGATGCCACACAGGAGTGTGCTTGCAGAAACCAGAAAGGTAGAAGTAATTTGAGGAAGCAAACTCTATAAAGGAACCACATAATTTAGCATAATGTGTTTAATTATTTGGGAGTTCAATCCTCCCTATTCAATATCAGAAAGCCTAGCAGATTTCCCTTCCAAAGGGGAAATGGGAATCGAGGAATGTTGCAGGACTTTCCACCTCTCATCTCCTTCAGTAACACGCCTCTGGCTGATCTCTGGAAATACAAACACAACCGTCATTTCCGACTGAATGATTCATCGCTTTCTATTCTGGCATCTCCTTATGGCTCCTGATATTTCAGCTACAGCTCAACAAGGCAAAAACGGAAATCCTGACCTTCCCACTCAAGTCAACTCTTTTCCTAGTCATGCACGGCAGCGCTCTGCTCCCTGTCACTAAAACTTGTCACCTGTCACTGCCAACTCTTTTCCTCCCATCCAGAATCCAGTTAAGCCTTGCTTATTGCTTTTGCTACATTTGAGGGCAAATTTTCCTGTCCATCCAGGCACCAAGGACTCACAGCCACTATTTTCATCACATCTCTACAACTGTTACCAACACAAATTCAATGTGGTCTAGAGAAACACCTCCTTGGTTCACTTCATTGACAGCTCTCCTCACGCTTTCCCCTGTTCATCATGATCTCATGCATCATCTCTTCTCAAGAGGAAACTCTTTTTCAATGGCAGTGTGCGTGGTGCAAACACAGACACTGAGGTCAAGGTGTGACAATCTCCAACCGCTGTGCCACCATCACACACACACAATAAATAATGCAAGTCACTGCATTCAAAGAGGAGCAAGTAGCAGGCACTAAGACCGGTGGGCAGAGTTCACATATCACACACTAGAGCAGGCACATGACAAAGGAAGGATGGGATGGAGCGGGAGCAGCAGAATGTCTGTAAGGAGCAAGGACGTAAGACATACCAATAAAAGCAGGCAGCCCAAAAGAGCTGGTGTTTCTTACAAAGCAGAGGCAGCAAGCAAGGAAAACATAAGACAGTGGCTACATGGAAAAAGTCAAGACAGGTGACAGTCCCATGTTTGCTGTGAATCTCTCCTTTCATGGAATCTTCACAGGTAAGTGATTTTTAAGCCCAAACACTACTAAACAGTGATGGGAGCAATAAGTGAAAGAGTCCCCCAGGGTGAAAGGATGCTCAGCTCAGACAAGCTGCACCAGGACAAAAGAATGGCTCTGACCTGTTCAAATTAAACAGTAATCCTTGGAATAAGTAAGTCAACAAATGAAGTTTTGGTTTGGAGAAAAGGACAGAGATAGAGAAAAAATAAATTTAAAGGTGAAAATGACCTAGAAAGATGAGGGAAGCTGAAATAGACTGGAAACACATTTTATTCATTCTTATTGCTATTTTAATAAATTTCTATATAAAACTTGTCTTCTGCAATTATATTTCAAGTCTAGACTGTCATCAATATAAATAGAGTAAAAATACACAATAATTATGCAAACTATGTCAGTCATTATTGTCTTATTAAAATTTGTTTACTCAACAAGTCTCTCAACATAAAGCATGAGGGGACAAAAAACCCCCATGGCTACCAAATTAAAATTTTAACCCCTTCTTTATATATCTTTTTAAGCCTAAGTACAATCCAAAATTCTAGACGTAACAGAAAATACCTGATCCATACATAATAATAGTTAACACCACATTCAAAGAGTTCAATAAAAATGAGATACAAAAATTTTGACGCAGTTCTACTTCTTATTTAAAGTGACATCTTCTACGTGCATTCTTTTTAAGCCTTGTTCTACATTTCCTAGGACTTTGACGATTTTCTTCTCTAAAAATATCCCCAAATTCTCTTGCAACAAACGCTAAATGAAATGCTGCATATCCCTTCTGAAGAAAGCTCTCACAGAGTACAATTAGAAATGTCAATCTGAAAATGTCAAAATATCTCAAAAATAAACCTCTTTAAACTGCAGAAGTTTGTTTCAGCATACTGATCAGAAAGCTTTCTGTCAGCTCAACAGAAAAGAGCACAATTGTCTGCAGTGAAGCTTTTTACGTGGATACCTCTACCCTGCCCTAACTGTATTAGAGCCACTCAAATTGTATTCCTTGGTGCACAATTAGATGGTCAACAGATTACCGGACAGAATTTGGGCAAATTTCACTCCACAGTGAGGGAAGGCACGTTCTTCTCTCCCTACACACAGGAGAGAAGTGCTGCAGTCTGAGCCGTGCAGGAATAAAGGACATTATGTTTCATGCAAGTGGTTTAAAACAGCACATTGAGTCAGTCGCCTGTCAAGAAAACAGTTTTCACCCTTGCTCTCAGAGTATTAATGTTTTGCTGCACTGAACTATCTGACTTTCCTGGCAAGTGATGCCATAAACTTGGTACTAGTCTTACCAAATATACAGATGTATTTGGTTTTTACGTGTTGAAGAGATGATTTTGGTTCAGTTGCTCAAGTCTAAACATTACTTTCAGAGCCGAGCCTGCAGATTCAGTTCTCTGGGCTCTTTTTTCAGGAAATCACATTTGTTTCCCTATAGAAGTACCTCTAACAGCTGATACCTCAGGACAACAAATATTGCCATGACTAGGAGGTGGATATCTAGGAGGTGGATATTGCTTGGGATGGAAGTGAGGAGATAGATCTGTGGATGCCAATCGGCATCAGGGAGGAGCGTTACTGTTTATGGCCTTTCTTTGCTTGATATAAAACTGAGGTAGTGAGGCTTCTGCTAATTTGTTAGCTGTGGGAAATACCCATTGGTCACCCATCAGAAATCATCATGTCCTACAGGCCACTAAACAGCATATTGTAAGAGAGACATGAAAAGGTCACGTATCTGCTCTGCCTTGCATCTTTTGGAGCCAGCTTGCTCACAAGGTCTTGCATTAGTCACCCCCACACACACTTTAATTAGTAAAAGTTCCTAGAGGCACAGGCATTTGTTTTTTTTCTTCAGTTAATTTTTGTGTCTCGGTTTTTGTTTGGGCTTTTTGTTTGTTTTCTTCAACTATGACACCATACACACAAATTCTTTATATGCTCAGGCCAAGTTTGTTTTTCAACTTACATTTTTGCTTTCAGAGAAGACCAAAAAAATTGAACACAATCTGCAACTACCTCTGTCTACAGAGAAGTAGTGTGTTGGTCCATCATCTCCTTGAGACTTCAGAAGGGGACATCAACTGGCCTGGAACAACATTGTTAAGTTATTTAATGATTAGCTTGAACTTCACTTTCAGGTAGGGGCAGGGAAATTCAGAGGTGAGACAACTTTTGCAGCCAAATGCTAGGAAAGCACAAATAAAACCAGGAAGTGATTGGCACATTAAAATTAACCACAGATATTTAGCTGCCATTGTCTCTTAGTAGAAGGATATTTGCAGAAGCAGTCTTCTCTAAAAAAATATTGAACAGTGGAGCTCAGCATATCTTATGGGAAAGTGTGTCCGTGTCTTCTGATTATTAGCAGATTAATGCAGACATATCAGGAACATTAAAGAGGTGAGTACTATTTAGAAAAAGTATTGAATTGATAAACAGTAGAAGATTTCACTTTTTAATTAGAGATAACTGAGCTAGCCCAACATTTTTACACACCTTTTGTGAAGCTGAGTTCAAGGTTAGAACTACTTATCATGATGAATTTATAAAGTACAGCACTGACACACTTAACTGGATCTTTTCAACAGGATTCTTGAGTTTCATCTTGAAAAAAAGGAAGAGACATAGACTTGGTGACAAGTGATCTTCACAAGGAATTGAGAATCAGTGGAGCTTATTTTGGTTGCAATATGGCTTGGTCACCTCTTGTCTGTTATAAAAGACCAGCTTTCTCTGGACGTGACAGATCAAGGCTGGGGAACAGATCCAGATTAGGCAGAGCAGTGCACACACATGCAATCCCAACATGAACCAGAAGCTACTCATCATTCCCCAAGCTCCCAAAACCAAAACTTCACAGACAATCTGTGAACAGAAAGGGATGACAATGACTCAGCTTCTTGCACATTGCAAATTATCTGCTATTATGAATTGCTCCTTCAGGCTCCAAACACCATATTCAGTCGTGTGAATCTTCTCACTTCCTTGTTAATAGTGAAGGGCACTGTTGCATTTACATTTCTCTTTGAAGGCTGGTAAAGCAGTTTATGCCAGATCCTCCTGGAAGAGGAAACTGATACATGCTCAAAGTTGGTTTTTTTTTTTTTGAGTTACTGTCACTTGTCAAAGAGTTTTATGTCAGAACATATAAAAAGTATCTCAGCTCAGTGTCATGCCTAGGCCAGAGGAAAAAAAAAAAATCACTGTGTTCTCTTTCCAGTAATGCTACTCCACAAACAACAATTACTGTTGAGGCAATAAGCTCCTAAGTGTAGCTGGAGATAAAATGAACTCAATCATCACTGCTGGGACAGAGGGTGAACCCACCCTGGCTGGACACCAAAGCTGCTCCATCACTGCACTCCTTAACTGAACAGGGGAGAGGAAATAGAACTAAAGGCTCATGGGTCAAGGTACAAGCAAGGAGAGATCACTCAGCAATTACCATCATTTTACCAGCAAAACATACCGGTCTTGGGAAAATTTGGGGTTCAACGTTTGTATTAACAGTTACTACAATCTGTGTTACCAAAACCAGAAGTGGCAAAGAACAATCCGCATCCAACACCGGACTTTTCATACCCTCCAATTCAATTAAGACAGTGGCTCGCTTTCAGGATACACAAAATATTTAGTTGTTTTGTCCCCTGAAAGAAGGGGATGGGGAAGGCAAGTCAACCTGCTTTACTGGAACAAAAATCTAACACTACATATAAACTGCTTGCTATTAAGTGTCCATGTTAATAACATTAATCTTGTCCACCAGATGACACACTTGGCAGTTAACTGCAAGAACATACAATGCCAAGAAAGATGTAATTAATACACAGTGGTAACCTTAGCTGTCTGAATGAAGCAGTTTAATACTTTTTGGTTTATTTTTCATTAGTGCTTGACTGATATTTTGGCCCACTTTCTAGATATTTTTCAGAATATCTCTCTGAAAGCACTTACTAGTAAGTCAAGCCGTTATTGAAAAAGATATTCTACTTCAAAACCCCTAAGCTAGAAAGCAGGGGAAGAGGATGAGGTTTAGGTTTCTTATTCGAAAAACTTACTCATGCCCAAATGACAAATCTCTCTTATTTTACAAATGTTTCCCTCCAAAGAAATAAGTAAAAAAGCTCAGTCACTATCATAAAATAAGATATGCACTTTCATTATCTCCACTCTCTCAAATTTCTTCTGATTTTTTTAATAGCTTAAATATCATAGGTATGAGACACATGATGACATCTAAACTACAGAACACATCTATTGAAACATTTAAAGTAGTCAATTGAAACAGATTATAATGAAACACATTCTAACCAGAAAAAAAAATCTTGTTCACAGTACTATTTAAAAGCTGAAAGAGTGAGGCAAAACACAAATATAATGTTGAAGATTCATTTTGCTGATCTGTGGGTACAGACGCATTGGGATGAGGGTAATGCAAATTATAGAAGTTCATCTCAGTTTTCAAAGGAAACCATATGTACAGAGAAAAAAATTAAAGAAAATATCATAGCAATAAATATGAACTGGGAGTCTCAAGTTTTACAAAATAATGACTGTTGAACGGGTAAAAAAAATAATCCTTCAAGACATGATGAGAGAACGATACCACAGCAGAATTGGAAATAAAAAGGAATTTTCTACCACCAAAATAGCCATTTCCAAAACACTGCCAGTATTACATGGTAACATTTAAACTTCATAATAGCAAGGGAAGACACAGTGAACTACCCTTTGTCACCCTCTACCCTCCAAAATGGAGAGCTGCATTTATGCGACAAGATTAAATGGTTTATTCCAAAAATAACCCTGGAAGATATTTAGAAGCCATTTCAGCAGTGAATACTTTCAAAACATCAGTAACTTGATGATTTCAGCAATTTTTAGGGATTTGGTCAAGAGCCGAGCAGATACCAGAACTGACCCACAGTGCTGAACAACACCATACCAGACACCTGCACCCAAAGTGCAGCACAACAGGATGACCTGAGAGCCACAGAAATAACGGAATGGCTGATATATAATGATTTGACGTTTTCAACTGAGTTAACACATAATTAATTATAGCATCTACTGCATTTATGGAACTAGGCTGTGTTAATACACCCTATGGTAAAACATTGTGTTTTTCTTGAGCTCTGAGCTATATCCATATAGGGCAAAAGATATTTAAGCACCACAAATACCTACAATATCCAATATCAGATATTTAGAGACTTCCAGAAGGCGTCTGCAATAATTCCAAGTGAGCTTTTGAGTAGAACAGATGCCTTCAAAGTACACAACCCTTAGGATGGTATATTCTCACCAGCACACAGTATAACAGCAAAGCAGAAATCATTAATCACACTTGTTGCAGCCAAAGGGCCTCCCTCAACCCCAGGTTCCTCGCTGTTCTCCTCAACATTCAGAGGACAAAACCAGACAGCTTCTGCCAAATAGTTTGGGATGCATCACTATCACAGCTTCCTCTAAAGAAAAGGTACTGTTTTTAGGCATGAAAATTATCCTATTTTAGTATGAATTAAAGACTTGGTCCTATCAAGCTTTGATGTATTTTTTTTATTGTTCTATCGAAACATCTTTATATGATGTATGCAATCACTAAAATTGTACGTAGAGCCTTATTTCCTCTCAAGCAGCTTTGTAATTAATGCCATTCTATTTTATTTCACTGACATTTGGACCAAAGATCATTGTTAAATCAATCAAAGCTTGTGGTGAGGGGGCTGACACACTGGCAGAGTTTGCCCAGATAAGCTGTGGATGCCCCATCCCTGGAAGTGTTCAAGGCCAGGCTGGATGGAGCTCTGAGTGACCAGGTGTAGTGAGAGGTGTCCCTGTCCATGGCAGTAAGGGTGGAACGAGATCATCTTGAAAGTCCCTTTCAACCATCCCATGATTCTGTGACATTCTGTCTTTGTAAAATTCAGCTATCACTCATTTTTATCACCCACAAAACTATTTAAAAAAAAAAATCCAAAAAACCCCAAACTTCTAGATGCATATTTCTGATTCAGAACACAGCAGAGACAACCTGATGCTCTTACCAAAGGTGCTGATATTGCCTAAGTGGTCTGCCAAAAGGAGCCATCAGAAAGGCATATATTTGAGCTATGTGCAGCAGAAGCGGGTCAGTGTCACTTGTAGTGTTTGAAATGCAAAAGCAGTTTAAAAAGAAAAAAAGGATTCAATTAGCTCATGCATTTACTGTGAGTAGGAGGTCTCACTGGGGTTGTCAGAGGAAATGCTATTTAATCAACACCATGTCAGTCAAGTGCTTGTCAAACCCACTACAATTTTTCAAAATCCAAAATGTTTCATACAATAATTGATGAAAAATTATATGTAGAGATCTGGCCACTTCAAAATAAATTACAGTATTTGAGCCTTTTCTAGAAGTTTCTGGCAGGAGACATTGTTCCCACGTTTGTTTTAAAAGCCTCAAGCTCTACAATATGGAAGAAACGTTTAATATCCCTCTGCCCGAGTAGGATTTGGACCATCTACAAGAACATTTAATTGCATAATTTTGAAATTACACAAGGCAGGTATTAATTTAAGCTGTACCATTTTCTCCCTGAGTTGCCATACAGCAACTGTTCATCACCCAGGAACAGGCTGCCCCTCGGAACAGTGTCACTCCTGAGGAAATAACACCTGCTGCTGCACCCCACCTCTGAGATTAATCAGCTTTATGTTAGGCCCTTTCAGCAGCACTGCCTGGTGCTTACAAGCATTCGAGCAGGGTGAGTTAAAAGGCTCTAGAGAAGAGAACACAAGATACATTATGAACAAGGTTCAGAGGAAGCTGCAAGAAGTCAGTCCAGGGCTAACACACCAAAGCCAGCGCTGTAGTTTAGTCTCAAGACCAGCTGCTGACTTGGCTTTGATTGTTTGAGTAAGGTCAGCCTAGAAAGCCCAGAACTGCCTCCACGCTGCTGGGCTGCCCTCCCGGGTGACTGCACGGTGAAAATCTCTGAGGGCCAGAGCAGGCACTTGGAGACAGTAGCGGGCCAAGCACCATGTGAAAATCTTGTCAAATTCCATCTGAACAAAGCACTGGGAATCAGGAGCTCTGTAGATTTATCTGGCACAGCCTCCAGTTTTATCAATTTACCACCTCCATCCACACATCCAGGAAATTTCTCTTGGGTAACAGAAAAGTAATTTTTTTTTTTTTTTAATTAAGTGAGGGTCTAGGCAGTGAATCAAATCAATAGTATTCAGTAACTCCTAACAACTGCCTTTCGGAAATACTGTGTTTTTGTACCACACAGGGATGTAGATTAGAAAGGCTGAACTACAGGGAGCAGTGTGGTGGGATACTCCAAGCCTGATGATATTAAGGAACTGTGAGTGCTTCTCCAGAAGACTAAAACCTCTGCATCAGCTTTCCCCAAGAAAGAGCAAGTCCACTTCAGATTAGGGTCAGGTCACAGAACAAAGCACATTCTGGTTTATGCCGAAGTACATAAAAAATATGATGGATGAAACAGCTTCATAAGCATTTGTGAGCTCCAGCAGGAGCTCTCAGCACAGATAAAACTCTGCAAGTCCCAAAGGAATTATTCATAAGAGGAACAGACATTCCTACAACAACAGATGAACAAACCACTAGACCCAAATCAAACTCTGAAGACTTCTTTTTTAAGCTTGATATACTGATTACCAGCTCCCCCAACTGAGGAGGATTTACAGTGACCTGGCAAACAGCATTAGGTAAACTGATATTTAGATAGTCTGGAACAGAACTAACTTACAGTAATTGGCAATATTGCAGCAAGGCCCTACTCAAAGCAACAGGTAGTTTACAAAAAAAGCTTAGTTTGATTAATAAATCTTTGGAATTATTATGTCATGAGAATTCTTTGTTGCCTTCCGGTAAGCTCAGGTTATAAAAGGTGTTTCTGAGAAATCTAACTTAATTTTTCTTAGCTTTGGAGAGTAACATTCTGGAGAAAGGCTTTTGAAATCACTGGGTGTTTTGCAGCTACTGCCAGAATCAGCCAAGGAATGAAGACAGTCTCTTTTAATCATATTGAGCTTTAAAGTGTTATTAAGGCAGCATGTCCTTCTGCAAAGCATGATTCAAAATTATACACCTGTATTATACACACACATTCAACGAAGAAATTTTTACTATGGATCTACACACTTAGCACCACCTGACAAAAATGCAGCTTGGTTATTTGGAAAGAAAAGTGCACTTTATCACTCACTTGGCTCAGAGCCATCCCCGGTATCAATACAGATCGCAGGATGCATTGGATTGAGAGCAGCCCTACTGAGCAGGACTTCGGGATACCGCTGGGCAGAAAAAAAATTGGAGATGGGGCAGCAACACACACTTGCAGCACAAAAAGCTGATCTTCACCTGCGCTGCATAAAAAGAGTGGCCAGCAAGTCAAGGGAGGTGGTTCTGCTCTACTCCACTCTCATGAGACCCCTCCAGCTCTGGGGTCCCCAGTACAAGACAGACATGGATGTGTGAGAGCAGGTCCAGAGGAGAGAGAAAAAGTATTAGAGGGCTGGAACATCTCTCCTATGAGGAAACACAGATTTTGGGATGCTTGGCCTGGAGAAGAGATGGCACCTTACTGCAGAGAGGAGAACTTACTGCAACTTCTCAATAAATAAGAGGGAACAGGGGGCTAATAAGTAAAATGAGAGGGACATTTTACCGAAGTCTGTAGTATCAGGACAAAGGGCAATAGTTTTAGATTGGATTATATGCAACTTAGATTGCTCTAAGGAAGACTTTTTTTTTTTGTTAACACACACAAAAAGGGTGATGAGGCTCTGGCACAGGCTGCCCAGAGAAGCTGTGGATGCCCCATCCCTGGAAGTGTTTAAGGCCAGACTGGACAGGGCCTCGAACAACCTGATAGTAGATAGTAGAAAGTGTCCTTGAACACAGCAGAGGGGTTGGAACAAGATGATCTTTAAAGTCCCTAACAACCCAAACCATTCTGTGATTCCATGAACCATCCAACAGTTGACCAGCTTTCAACCCACAAACCAATACCAGAGATAGTTTTGGACTGGTGTTTTTAGGGGTTTCCCCCCGCTTCAAAGTCCATTAAATTCCAGATATTTCACACAAGTAGCAGACAAAGAAGTTAGTTCTAGAAATGCATGTAGCATTTTACACCATACAACTGGACAACCAACCAAACACTGAGCTTCACTCTCTCTGGCATCATCAATGGAAGTACTTGAAAGCTCAAAATATTGAGACTGCTTTGGTTGGTATCTTTGAAGAAGTGACCCTCAAAGTGTTTATTGTCATAACAACCTGTCAACAGAGAACTATCCTTATGCAGCACATATGATCTATATAAATACAAACATTTTAGTTAAAAGCCTGAAAACTATGGGTTCTCTGCAAGTCCAAAGCATTTGTGAGATAAAACAATGATTAAAAGCCTAAATAGCACATTTAAATGCCTGGCTATTACCACATCTAACCTCTGCGTCTTCACAGCTGATCTACACAACTTCTATAAACAGACTTCTGCCTCCACTAAGAGTCACCATTTAAATGGACTTTGTTCTGCACATATCACTAACTCCTGGAGTCCATTCCACAGGCGTGGGACTACAGTTTTATTTGAAGGGCTTTTTCTTTGTTGTCAGGTTTCCCATACAGCATTAGAAACAATGAACATTTGAATTAGCAATCACCCAAGTTATGCTTTTGCTTCTTTATGGTTGTTTGTCACTGTGTTTCAAAGAAGCTCAAATGTAATTTTGAGAATTTAATACAGTCTATTTTTAGTGGTACAAAAGGCCCAATGACTTTTTTTCTTTCATTTTACTGTTTGTATAAGATGGGCATTCACATTTAATCATATCCAATGATTACCTCAATGAATACAAATGTGTTACATTATCTTTAAATAAATGAATGCCAATATGTTTCAGGGTAACAGAAGTAATTGCATATTGATAACAGTCATTATCATAAGTCATGGTTGCTGGCAGAAAACCCACTTGTATTTTTTAATAAGGTGCAATATTATGGTCTATTTTGAGATGATAGCTTTCTCTTTCCCCATACATAATGCAGCATCACTTCAATATAACTGACAGACGCTGGAAGTAGATAAAAATTCAGAATGCAAACCTGCAAACTGTAAGATTTTAGTCTTTTGAAATTGGGCTAGATAGTCCAAGCACCTCAGCAAAAGTGATATGAGGGAATCATTATCTGTTGTCAGGCTGGTGTACCTTCCATTCCATTCACCATGGCAGGTAACAACTAGCACATAACCCCACATTGATGCAACCAGATATTTCAGATTTTTGCATCGTAGTTTATTGCAGTTTACAAAGTGATCTGAAAGACACTTGAGAAAGGAACATCTCTCCCTCATTTATTAAGAGGCACAAAACTTTACATCTAACTCAGATACTCTGGATGGACGCGCTAAAGGAGAGCAAGCAAGTTTTAACAGCCAATCTCAAGACTGGAGGCTCTTGTTCTGCACTGCTGCTCCACTTTATTGCTTTAAAGCAGCAGAAAGATAGAATTTGTTAAAACAAGCAGACAACTGCAGAGTTCTGCAGTGTGGACAGAGTCTCTCCTGGAAACTGCCCAGGCTGGAGATAGATGCTTTTTTGAAAAGCTGCTACACAATTGAGGGGTCTTATCTGGGCAGAGGTTTTCACTTGAGTCTGTAACGTGTGGATCAGCAAAGTCACTGCAAGATAAAAGAAGCTGAGTGACTCTACCCCCTACTTAGCAGCTGTGAGGCCATACCTGGAACCTCTGCCTAGTTTTGAGTTTCCACACACAAAAAGTGCCAATAGTTGGCCCTCAGTGGAGGCAAAAACAGAGTGTATCTTTAACTTGCCAATGAAGCAGGGGCTTGAGCTCATGAAGTGTAGAAAGAGACTGAAGATACAGGTTTTTACTGACCCTGGAGTACAGGAGGCTTCTAAGAGATGGGTGTTGCTACTGCCCTCAGCAGCCTAAAGCATAACTATAGAAGAACAGCACTCTACTCCTCCCCAAGACAGTCAGCGAAAGGACAAGCAGCAACAAACACTGCCTTCAGCAAAGGAAACTCCAGCTGCATACAGAAACAGGGGAATTTTACAGTGGGAAAGGATAGACCCTAGCACCACCTGCCCAGAGAAGAATCACCACCACTGGAGACTTCCAGAACTCAAACAGACTGGTCCTGGCTAGGGCAGAGTTAGTTTTCTTCACGGCAGCTGATACAGGGCTTTTGTTGCCTAAAAGCAGCACTTGAAAGAATATTTAAGACTCAATTTGTGAGCTTTAGAAATCAGGCATTCCTTTATTATGATATGCTGCATGGTCACAGCACACTGGGTGCCCCAGCACTCAGTTCAAAGTGCACACCGAGGCATTTTCACTACAGCTTAGATGTCAGCATTACGTGATTATTCACTGTCTTTTCCCCGCATTCTGTTACATATTCATGACGCTTCCCAACGCTTATTAGCATATATGCATATTCTTTTAAGGTCTCCAAGGGTCTTTATCGGCCGTTTTTAGCGGTCTTCGCTGTCTGAAGCCCTCGCCCCTCCCAGTTCTAAGTGACCGCTTTGTAAACTTCAAGACAATGCACGTGGTCAAAAAGTAACTGGGTGTTGCCTTGCTGCCTGCCTCAGTTCCTCTCCTCATTGTTTCTTTAAATCGCCTGGTTCACTTATCTCCAGTTTTTGGGTTGTAAATACTATCAGTTCTTGTTACGTCTCAACCCCATCATCGCTGTGGTTTGGATTTTTGACTAAAGCAGTTCTGGTAATAAGCAGTTTTTGCTAAGCAGCAAAGCCTTTTGTTTGTCACTCTGCCTCACAAATGACCAGAGCGGAGGGTGTGCAGCGGGCTGCGAGGGGACACAAAGCATCTTTATATGCATTAAATATCTTGCTTTATTTCTTTCTATTTTTCCACTTATGACACTCACAGAGGGATTTGTGTGAGAGATTCAGAAGAAATACAGGCGATCAGACTAGCCAATGTGCTGTGCTGTCCCTTGGGAACACACTGGCACAGACCAAGTCCCATCTCCTGAGGAACATGCACACAAGAACTCGCTTATAATCACACGTAATTTCACACTATAAATACACAGTAACGCTATTTTGCAGCATAGTTGTGTCACTTCATTGCAGTCTAGTGCAGGGAAAAGGAAAGTATCAGCTCTAACTTTGCTTAGTCATACACAGAGAAATAAAATGCTCCGGCACCCAGAGCTGGAGCAGCCAGTGAGCAAAGTCACCATAAAAGCTTTCCCCTTATATGAGTGGAGTCTTTGGGGGTAAAAAAAAAAAACCCTGCGTTCTCCTGAAACTCCTCTGAGGTGAGATGTATTTAGATCTGCATTTGTTTCCATGTGATCGTTCCGTCAAAAACTCAAACACGAAGCTTTCTATTCAGCATCCAAATCCCACCATTAAAAAAAAAAAAAAGCCAAGTATTTTTAAGTACAATTAAGAAAACGCCTCTAAGACACGCCCCGCAAGGCCAGCGCCGCCCAGCGCATCCCGAGTCCTCGGGAGGGCGGGCACGGGTACCACGGGCGCTCAGCAGCGGCAAGACAGGCCCCTGTATCGCATTCCCGGCGCGCACACACACACGTGGGGTTGGGGTTCTTTGTCTGTTTGTGGGTTTTGTTTGTTTGTTTGTTTCCCTAGGTTTTTCGATTCCGTGTTTCCTCTCCAGGCCCGGCCGGTCCCGCTGCGCGCGCAGCGCCCGGTTGCCCGGCAACCGCGATCTGCCCAGCAACCGGGGCCCGCCGCGGCGGCCAATGGCAGCGCGCCCCCGCGGGCACGCGCCCGGCCGCCTCGGGCCGAGGCG
>VZRE01014896.1:0-51433 GCA_013396775.1 Cephalopterus ornatus | reverse complement strand
GGCCGCCTCGGGCCGAGGCGGCATCATGGCGGCCAGAGGGCGCCGCCCTCAGCGCGGGCGCACGGCCCGCTCCGCCTGAGGAGCCGCCCCGTCACCCTCCCCCCAGGGCTCTTCTAATTCATCCCTTTAGTTAAATCGTCAGCAGCACGATTTCCCACTGTACCCAGGTTTTTCACAACGCCGCTGCGGTTAAAACACAGTTTGGAGAGAGGGGGAAAAAAAAAAAATAAAAAAAAAAATCACTGAGATTTTTAAGTTTTGCTAAAGCAGCTTTGATATGCTCCAAACTCACAAAGCCTTGGGGAGAGACGTGTTTCTGAGAACTGGGAATGCAGAATTCGTAAACTTACAAGGACATTATGCAGAAACCAAAGATAAAGAAGAAACTAAATCAAGGCAACTCAACAATTGTACTGAAACCTCCCTATCTGGGAAAAAGATAACAAGAAGACCAAAAAACGTGGACCAAGCACGAGAAGCAAGAAACCAATACCCAATAGGAGACAGAATACTAATCGATGAAGAGAATTACGTAATTTATAGCCAACAAACATTAATTTCTTGGTTAAAAACGTAGAAGTAGCAAAAAGCTTTGAACGCGAGTGCGCGCGTTCGGGGAGCGACCCCACACGCACCCGACGCCACGAGCAAAGCAACGCCCGCTCTCTTATACTGAAAACAGCGCATCAGAGAGCTCCATTTATCTCAACGTTTTCAGCGACAACAGGGCACCGCCACCACGGGTTAAGAACCACAGCAAAGTCCATACCTTTTTCCAGGCTGAGCCACCGGTATTCCCTCACGGAGGTACCTGCTGGGCGCCAAGGGCAAGGCAGTCCCACAGGGACTTGGGGCAGCAAAGTCCATACCTTTTTCCAGGCTGAGCCGCTGGTATTCCCTCACAGAGGTACCGGGTCTTCCTGCCTTCTCCATACCTGCTGAGGGCAGGGCAGTCCCACAGCCCAGGTGTGCAGGACTGCAGCTGCCCTCCTCGGGGCAGCAGCTTTATGAGCAGAGTTCATTGGCACCGGCTGTGGTGCTGCAGCAGCAGCACCTGGACATTAGCACCGTTAATTGGGTGCAATCAGTGCAAGGCACCTGCTGGGAGAACCTTCTGGAAGGGCCAGAAGGACTTGGAGGACCTTGGCATCAAGTTGGGGTGTCCCAAGGGCCTGGGCTCTGTAAATTGGGGCTCACCTGTAAGCCCGGCTGCCTTGGAAAGCATGTCAGGTGTTGGGGCTTCAGAATGGTTCTGGATCAGTCACCCATTCCCCTGTGCCTTTCTTGTCCTTCCCAGAAACTGTATCTTCCTGAGAGAACCTGGAGTCTTATAAAGCCTCCGTGATTCACCACAGACCCAAATTCTCCCCAGTTCCACGTGAAAGATGTGGAAAACGCTCCTCTGTTGCTTGTGTAACTCACATCCACCTAAAGATACAGCTTCTGCCAGGGAAGAACGGTCGGCAAAGAGATGTCCTTCAGTAACCAGTTGTGACTGAGCACAAGCACTTTAAAATGGACCCCACTATTCACATACTACTTATTTTTAATGGTAGAGGTCTGCCAGTCTTGCTATTAGTGCAAGTGTAGTGTAAAGTCAACTTGAAAGTGGGCATGTAAAAATACTGAATTTGTAATATTTTATTGCCTCATAAAAGGCATCTGATTTGGACACGGTACATTTTTGCTGTGAGTAAGCATTTCTATGAATTTCAATACACAGTTTCCCACAGAGCGAAATTTTTACAGCAAGTTGCACATTTCTGAGCTGCATATGTGTGCGTGCTTAGCTAGGCAGTTTTATGAGCAGCCCAGTTGTGGTTGCTGTCAGGTGTCTTTTTCTGCTGTGTGCTCTTCTTTAACTTCACAGCAAGTATAAAGGTTGTTCTGAGGAGAAAATCACCTTTCCACTGAGAATTAATCTTTTTTGGTGTGCTCTCTATTTCTGGCTTCCACTATTCTGCTGCTGTCAATATCCAGGTTCTGTACAAGGTGACTGAAAAATTGAGTGCCCCTTCCTTTCCTCCGTTTTAGTAATAAAGGATCTACAAACGTAACTATTTGTTTATGCTTTTGTGTATTTTTCAGTGCATTATTCTTGCCCTTTATATGACTACTCTTCTCCAATTTCAGGCTGAAATACAGCCACACTGTTAAAACTATCCAATGGGGACCAAAGAAGTCAATACTTGTCCGCTCCATATAGATAATTTCCTACCATTTTCAGGATCCCCAAGATTTAAAAGGATTCTCAGTTAACTGTAGCAGCTCTGAAACTGGACAATATTGTCGTGGATAGTTCAGTGAAGGTCTCTGCTCAATGAAAGCAAAAAAGGGGAATGAGGCTAACATTGATGGTATTTGTAATGCACTTAGGTACAGTGGTAAAGTTGTCCTCAGTACTGACCAGTATAGGAAAACCTATGTGACAAAAGGGGATTAAGGCAGAAAAGGCTATAATTTAAAAAGAAACTTGGAAGATGGGGTTATTAACATTCAACAGGAGACACAGAAGGCCGTATTTTAAAAATAAAAAATATTTGAAATATTTTCATGTATCTCATAATGCTACAGATTTTCCCTCTGTCCCTGTACTTATATATAGAAACTATATTATAATGTGAATCATCAAAATAAAATAAATCCTAATGGGGAGACGGGGGTGGTGCAAATAGCAATAATAATGGATTTTCTTCACGGAGGGCTGGTTACTGAGTGATGTAAATGAGATCAGAATTTAGTCCGAGGTTCTCTTCTCCATTTCTAAACCAGTTACCTCCCACTGTGGCAGATGTGAATACATATGGGAGAAAGAACAGAACAGATCAGATCCGTCTAGTGGGAGGACAGGAACAATGTACGTATTGCTGTATTATATGTACCCACAAAGCAAAGTTAGAATTTTCCCGTGGGACAGGAACATATGCATATGCTTCATATATGATATACTTGCATTTTTAATAAGCATTACATTTAAAATCATGTAAAGTGATATCACATGAAGATCTGATAAAGGAACACTGGAAGTTATGTCACCAGCTATTCATTAAATCAACACATTCTACTGTATCAGCTTTACAGCTAATGTTAGCTTGAGTATTTTTCTGTGTTTGAGCTTGCAGTCCTTTAAATATACCTAATAGAAACTGAAGTATTTCTAGTAAAAAATAGAGCAAGATGGAACTTTTTTATTTCTAATTCTTCACCCTCGCCTTGTCTGTAATCTCTCTTAATAGAATTTTTTTATTCTTTACAGTGATTGGTGTCTTGGAACGGGTTGTCCAAATGAGTCTGTGATAACCATTCACTGTGATGGGATTTTGTGGATGTTTCTGTCAAATAGTAAAAAAGTTAGCTTTACAACAAAAGAGCTGAAGTCACGACAGAACATCATCCAGGAAGTTCCTGAATTGTAAAAATATGTGAATTATGTAAAACTAAGACTTGCCTGAAGGGTGAGAGACAGGAAGCCTTAAAGTAAGATGACACAGCTTGTGGAGTGACAGACAGACCTTGTTCTCATGTAGTTTTTATAACGGTGGGAAATTCCAAAGTGAAAAGCTGAGTTAAACTGAAAATCACACAGCTCCACAAATCTGAAGTAAATGTATCCTGGAATGATTCATTTGCTAGTGTGAATGTCCAGGAGCTTGGCACAGGAGAGTCATCTATGTCTGGTCAAAAGTTTAGTGTGCCGTGGGCTTCATGAACACTTTCACCGAGTTTTCCAAGATTTTTACATATCTACACAAAGCAGAAACAGTAATTCAGCTCCTGAATTGTTTTCTCTCTCTGTTCTATTTTACTGCAGAAGATGTCCTGAGAAAGGATTTGCTGCTGCCAGAGAAAACTGCTTTTGATGACGAAAAATGCATTAGATCAGATTATTCCTTTGAAATGGGCACAGCCCTGCAGGAGGCAGATGAAGACGTTATGTGACAGTGGAGGGTGTAATTCTTCACACCCAAGGTGATGGAGATGCCCCCATTCTCCTGCCAGTTGTGTTGAGCACCAGTTTTGTTCCTGCGCCGTTAGCACACGTAACTGGCTGCAAGTAAGACAGAAGAGGCAGAGCTTTCCAAAGGTGGTGGAAGTTTTCATCATGATGACAAGAAAATAGGAAAAAAAAATAGGAAAATGGGAAGGTTGAAGCCCTCTTACAGCTGCCTTCTCGCTAGAAAATCTCTGTTTAGGCCGATGTGCTGTTGGACACAATTGCCAATGACTAGAGTACAATCGGTGCTGCAAACTGTTTAATATTCACCTGAAAACAGTTATTTGCATGCAGCCAGTATGAAACTGTGAGCTGCCATTCTGACACCCACCACCCAGATGTTGGCCCTTTTTGCAGTACATTTTATTACAAGGAAGAAGGAAAAGCTGCGCTCCGGATAGTCACTGGACAGTTTCCAGGGCTGCAGTACCTCAGACAGCTGAAAACAACCCGGAGGACAAGGGTTCATATTTCAGCAAAAAGCTCAGAAGTAGTCTAAACCCAGAAACAGAGAGGAGGCAAAACAAGAAAAATAGAAAATGTAACTAAATCTAGAGCATCTCAGCTCTATGGAAATGAGACTATTTTTTGGAGATGCCTCCAGTCCCTCATGCATATGGTAAATTATTTATTAATAAGGCCTTGTATAAAAATCATGTAAAAAAAAAAAAAGACAAAATTAAAACCATGGTAATCAGCTATCAAATGTTCACTATCTAGATTTTAGCAGAACTTTTTTTAGTATATAACATTAAATGCCTGAAAATGGTTGGGTTCAATCAAATCTACTTAGGACTAATTTCTTTGTCAAGACCCAGCATAATAAATTCTTAGGAGTCCTCGATTAAATGTCCATATGTTCTATTGAAGCACTGGAGTCCTGGATTAAATGTCCATATGTCCTATTGCTGTACTGGTTGGTATCAGCTGATATTATTTGCTCAGAAGCCTGTCAATACTCTTCAGGGCTGTCAATATCACCTAAATTTAAATTCTTACCTTAACCTCTCTACGTTATTTATGCTGTCCAGAGGAAAAGATATAGGACCTCCAAAAGACTCTTCATAGCAAGAACTTTGTTTAACATTGTGGATTTTCTACTGCAATGTCCTTTCCCTACTAGTCATATGCTAAACTGAGAGGAAATATTCTTCTAATTTAGGTATTTTAGCTAGTTGCCAAATGGCAAGAAGGATAAATATTCTAATTTCTCTTCTTTTTAAATACTTCCCTCAGGATCTCATTTGATCTTACGGGTAATTTAAAAGCAGCAGAATTGAGCCTTTAGCAAAAAAATGAAGGCAAAGTTACAGAGAAAAAGAATATGAGAAGGAATAAAAAATTAAGATGACAAATAATTTAGCCATTTTTCTATGTTTGCCTTGCAACCGCTTCTTATAGCTAATTAAATCAGGACAGTTGGCTCTATTTTCTGTCCAGATATTGATTTTTTTAACCTCCCCTCTCCAAAATTATCAACTTGAAGCAGATTTTTTGAACAAATTTTTGAAATAAATCTTTTAGACTGTAACAAAAACTGTTACCTACTGCAAAAAACAATTCACTGTAAAGATACCAATTTATGCCTTTTTAATTCACTCGGTAAAGAAAATTAGAAATGTTTGAACTTATCTGGTTCAAATGAAAAAGTGTTGGTTTGGTTTTTGCCATTTCTGAGATTCAGAAATATCTAAATCTCACCTCAGGTCTCTTCCAGTCCATTTCTTCATTATTTCTTCTAGCTTTTCCGGTTTCTAATTTTCTACGTAAAATGGTATTTTCATTAATAGATATAACATCAAGTGAAGATTTAAATACAGAAAGTGCAGACAGCAAGCACAAATCCTTAATAAGGACAATTGACCATTCAAACAAGCTCCAATTAACTGTGAAGTGTTCATATCTTTACCTTCAAAGCAGTGCTGGAAGATGTGTTTTATGACAACTATGACTATTTAAAAAAAAACAAAACATAAATTAGACTGTCCAATTAGGGTGTTTGACACTTCTAGCACAGAGGTATCAGGGCAAACATGGAATCCTCTGCTTTACTAAAAGATAGACTAAAGATTCTAAAAGATGATCTATATGTCTTCTCTACAGGTGCTTGACTTTTTAAAGTCATCAGAGCCAATGCTGCAGTCATAAGAAACTGCTGAAAATTAGAGTTTGCCATGCAAGATCCAGTACTGCCTTCTACACCAGCAAAACACATCTATTATTTAAATGGATGCATGTTATGTACATTAATTATGTATATTAATGTATGTAAGTGTTACCCACACTTCTGTTCTGTAGATTTAACCTCATGTTTGCAAATCCCATTACTGGTGGAGTTCATAATCCCAAAATCACCAAGGACCATGAAAGCCTTGCAGTAGACTAACAGGGCAAGGCACCAATGCAGAAATAAATAAATATATATTAAGCCATGCAAGAGAATTTAAAAGTTGAAATATATATATATTTGAACTTTCTAAGGCTTGGGTAAAAAGGGAGCCAGCTGAGCAGAATCTTAGCTGGCACGAATACAGATGGTGCCCCAATTTCCTTAAGGAGACATCAGTGTCTAGTCTGTTGTACCCGTTCCCATAAGAATAAAAAGAGGACAAAATATTAAACCCCATTAAAGAAACCCATATGGACCCCCAAAGTGATAAAGTGGTTGGTGAAACAGCACATAGTGTTCCTTCCATGTGCTAATTTGCAGCATAAATTTCTGTTCACTCTCCTCTTTTGTAGCCAGAACTAGTTCCCTTCGTGACTGGATAGAGTGCAGAGAGCAAAACAGTCCTGGAAATAGCAATTTAATCACTTGCTGACTCAACAACAATTTAGATAAACAAATGGAGTCTTCAAATGCAGTTTGCCATGGGGAAAAATGTTTCTCTTAAATACTTGTTGAAAGGTCTGGAAAAAACATTCCTACCATGGAAATTCTCCCTTAATTCCTTTACGTGCTTCTTACTTATCTCTGCAGCGAAGAAGATGCTTGCATTGGACTAAAGGCTGATGAGATCTCTTTCATATGAGATATTTTAATTACTTTACTAGATATAAAATGTATAACGTATTTATATTTTCAAACATGACTTTCATTGACCAAACTTTTCGTAAAATATTTATTGCAATTATATTTGTAATAGAGATCAAGAGAAACCAGGAAGCAGAAATAAACACAAGAGTTCAATGGAAAGGGAGAAGATTGAAATCAGTCTCATAGAAGTAAACGTAAGCAGAATAAAATTTATTTTAGACATCTGATATCTGGCCCATAAAACGTGTAAATCAGGAGAGCAGAACTCCTTTTGGAAAGGCATAAGGTTGTTTCTTTAGACATGAATAGCTCAGTGTGCAAAACAGTGGTTAACAGGGCGTATAATTTAAAAATCCTGCTTCCACAACAGATGGCTTTATTTACCCTGTTTAGAAACTTGACGTGGGGGAATCTTCCACTGGAAGCGCAGTTGTGTGTGCTGCAAAATAATCAGATCTGGGTCAAACATCAGACTGCCCTAATACTTAGTGCCAGTGTTTATGTAAGATTGTCACAATCTGTCCAAAGCAGAAAAAGACCCAAATAATTAATGTATTTAGTGTGCGATGTTTTCCCTCCTAAAATAATTGTGACTGTGTCTCAACTGGAACATCCGTAAGGGAAAAGATTTCCAGTGCTTTTTTCCATGCACTACTTGCAGTCTGACTGTTTCAACATCTTTTCTTGCCATAAAGACTCTTCCAGTTCCCTTGCCAGTGAATGTCTAAGAAGGTACCAAGTGATTTTTCCTTCTCCTAGTTTTTATGGCCAAGAACACTCTTGGCCAATCTGACCAGAGGGAAGGTAAAAGGTGCTGTAGCACAAGGGCATCCAAACAAGTAATCAAATGAGAGGCTTGGGACTTAGGGCTTGATTAGCTGTAAATTCTGCAGTGCTGCTGCAACAAAGGCAACAAAACATTATACGCCTTTTTTTTGTTTTTTAATTGCAGCATTAATTTGTGTGCTTGATTCCCCCCTTTTTCTCACGCTGAAAGTTCGTTGACTCACTGATTTTCACGCTGTTGTCTGTCCAAGCTGTGCCTGGCTCCACCGAACCAGCCTGATATTTTGGCTGCATCAAACCCAGTGGCAAGCTGGCTACAGAGAGGGAAGGATTTCACGTGTTCACAGCAGATGTTGTAAGTTGCCTCGAGGGCATTCTCACTGCAAAAACAGGAGAATACGACAAAGTCTACTGTGTCTAACACGCAGAGCCATCGGCTGGAAGCTTCTCAGAGTTTCAGTGTGCTGTGGAGATATTTTGCAACATATCCATGCCAGAAGTTGCTATTCCAACACTTTCCCTAATGATTTCCAAGGAAAGAGCTCGAGAAGCTGGGAAAATGTATGAGTTAGGTGCTGTGCAAATTGCGTGTTATTCTACATCAGCCAACTCATTTGAAGTGTCAGTTTGGAGAACTCGTCTCCTTATTCTGGTGATGATAGATTTTTGAGATAATTGATAACTGCTAAAACAGAATAGTCCTTTTCTTCTTTACAATTTTGGGTATAGCATAAATTTCTTTTTAGGAAGCCTAACAAAAATTAATTTTCTTATGAGGAAATTTAAAAAAAAAAAAAGGGAAGGAAAACCAATTAATGGATATTCCAGAAAAAATGCTTTGCATTTGTCTCCATCAAAACAGTGGATGAAATTGGAGGGGACAGGCAGGAAGGAAGGGGAATAAAGGAAAGAAGGGGATGCTATTTTTTCCCATTTCTAACAATACCATTTTATTTTACTTTTGAATTTGTTCTTGGCCTCACTATTGTCTCCTCAAGCAAGTGAAGTTACTTAAATTGCTCCTGCATGTGTTTTTTCTATTAATATCACTTTCAAGCGGCTTTCCTGCAGAGTTTGACTCTGTGTCTTTCCTTGGCCACATCTGCCAGCTGCTCGAAAGCATATGTGCAAAATCAGTGACATTGAAGAGAGGCAGAGCACCGACACCAGATCAATTCTCCGTGGCCAGGCTCTATGGGCAGGGCACAGTGGAGCAGTGACCCTTCTCCCACCAGTGGTCCCTTGGAAGGGCAGGCTGCCAGGCAGGGAGAGCTCGCCCTGGCCCCTGTACAGTCTGAAAGCACCTCTGCACATCGAGGGCTGTGATAATAGGCTGAGACAAAGGCTGCACTGAAGAGCTGGAATTTCTCCTTTGCAGGCAGTTGAGTTTGTTGAAAAAAAATCAATCAATGTGATTATGAAAGTAGGCACAGAAATGACCATATTCTGACCCCTGTGAAGCCCACTGGGTTTGTTTAGAGCATTAACCCCCGTGGTGCACCAGGCCTTCCTCGTTTCTAGATATTGAACATTGCTGCAGTGATAGCAAAGTCCTACTAAGTCCTACCAAGAGAGAGATTGTTCTCATGAGTTCTGTTTGAAAATCAATCTGCTCCTGATCTCCTGGGTCATTTCTGCATAGTGGTAAATAATTAATAAATACGAGGTTCAGTATTATTTTATTATTAATAGGTTTTTTCCAAAAGTATAGATTTTTGTTAGACTTTGGCATTCTGCCAGCGGACCTGAAAATTCACAAGACATTTGAGTGACTTAAAATCACTAAACTAACATCTGAAAGAGCCCTGTGGCAGTTGTTTGATGGTTTAAGTTGTGCTGATAGTGATGGATAACTACTTCAGGCACCAGGCCTTCCAGAGTGAATTATCACCCTTTCAGAAAAGTCAGGGATTGCAGAAGGTGAGCATGGAAAATCGGGTCCCTGTGAAGGACCTCCTTGGTGGACACACAGCCTGCTGTAGGGTTTGGGAAGTCCTGTCCTATCTGCTGGGACTTTCCTTCAAAGAACAGCATCTTGCCTTACTGGGACCCGGCACTGACCTGTTACTTAGACATCAAAAGAGGCAGATATTTTTAGGACAATGCTAATTTAGGTCAATCGTACCAGCAACAGGCAAAGAACCTGAGTTGTCTGTGTGCTGAAGGGATGTGACACCAAACACGTCTGCCTGTAATTAGGGAGACACAGAGACTGAGAGTTGTGGGTTTTTTTAGTTTAACACATCATTAACAAGAAACAAGCTTTGATTTGAAAGAAAAAGAGAGAAGACAAACATTAAAATTGTTTTCAATCATTTAAGTTACATAGTTCTCACTCCAGAAGCTTTGATCATGTATAATCCTGTTGAAAGGCTGACTTGCAATCAGCCTCACATACGTTATGTTGCAATGCTGTGGCACTAGTGCATGACAGAAATTTATTTTCCATTAATTCATTCTTTGCTGGAAATATAAACACTCTATATGCTTAACAGCCCGAAAAATGAATGTTATTGCTTTTTAAAATTGCCCCTTAATGAGAATTTTTTCTTGCTATTAAAAAAAAACTCAGTGCCTGAGGACCATCTTTCAAATGCTGACACACCTATTTTCAACACCAACAGTGTTGAACATTCAAAACAAAATCATCCCCGACACTGCTTTTGGTAAAAGCGACCATGTTTTTTAACTGATGAAAATAGATGTTTACAGCATCTGTGAACCAGGACTGATTTTAAAGTAGCTTTTCACTGAGCTTATGAACATTTTCACACCTGCTCCAGTGCAGGATTTCATGGCTGTGCAAAAACATCTATGGAACAGTCATTTTCTAAAGAAAAGGTCTGTCGTTTATGAAGGCTGTTTTTAAGGTGACCAAAAAAAAAAACCGGTAGGATAAGTGTGCATTGAACTGAGTCATAGAATCCATGCAAATACTCATGAAGTGAAAGGCACAAATAGACATCTCTTTGCTTTCTCTCCTGAGCTCGTGTGGGGTCTGATGTTCTGTAGCACCCACAGACTCAGCTGGGAATTACGGATGGCCATCCTTTCCAGAGATCAGAGATGGTCACTCTCATCACGGACCTGATGAACCAGCATCATCTCATTGCCCAGCGGCCCAGACAGACAGCACAGACCCCGTCAGTGGATGCAAAGCAAAGGGAAGAGGAGGACTGTTGGCAAATGACACTGACAGGGCCGGGCAGAGCTCTCAGCACCTGCAGGAAGAAGCATTTCCTCAGGCGGGGATACTCCAGCTGCAGGAGGGGGCTGAACGCCCGCTGGTGTGTGGGAAAGGCTCCTGCAAATCCCAGTCACGGCCAGCGCAGCCGGCTCTGCCAGCAAAGAGGAGATAGTTGTAAGAGCTGCTGTACACTAACAAAGCACCTGATCAGTAACAACTAACAGCACAACTGTGCGCTGCGAAGAAAGAATGGAATCCATACTGCTATCAGTTTTACAGAATGTTAACTAAGCCTGGATTATCCTGCTTGGAGTTTTTCATGTAGACTTGTGAGAGCAAGAGCTTCATGCAGTCAGAATCTGAAAGGAATTAGTTACCCGGAATCGCTGATACAAATCTTGTGCTTCAGGATTAAAAACCCTCCTTCCCAGTTTTGCAAACTTAAAGCATTACAGGAGAAACAGAACAATTCCTTATCTTACTTTCATGCACAAGTAAGGGCTTCTGATAGCTTCTGGTGACTGATATTATATACCTGTGGAAGCTGGATTTATTAGATTTTTTTCTTCCTGTTTTCTACTTTCTTCTTCATCCTGTGCTGGGAGATGGAGGGTGGGGGGCGGGAATCCTTTCAGCTTATTCGATCTATAAATGTTAAACTGCAAGGTGTTTTGGAAAATTCTAAACGCAGAGAACGTAGCACTGTTGCTGCTGAAGGAAATAGCTGGGTAGCCTATTGAAAGACGCAAGGATTATTGTACGTAGCAAAAGTGCGAAAGAAAACATTTCCTCAAACTTCCAGGTTTAGTGTTGGCTTTTTCGTAGCTCCTTACAGACCTATGATAAATTCTTTGGCTTACTGCTTAATGTTAGTCCTGTCTATAGTTAAGTGGGTAATTTTTGACTGACCCTATTAATATAAAGAACATTTCCCTATTCATGACCATGGGTTTGGGACCAGGTGATCTTTAGGATCCCTTTAAACCCAAACCTCTCTATGATTCTATGTAAAAAAAAAAAAAGGCTTACTAAATTAATTGTTCTGGTTTTTTCCATCATATTGGGGAAAGAGGTAATATGCACATGAGCACACTCAAACATAAACTATGAATAATCTTCATCAGAACTCGTATTTTCATTATATTCTAGTAGGATGCAGAAATACCACATCTAAAAATATTTCATTTTGTCCTTCTGATGTCCTGTGGTGGTGTTCTGAGAGGGAGCTGGAGAGCTATAGGCAGTCATGGGTGTTTTTGTAATTGTTCCATTCTAATTCTATATTAAAATGGGGGAAAAAAATGAAAGCAGGACAGAAATTAAGTTTAGGAAAAAAAGAGTTTACCTCCACTCAGTTGTCAGTGAAGATATGTTCACATCACAAAACCTCCTTTGCTGTAGTTAACTGTGATGAGGGGGTGGGGGGTGAGGGAAAGATAAAAAATCCCTGCATTTATCACTTGAGAATGCGTTTTAGGCAGCATATTATGATACTTTTTTTTTTTACCCAGAAATTTACATTTGTTTTGTAACACAGCTTTTCTTAAACCAATATTGGGCAAAAGAACAGGAATTAAACATTTTTTGGAACTTACTTGTCTGAAATGAAAAAACAATCAGTCTGAGAAATAAATATTCTTCAGGAAAATGTATCACCTACTTTCCTTCTACCAAAACCTGCTGATGGTATTGTAACTAATTAGTGACAGTAACTAATTAGTGACAGTAACTAATTAGTGCTCACAAGAAAAGAGAATATTTTTTTTATTTTGGTTACTGGATGGGTTGCTTGTCTGAAAGAGGAAGCTGACAAAAAAAAAATGGTATTAAAGAAAACGACGCTTTCTGTATTATTTATACAGAAAATAAATTGAAAGTAATGCAACATAAAACTGTGCTGCTTTATTACAAAAAAGTTCACTGACACTGCATTTGTAACGACACGTCCGGGGGTTTTTGCATAGCCAGGAAAGTTTTACATGAAACATCTCATAATGAACCTACTGGAGATGCACAGGTATAATTTAGGAAACCCTGAATATTCCCAGCACACCGCTGAGAACAGCGTAAAGAAATACTTTCTTTCCTGGTTTAATTTCCAGCATATCTGTTTGTACATACTGTGCACTACTTCATTATGGAAAAATACATGTTTTTTTCCCTACAGGCAATCACCACATATAACAGATAGAGAGACCTTAACTATACATAAATAAATAGCCCCGTAAGGACTCGCTACCGAGACTGTATTTTCTGATATTCAAAAACACATTCTCCTGTTCTTTTGTTAGATTTCTTGTTTCATTCTGCACCTAAAAATACGGGACAAGGAACCAAGCCAGATCCTCATTAGGAAATCCATATATGCCCACAGCACACAGAATTAATTGGTCAGAAGGTCACCAGGAAAGTGTCCAGTCGGGATTTGATACCAATCCGTGTCTATTAGGCATGAATTGGAACTTCAGGGTAACCTTTTTTTACTGCACTGCTTAATATTTTGTCCTCACTACCACAAGGCCGGTTCAAAAACCGAACCAAAAAATAAACCAGTTCAATCTGAATCCATTTTCCTTGTTTGAGCAAAAAGGTCACTCACAAACAAAATATTCTGACTGATCTGCAACAAAGCAGGCTGCTCTCAAAGACTGAAGTGTACGATTAGATTGCAGAAAACAGCTTATCAGGGGTGCCTATAGCTCCACTCGAAACCAAGCCAAGAATTTTATTGTATTTCAGTGGAAAACTGTTGTTTTGCACATTGTCCAGTTCTGACCATAAATCGGTGTACGATACAAACTGGTGACACCGAGGAGGGAAGACAAGCCCTGCATGAAAAGAGTTTACAATTACTTTCCTCATCTGCTATGCTGGTGTGTGAAATAAAGATGAAGTACCAATTATAAATGACTTCACAGTCTGAAAGAATGAGGAGGAATAGGTCTCCCTGGTACCTGGAGCCCTGTTTCTAAGGGTAAGGAAATTGAAATCTGTCTGCTGAGTTCTGTCCTCATAACCTGGCTGTCTAACAGTATCCTGTAGCACTGTGAAGTGGTACAGATGGTAATAAGCTGGAACCTCAGGTTAAAAATATGCACAATATGAGGAGAGACTACACAAATTGAAATTCCATCACTTTAAAATTATCTGAGGAGGAAGGCAGTGGTGTAATTAAAGTACTTACGTTTTTGAGTAGGATAAATGAGGTCAACTCAAGTTGCTATGTGCACTGCAAAAGAAAAAAAAAAGGGAATTGACTTGTTAGTTAAATAAAAAATAAATTTGGAGCAGATGTTTCTAAGTACTTTTTCATGTACAGACTTATAGTGAAAATGTAGCTGTATCAAACACAGAAAAAAATTACTAGCTCATTCAAGAAAGAACTAAAAAGAAAACACACAGGCAATAGGCTTCAGAAAGAACCTGGAAGTATTATTTTTAGATGACTGAATTACAGCCATTAAAAAAGTGGGTTTTTTCCAGTCCTCACTCTGCCTTTACTTTCCATAAATTAATAACCTACATTCTGGTGGAAACAGAACTCTATTGCACATTTGCCTCCAAAACCAGGTGAAAAATTGTCCGCTCAGTCAGACCAATAAATCCAGGCCCTTGGTATCCCGGCTCTAGCAACCGTCTGTGAAAGCAGGTGTTTGTTTCAAGCATTCCTGTTTATTTTACACTCAAGTCACTTTATGCCATTAATGGCCACTTATGAAGATGTGGAAGACTAGATATGGTCTTCTCCAGAAGTGACGGCAGTTTTCATGGGACAGTGTAATTTTCGGTACAGAAGAAAGTGCTTTAATCACAGAGCAGATATTGAGATTACACACAGCAGGTCAGCAAAACCTGCCTGGATTTCAAAAGAACAGTGCATGAACTGAGATTTTAAGAGTAGAATGAACTTTCCTTGACTTCTCCACTGTCCTTGCACAACACATCAGGAAACGTTGCCTTTGGCTCACATAACCCCACTTTGTACCTCTAGTACCAACAGAAACACTGAACAACAAATTCAGCAAATACTAAACAGCATCAAACACCATTCAACAGCTGTTTTCCACTTAATCAGGAGACAGCCCTTGCCATGCAATTGGGTCATGCAAGAGCAGAAGCAATGCCAACAGCATCTGCTTTATGTAACTCACTTCAGATCCTTTGCAAGGTCAGGACTTTTTGCCAGTCGTACATCACAGAATGGATGGTGGTGCTTCTCCCAGGAGTTTGAGCCCTGTGGTTCAGACTCCCAAGCTGTAGCATTGCCTCTGTCATCACTGGCCTTCCATATCATATCCAGCACCACTGAAATACAGAGAACTTTTGAACAACGACTGACTCCCTGGAGTCCTTCTCCGAAAAGGCCTCCTCTTTCCCAAGATTGCTGATGATATTTTGACATGCAGAACGAACAGCACACATGTAATGCATACATTAGTATCCATGCCAAAAGAAAAAGTCAAACTATTCATTTGAAAATTTAGTTCTTAAACTTTCCAGTTTTCCCTAAGAGATGCAAGTCAAGATGTTCCGTCGCCTGAAGGAGATCAAGAGCATCACTGTGATTTCTTTATTTTATTCCTCTAAACAGTTCCTACCTGGCATGTCTTAAAAGTCATTTCAAACAGAACCTGAATACCCAAAGGCACAGCTGAATTTCTGTGCCAGAGAGCTGTGCTCAGGCCATGCCCTCGATCATTACTAACCAGATTCCAAAGGCAGCGCCCTTGTCAGCTGCTAAGAACTGCAGGAAGCCAAAAAACAATAAAGTTCCAGTGGTACTTTTTGCCTACAGCTGGAAAAGCTGATTATGTGCCATCTGCCCCTCAAATGGGATCTTTTCTAGCTCTCCAGAAGAATCAAAAAATCTTCCCTTTGCCTTCCAAAGCAACTTGGTGAACAAGGATTTCCAAAACAACTAAGATTTGCTAAAAAGAAAAAAAATCTAAATTCCTATAATCACCAAGTCTATATCCTGATTCTCTATATTACCTTGCTAATTAAACATGAAGTGTTCTAATCTGGCTTTCAGGTAGACACGAGAAATATAATTTGCTTTCTCAGCAATCCATCAAGAAAACAGATCGTCCACATTTGCTGTTGTACCTGTCAGATCACACGATCATAGATTGGCTTGGGGTGGAAGGGACCTTAAAGATCATCTCGTTCCAACCCCCCTGTCGTGGGCACGGACACCTTCCACTAGACCAGGTTGCTCAGAGCTCCATCCAGCCTGGCCTTGGACACTTCCAGGGATGAAACTGAAACACTGGCACTGTTTTCTTGCCCTAAAGTAGCTGATTTCATCTAAATATTACACAGTCCTGTGGGAACTGGAAGGGTGAAAGCAGGAGGCAACTTCAAAAAAGAAAAGATTTAGGATTTTCAGGGCAGGGTTTATCGCTTTGCTCTACATCATTAATTATACATATCATGCATCTGATCTGACAGTTTTCTAGTGCTTTGTAGCTTAGGTGAATCTTTTCCCTGGGAGGGAGGAAAGAGAAATTAAAAACTTGCCAGGGTTAAAACACAGGAGGAGAGATCTCTTGTCAGGATATTTTTTTTTATTTTTTTTTTAAAGTCTATACAGTTGCTGACCACAATTTTCAAAGCAAAAATTTGTGTCTAAAACTCAGATCCTTAAATTCACACTTCAGAAACGTAAATGAGCAGCCAGTAATCCCAGAAATGCCAGAGAACTGCTGAATGCAGTGCAGGCTGAAAAAATCAAGCCAGCAAACTGCAGATACTACATTTTCAGGTTTTCATGAAGATACAGTTGCTGAAAATTCTCAGACTAGTTGGAGACCAGAGCTGCGGTTATCCTACAGGAGGAAAAGGGAAATGCATAATTTAAATGTAGATGCTAAAATTGAGGCCTAGGAAAACTTGCTTCCCAGCTAACTCTCAATATAGGATACGGAACTTCACCTGTAAAATGGCTGTAACATTTGTTCCTACCATTTCTGCTGAGCTCGGGTCTCCAAAGGCCCAATTCCTTTACTATGCTTATGAAATTTATATGCATTTATATGCCCCATTTATATGTACGCTGCTTCAGTGTACAGCAGAATAATATCACACCAGGCTAGGGAACACAGACTAGCACAGACCTACTTCTTAAAAATCAGAGCTGACTATTAGAAGAAAAGTCGGTGTTAGTGGATCACCTCCTCAGCCCCGCTGTGCCCCTCCCTGCAGCCTGCCTTTGTTGGGTGCCCATCGCTCAGAACCAGACCTGTGGGTGCCCCAGGCAGGCACTGTGTTACACCGCCTTCTTCCCTCCCCACCCAACCAGGGGAATAACGTGGCTCTGCGATTTTGGTGACAGAGTGAGTGCGGGCTTTGGATCCTTTGTTTGGTTTAGGACCTTACAGCTGAGGAGACTTTACTGTTAGGACCTGGCTGAGCACCTTCCAAGCACATCACGGGATGGTCCTGTCTCAGCCAGTTTTGAGTTCAGTGATTTGTGGGAGAGATTTTAGGCTTTGCAGACGCACCACCAATTAATAGACAGCTTGACAATCATCAGGCTCCTGCCCTGTAGCTTTGATTGAAGCACACATCCCTCTCGCCCGTGCTCCACCACAGCCCAAGAACCCCGTGGAAGCTGCTGAGCCCCGTACCCAAACTCCGGGTTTGCCGAGGGCAGGGGTTCGCACGGGCAGCGCTCACTCCTCATGAGAGTTCCCACTTCTTCCCTGCGCCCTGAAGCCTTGTTTTTGGAGCATCTAACGCCAGCCTTCTGTGGCTGACCCTCGCTGTATTTAACAAGCAGCTTTTGTTTCAGCAGCTTCTCTGCCGACCTCTCGCTGGGGTGCGAGCGCTCTTGGCGAGGCTGAGCCCCTCCGTGGAGCTGCTGCTGCTGCGGACCTTCAGCTTAAATAGAAATGACAGCACTTCAGCGAGGCCCAACGTACATTGTCTGACAGAACATAGATTCACAAAGAGAAGTAATTCCTGCTGCTGTCAGAAAACACTGCTTTTTTTCAAGCTTCAGCACCATATGGCCCCGTCGTCAATAGAGCAACTGCTACCACCATCTACTGGCAAACGCATAGAAGTGAAAGAATAGAGGGAGTTTGTGGTCTTGGAGTGGATATCACCTGGGAAAACAGCACCAGGGGAGCAGCAAGGGCATTGCATCCGAGTGCTAGAAACACAGAGTCCTGAGAGAAGACTTGTGTCTCTTAGAGGAATTCAGATTAGATGGAGCTGTGTCAGCGTTACAAAGTAACTGGGAATTATAAAGGAATTAAAAAAACCCAAAACTATAGCACTATGATTCACTGAAAGTCTAATCCAAATATTTTCAAATAAGAACACCTTCTTTTACACTCTGTTGGGAATTAAAGCAAGCACTAGGCAGAGTGTATTGAAAGGGAAGCTTGATACTTCATAAAAACTTTTCTGGTTTACCTGTAAAACTGTCTTTCCTCAGAAGGATGATTGTGTAGTTGACTTAGAGATGCTAAGCACAGATTCCTGGGAGGTTTTCAAGCTTTGACATTATTCAAGTCTAAAGGAACATGCAGGCAAATAGCATCTTAGTTTAGGAAATCACAGCGTATTTCCCCATTTTTCACTGACACTGACTGAAAGTTAACAGAGGGTGTCAGATTAGGTTCTAACATCAGGTGAGTAAATTAATGCTGTTGTATTCAATCACTTTTGGTTGTGTTGTCTGCATAAATCAAGTCCAGAAGAGGCCTTAGCTAAGACACATAATTCCAATTCTTTTACTTGACAGTTAAAACAGATCAAGATGATTTTATGCTCATTTATAGATTATCACAAGGGATCATAAAGAAATGCACCAACACCTATGTCAGAATCAGGTATTCAGATGCACAACCAGACAAACCAAACCCCTCACCCCAGTGCATGGGTCATCTCTGCTCTAACCTAAGGGACAAATGACAGTCCAGATCCGGCCTTCCACATAAATGTGAAGATGTCTGACAACCAGTCACTCTCTTGAAGAGACTATCCCATTTGAGGCAGTAGTCATCAACTTTCAGGCTTCCAGACAGTGATGCTGATTCATTCCCACTTCAATCTTCACAGTCTCTGCTATCCTTTACTGGGTAGAGGGCAGAAACTACAGCTGAATGCCAAGGAGTAAGAACTGGCACAAACATGACGTAACACAGTGAAGTCCTGAGCCAGGATCTGTTGAACCAGCCAAATTGCATCCCAGTGAACCATTTGAAACCATAAAACCATCAGTTCTGATAAGTTGTACCCTGCATCAGTGCCCAACACCAAGTACTGCCAAGGCATCTTACTCTATTTCACTTACAGTAACCCAGGCATTTGGAAGCTTCCAGAGACAGCACAGACCCCCTCTGCTTATTGCCATCAGCTGAGAAAACACCAGTGCTCCACAATTCACTGCATTCCTCGAGGGACTGTGATACTTTCTATAAATTTTACCCAAAAAGTGGTGATCCAGACCAAGTTCTGCACAGTCTCAGGACACAGCCCCTCAATCACCACTCAGGAGACAATTCTTTTCTTCCCTGAAGTGGCAGGTTTGTTGAAGAAACACACCCTCAGGTGAGAGTTGTAACAAATGTTGCTTCAGGACTCAGATCAAAGATGGGAAAACATCGCCATCCTTTGTTTTATGTGCCAACTACCTATCTGTGCTACTGTCCTAAAACATACATGGAGTCCTAACCACTGAGATATAAGTGTCAGTGAGACCCAGGCTTAAATTTGGAGAGTTCACCAGTAAAACAATATGAAGTGCTGCAGAGCCTGTGTGGTGAAGTGTCTGCTGCTTCTGCCTTGCCCCCTTTGCTCCACCAGCCCCTCCTGGATTGCCAATGGCTCTGGAATCTCATCCTGACAGCTCTGTAACCAGCCTGAGTGTGGTCAGTGCTCCCACACGTCCGTACAACAACCTTGCTCCATGTCTGCCTCACTTCTTTTTCCCTTCACCCAATATCAGCAGTCCTCTCTTCTTTTCCAGGCTCCCTTCCCTGGCACCTCCTGGGGACACTGCCTGTGTTTTAGGCCACAGCCACTGGGGCTAATGGATGAATTCTCATTTGAAAGAAAATCTTTAAACTTCCTTTGTTGAACACATACAACTGACCTGTTTCTTCCCATGCCAAAGGGCAAAATGCCACCTCGTGACAGTTCTGACAGTTCTCCAGGAGTATCTGAGAAGTAACAAAACAAAAGAAAGTAAAATAAGTTTGTCAGAGCCTCTTTGCACCAAAATAATGCAATTTCTCTGATGTTTTGTAGTTTATTTATTTTGCAGTTAAGGTTAGAAAACAAAGTAAATAGTTCTGGCTTTTTTCTCCTTTTCTCACTTCCTTTTACAATGCCATTGCAAACGGTATTATTTCTTGAGAATACCTGTTACTTTGCTTTAATATTTTTGGCTTTTCACATGGTCAGGTATTCCGAGGAACGTTGTTTCTCTGCATGAAAAAGCCTAGATAGCCCAAACATTTTATTTGGTTTCTACACCTATCCTTAAAAGCTAACTAGTTTTTGTTCTTTCTCCAAGCCCTACTCTGGATTTTAATTATCTGGGACTGCAGGAAGTAGTTTTGTGGCAAAAGCATAGGCAGGGGTATACTGTTGATTCCCTGTCACAATTATGTGACTTCCCCTATGTCCTGTTTCTGGGCTTAATTCTGACCATATAAATCCTGTCAGATGCTGCAGGTACACGGTGTCTCCCTCTCCTACTCGTTATTTTATGAAGACATTCAGCACACCATGGATTTGAGCTTTGTTGGTGCCAACAGCTCCCAGCTGGGTGAGGGAACAGAGCCAAGCTCTCTGTGCTCGTATCTTCTTTAATAAAAAAATTAGGAGGCATTGAAAGCATCTAAATACTTATAAATCCATCAAAATTCAGGTGTTGAAGTCTTCTTTTCTAAAGTGACTTGGGCTTTAGATGCCTAGTCACTACACCATGTGTAAGTCAGTAGGACTCACACACCCCTGAGAATTTTATGCAGCAACTGTTTCTTCTGTTGCAGCAGTGCAGCAATGTTTATTAATTACTCCAAGAGCCTTAGATGAAAGGACTTGTAAATGTGGAATACACTATTAACTCTCATTAATTCATTTCATAAACTACCTCGATGACCCCCTCCTGACGTCCTTCTTAAGTTGCTGCTGCATCTGGAGCTGTTTCCGGCTGCAGCTGAGATTAGCATTAGACAAAATGCAAATTTGAATAACCTGGCTATGAAAGGGAAAGAACAGGCTGTTCACAGCATTTTTATTTGCATTATTATGTATTTTTATATATCCTGTAAACATTAATGAACAAGCAAATGTTGACTGTCGGGCTGCCTTTTTTCTGATTAATTTCCTCATATTAAGCTATGATCCTCTACATTTCCCCTCAAACCCTGTTGCCTGAACTATTCATTAATATTCCAACTAAAAAAAATTCTTCAGTTAAGCTCTTCTTCATCTTTATAGCTTCTTTAAGTATCCAAAGAGTGCTGTACACGTACCAGAGAAGCAACTTTCCCTGAGCAAATAGGAAATCCCTGTTCATTTGCTGTGAAGCAGAAAAGGTCATTTTAAAATGAGTGGATGAAATAAACCCAACAAAAATAGTGCTGTATGGTTCCAGTGTGATTCACCAGTTGCAGTTGCTTTAAAAACATCCTCTTCTCTAAAACATTTTTTTCTATGAGGAAAAAAAACCCAAATCTTGAGGCTAAGATTATCCCTTATTTGATGTAAAAGAAAATAGTTCACTGTAATCAGCTTTCTTCATCTCACTAATGAGTAAGTCAAATTCATTTCAGGAACAGATTAGAGTTTCTCGTGATGTGACATTCCCTGGAATGCTATTAATGCTTTGTGCTGCACATACAGTGTTCCTGTGGAACTACCTATACACTGCTCGGAGCACTTAAAGTGATTACATAGTAGGTGTGTTTATATATAGTATGTAATCAGCTCAAATGCTGGGATTGCAATGTGAATAGGTAATAAGAAGTAAACTCTACTTTTGATTACATAGGCCTGTGATTAATTGTTTGAACTATGGTAAATGAAAAAGACTTAATTAATTAAAATAAAACCAAAAAAAACACCTACCAAAACCAGCAACTCCTGAAAATGGACTGTTATTATTTAAGGGTAATATATGTTTTATGGAGTTTATGTGCAGAGTGTTGCACTTTTTTGGGGTTTGTTTCATTTTTTATTCAATTTAGTTTATTACATTATTCATTGATTTCCCATAATAATGCTTGTGCTTATATACTGCCTTTCAGTTGGGGCTCATAAAGTATTTTACAAACATTAATATATTTTTCTCGCACATTTTATTTACATTCCCCTTCTAATGAAACTATCACAGACTAACTGTATATAAATTACACTGAGGGAGCAAGAGAAGTAGAAGGCAGAACATGTACTAGACAAAATAAATAAATAAATAAATATAAGTTACTGGAACAAAAGCCCAAAATGCCGCAGCCCAGGTGGCTGTTCTAACTCCTGGTCTGCCGTTCCCAAAGAGAAATAGGAGAAATGGCTGCTTTGGGGCTGGGCCAACTCTACAGTGAACATTCAGACATTGGGTTAACCTGTTCTTAAAAATTCCCAGTTATAGAGATTGGCTGTGGAGAGCACAGACTCTGTTCTCACACTGAACTACCTGTGCTGTTGGAAACTTTTTCTTAATACCTAATCAAAATCAGATTCTTCAGGTTTAGCTCATTACTTCAGGTCCCATTCACTTGGACATGGAGAAAAATCATTCCCTGTCTCTCCAGCAGCCTCAGAATTCTGAGTTTGAAGGCAATTATCGTGTAGCACCCCGTGTCTTCTTTCCTCCTCAGATAAAATAACACCAGTTCATTAAATCTACACAAGTTGTCATTCTCACTACCTTACACTTGCCGGTCTCCGGTGTTATCCTCCTTCAAGTGTAGCGTTGGACAGCAGATTTCACCAGGGTGCCTTCACTTAGCCTGCAGGGCATGTTTCTCCTTACGGAGCCATAGAATGTCCAGAGTTGGAACAGATCCTCAAGGATCATAGGATATCCTGAGCTGAAAGAGACCCATGAGGATCATTGAGTCCAACCCCTGGCCCTGCACGGGACACCCCAAGAATCCCACCATGTGCCTGAGAGCATTGTCCACCGCCCTGGGGAGCCTTTTCCGGTGCCCAACCACCCACTGGGTGAAAAACCTTCTTCTAATATCAAACCTAAACCTCCCCTGACAACTTTCTGCCTTTCACACGGAATATTTCACACAGTCACAGAATCACACAGAATATTCTCAGTGGGAAGGGACCCACAAAAATCAAGTCCCATCACTGATCACCCAAGAGATGGGACCAGTGTCTGATCCTGTGCATCCAGTGGGTGCTTGTGTTCTGCACAACAGCTTGACAGTGGTTTTTTTCCACTACTGATGCTCAGTGAGAGCCCAAATCTTCCCTTGCAGATCCGCCACCCAGCTTATTCTGAACTGGAACAGCTGGTTACGGGTGTACAGGTTCAGCAGCACCTCATATTTGTCCTTAGTTCAACTCCCATTCTATTTTTCAGACCATTTCTCTAAATTATAAAGCTATTGGAAAAAATTTCTTATTTTTGCAATAAGCCTGAATCTGCTCAGAGTGACATTGTCTGCAAATTTAATACTCATAGCCTCTGCTTATCCTCCAAGTTACTGATGGAGAAGTTACTGCTGCACCCAGAGCACACAGGATCCTGCTTGAGAGTTTGGCAGTGAATCATCAATAACCTCTGTAAATGCAGCTTTCCAGACAGTCCTGTGTCAGCCTTGGGGCACTTTAATTAGACACACTTTTCCCAGTCTACTTTGGAAGCTGCCATGTTATGCCTGCAAAGCTCGTGGTACACAACGCTGGCCAGTTCTACTACAGCCACTCTATTCCTACACAGGAAAAAAGGGGGTTTAAAACGTGGCTAATTTGCTGTTGACTGTTGTTTCACACTCCCTTGGGTTCATTTTGTTCTGTGCTGTGTTTGGGGTGTTTTCCTTACAATTGATTTGATTGTTTTTTCAGTATTTTTTTTTCTGGGAAGGCTGGCTGGTCTTTAATTCCTCCTTTTCCGTCTTTTTAAAGATGAGGACTGCATATGCCCTTTTCCAGGGTCTGGGACTTCATAAATCCTCCAGGCTTTCTCAAAGATAACCCTTGATGCCTCCAACTCATTCTTAGCTCACTGGGAGAGACCAAGTCCCCCCAGTCTCACAAGTGGAACCTTGCTTAGTTCCCTCTGATGATTTCTTCTCCTGCTGCAGCCCCAAATTCTGTCTCTTTGCCACTGCTAATGTGCAGCTGATCTTCCTACTGGGAGCTGAACTCTGATCCATAGGGAAAAAAGTGGTATGAAGTGTGTTAGCTTTCTCAGTGGTACCTATCAGGAAAATTGCTATCTAAAACAGCAGCCCAGCACTCTCCATCATCATTGACACTCTCTCTATTCCTTCCTGGTGAGTCTTATTTTGTGCCCTAATGAAAAGGCTGACTACTGCAATAACCAGGATAACTCCTGCAGAATCCCACTTCCTCCTGCTTTTATCTCACCTTGTGCAATGTATCATTATTAAACTAGTCTTATCAGTATAAAGACACGAAAAAATCTCTAGGCATCTTCCTATTCCTTCCACTTCTTGCACAAGATTGTTCCAGAAACACAGATTTGGCAGGAGGCTCGAGAACTGACCATGAAAAGCTCTTTAACCACAGGCACTCACCACTTTCATTCTGCCTGACATTTAACAGATTTCACCTCCGTGGGAACAACACACGCGGCTGTGCCACAACACTTGACATCAGAAGAGTTCAAAGGACTTTCCACACGGAACTTTTTAATAAGGTAAAAGTAAGTAAAGTGACTTTCCTGAGGTCACCGAGCAAGTTGCAGGCTGAGCCAAGATCACAGTCCAGATCTCCCAAATCCCAGGCCAGTGCTCCATCATTATGCCATCCAGCCTCCCATATTATTAATGCTCAACCTAAATATATTCTTGTAGCAATTGATTTAATGCCATTAGTTTCAGACATCTAATCCAAAGCTCCTTTAGTTACCCAGCCTCCAGGGATTTAATTGAACAAAGAACTTCAAGACAGATCCAGAAAATAACATAATAACTTTCCCAGGAAGCCTAGCTACAGTTTTTTAGCGGGGATGTTATTTTGAAGGGAAATGATCATCTAATGATCATCTAAATCCACTGAAAATCAAATGGTAATATTACATTTAACTGAGCAGACACATCTGTGAGCAGGCCCACAATGGTTTTATCTATTTCCTCTCAGATGATAACATTCAATAAAGATGTATGGTAGTAATTAATGGCCTGAAGTCAAGATAACGATCATGATACATGAAAAGAGAATTAAGTAAAAAATCCTTAGGGTCTTAAAGAGATAATAGGGTGAGTGGAGTTGGAGGCTGTAGAAAAATTGCATTCATCCACCACCTCCTGGCACAAGAGCAGATGAAGGATCTGGGTGAATTACTGAAACACAGCAGATTAAACAACAACAAAAGGAAGATAAAGTGTCTTCACACACAGTTAGGAAAAGGACTTTGGAGTGCCTAAGTCCTCTGGCAATGCCTCGAAGGTCCAAGTCCTCTGAAGGTGGAAGAAAAGTTGGAGAGCTCAAAGTTACATAACTCTGTGTGTGAGAACGCAGCGGAATCGGGACAGCGAGACAAATGTGGGCTAAGAGAAAGATCTAGGGGAGGTACAGAAATCCTCTCATCAACTCAGGCAGGCAGTTTTCTACGCTTTTGGCTTTCCTAATCCACCCTGTTGAACTAGGTGGAAAAAGTGAGGGTAAAATACACTTTTCAGTCTGGTATCTCAGATCTGTGTGTAGATTTTCTCACCTGGATTTCTCCATGCTGTAGTTTCAAATCGCTGCAGCTCTCAGAAAGCTCTGCTGATGCTGTGTGTTCTCCAGGACTGGGTATCAAAAAATGGAATATTCTCTTCTTTCCATGCATGTTGTATCTTTTCTTCGCAGGACATTTGTTTTTTTCTTGTCCGGCCAGCCTTGTTGGCAGTCTTTGGATCAGACCTAATTCTTTATAGTGCTTTTTAATTGCTATTAAATAACAATGCCAATTTCTAGGTTTTATGTCAATGAAATCTACCATATCTTTTACAATTTAGAATAACTTATTTTTATTATCTGTGCTTCAACATGGATATCAGTGTTCTTAACACCAAATCCAGTAATGTAATAGCTTCTGTTTTCTACAGTTGAATACATTAAGAGAATGCCTTAAGCTCCAAATACTCTATTGTGTACACAGACAAAATATAAAATAAAAAGATAAAACACGGAATCAATTATTTAAAGAGAAAATTTAAGAGCTGCAATAATGGAACACGAAGACTTTCTCAGCCCTAAGCAGAAATAGCCCCGAACAAAAGGAATGATTAAATTTCATCCTACCAAATTTTCAGCACATTGATGCCACAGTTTTACATGGATAAAGACTAAACATCTGGTTTTCCTGTATATTCAGATTCAGTGTCCACTAAGGCTGATGCATTATACTGTCTGATTACAACACAGCCTCAGAAGAATAACTGAGGTGTGAAATGGTGTATCTTAGAGAGACAATATTTAGAGAAACAGCAGACTTGAGGAAAAAAATTCTCATTATGTTTTGTACAACCAAGACCACTGTAGTTATCTATGTATCCAAGCCAAGATTTAAATATGCTTTTATGCACACAAATATATATATAAAGCATACACAAATATACTTTTTATAAAGTACATAGAAGTATATTTTAAATATAC
The DNA here is from genome assembly GCA_013396775.1 of Cephalopterus ornatus. Classification (NCBI taxonomy): domain Eukaryota; kingdom Metazoa; phylum Chordata; class Aves; order Passeriformes; family Cotingidae; genus Cephalopterus; species Cephalopterus ornatus. The sequence continues at coordinate 24,622 of VZRE01014896.1, read as the reverse complement.
TTTTCGTGACAAAGCAGGAAAGAAAAGCCTGTGACTCACACTGAGGCTGCAGATCAGGTTTACATGCAAATCTCTGAAGTCATTCACAGGAGATGTTTATCTGTAGGCAGAAAGCAAACACCTCTCAATGCTCATGTGATTGATATCTGAGTGTCAGACCTCGAGCTCTGAATCTTCAATAAATTGCTCATTCCACACGTAATGTGCTACTGTATCTGTATCTGCCATGAACCCCGTTTGAATCCAGTGCTGCTTGTTTCATGTCAGGCTGTTTATCACCATCCCGGTCTCAAATCACAGGAGCCGTCAAACATCTGCCTCATGCACTCAAACTGCCAGGTCTGAGCTTGGAGTACTCAAAGGAAACCATCATAAATCTCACAGCCAGTCATTTGCAGCGTTTTATCAGCACCCACCAGTCACTGCCCATCCTGCAGCACTCCACAGCCCTCCAAGCCTTGATCCATCCATAATTTCTGCTGGCAGCCCGTCAGCAGCTGCCCCCTCAGCAACATGTGGCCACAAACATCGCGTTGGCCCCCACCCCAGCAATATGTGCCCACATAAACATTGCTTATGGCCCGGCCAAGGAAAGATAAAAATTGTAAGAAACCTACTTTTTCCTTCCTAAAGCTACACGGTGTCTCCTAACTTTGCCTGTGTTTCCTAGTTCTCTGTAGCTGTATTTTCTGAACCAGATTCCAGTAAAAGTGTCGAATTGAATAGTTCCATCGGACCTGACAGAATGATTTTTATTGACTTGTTTTGTTTGCTTTGTCGTTTTTCACCTTCAGGAACGAGAAGCAAAAACGAGGGAAGGTCACTTTTATTTTATTTTGGACACCAGTAGTTCAAGAATGGAGATTAAAAGGTAGAACAACAGCTGCAGTTCCTTTCACACTAAAGCCATATTGCCTGTGCTAAATTCTGACTACAGAGGGGTGTGTTCTCTTGTATTGGCCCTGCTAGTGCTGATTTGCTGCCTGCTCTTAGCCAAGCCCAAACCTCGTGGGGTTAACAGTTTTCAGAGAAGATCCTTTTGCCTTTCACCTCAATAAAACCCAAGCCTTCTTTTACCCTCCAGGACTGACGCTCATGCAAAAACCCGTGCAAAGACATACGTATACACCAAACTGAGCTGAAAGTAGATGGCCATGAAGCAGCTTTTTGTGGCATAGATGCGTTTGGCCGTTTTCCCTTTGCATTGCTTGCGCCTCCTTGGTGTGCTAAACCACTTGCAAAAAGTTGTTCACGAGTCTCTTGAACTGTTCTGTGCAAATGGAAAATTTATTCTATGCCAGGCTGATGTTTCCCACCTAAGCTGGGCTGTGTCTGGTGCTTACAGAGGTGAAAGCATCAAACAGCCAGGAAGTATTTACTTTCTTTTGAGCAGTTTTTCTGTGGGTTGAACTTATGAAGAGATCCTGAGAGAATTCAGTGCATCTCCTGAACACGTTTTTCCAAATATCCTTTCAAACAGCACCTATAGATGTCTGCACTTTCTACAGCAAGGACTGTGCTGTCCTGATAGGATCAGGGCCAGGATCCAGCCTGGATCAGGAAAAAAATAAAAACATAAACTTTAAAAGTATTCTTATATTATTATTAAACTCTTTCTTGGCAGCATCTAATAGCCCAAGATTTGTTCATAAAATACAGGACAGTCCCAGAGAGCTGATGAAGCAGCTGATGCTTTTTCTAGTACAAACAAATTTTTACCTGGGGCATCATGTGAAGTTTAACTTCGAGGTTGAAGAGAATAGAAAAGAACAGGAGACAAACATCAAAACTTAGGTAAAGTAGATCAGGTTCTCTCGTGTATCAACGGAGGCAACTTCCTGAGAACTTCCAAATCTCTTTCATAGCATTACCACTTCTTAAGTAGTTTTAGAACTCTTTGTTTCCACTTCAAAATATATCCCTGATGGAACATCTCCTCAGGTAAACATTACCCTGAGTTCATCAGTAAAACACGTCAGCCAAAAAAAGTCTTTGAGCTAATCTTTTATGTTGGCAGCTGAACAATTTCTGTCCTGTTGGAAGGACAAATATTTCACCATGGCAGGTATTTTTAAAGCTAAGCTGAGACCTGACCTCGGCATCAGCAAACACAAGACACATTTGCAAACTAAATTGTGAAAGCAAAATTCAGTCCGCATCTCCACATGCACAACTCACATTTTGATATTTAGAAACAAACTAAGATTTATAAAAGCAATCATGAACGTATGGGCAAAACACTCGCTCATATAAGTATTTCTTCCAAGTATTCACTGACATGTCAGTCCAAGGATTAAGTGCATAAAAAGCACATATTATGTATCATTGCTAACATCACCTCCCCTGTTAATGCCAAAGTACCTAACATGGTGATAGATTTAAGGTCTTAATATATTCATCCCTCTTTGTTTCAACAAGAGACCGGAGCTTGCAAGTTTCTGACATTTGTTATTTTTGGCAAAACACAAAGGTTTATAAAGGTTTGTTATGTGCAGTGAATTAGAATGAAATCTCCCTTAGTATAATGAAGGCATTTTGTACACAGGGTTGAAAATTTACCCAAACTACAAAAATAAGTGAATACACAGTTGCATCCTGAACTATTCGCTGACTTCTGCTCTTCTAACTTATTTTCCTCACTCACGCTATCGCTAAAGGAGTCATTTATTGAAAGCTCCTTTCACCACGAAGCCCAAAACTATTAAGAAAGGGAGCAATTCCTTCCACTACTTTGAAAGACAACAGCTTAATGTGCTGTGTATTCTGCCTGAATTTAAAGCTATTTAGCTTCTCTTTCAAAGGAAGTTTGGGACAAAGCTGTCTCAGTGTAACCCTTCTTTTAATCACTACTTTTAGTCATCAGGAGATACAATATTCCTGGCCTGTTTCACCTGACTGTATTTAATAGAAAATGCCTCAGTCAGCCGTGTCAGAAAAATGAGACTCCAGCTCCCCTTTGTCTGCAATATCAAATCATCTGGTAATGCAAATAAAAACACAACACATCACAGCTTGCAGCTCCAGCTTCAGGTTGTAGAATAATTACCTAAAGTAATAAGTGGTGCTTTTAAGTTTAGGATTGTTCCAGAAATAGCTGGTGCTGCGTACTGTAAAGAGACATTAATAGAACAGGCCACTGACAGGTCAGAGGGATTTTATCGCTGCGACTTGGCATTATATACTTGCATATCAATGAAATGTGTCGCTTAACACAAACTACTATTTTCTGACACGGAAATAGTCTTTCTCAGTTAATTTAAACTGCAGTTCAGCTCTGAATGGGGTCGCAGTAAAAACTGCTTACCTCTCCACAGAGTTGTTTCTATGTCCAGGTACCGCTGATATTTCACACCATTAAATCCCTTCTTTTTCCCTCCTCGTCCATTTTTCCTCTCGGAACAAGCACAGAACCAGTGGAGCAGACTCCTTTTCACCACAGCCATCAAACCTGTTCGTATTGACCGGAGTAATCATATCATTATCCCTGTTGGATTCATCAGTGAAGAAATGATGCAAAAGGAGAGAAGAACTGAGATGGATTCTCAGCCCTTCATTTGAATTTGCATCGAGGAAGCAAATAGTTCCACGAGGAGTAAAACTCCCGGAAGTGTGTCCCTGTGGATTTATGCCCAAAAGTGAAAATTCTCACTGAGCTTCCTCAGTGATACGAGAGCATCTCTGTGTGGATGCTCTGGCGTTTAAGAGCTGAGAATTTGGAGAAGTTTTGAACTTACAGAAGTGTAGCAGCAGGTAATTACAAATTACAACATAGACCAAGGGCAGTCAAATATTCAACTAACTAGTTGGATAATTTCTTTATACATTTCAATAAATGTTAATTTCCTGCCAATAGTGTACCTGATTTTAATTCTCACACACAATAAAACACAGGCCAGTCAAAGCTAAAGTCGTCTACATGATTTCCCAGTAATTAATGATAAGACCAATGTAATAATTGATCTTTTTAAGCAATTCTGTTTAAGCTACAAGCATATGAAGCTTTTGTAATGAAGTATCAAAGCTCATAACTAATTCTTTTCCACAGAAACATGGAAAATAGGTCTACTTCAAGAATAAATTTTTAAGGAGGTAAAAAAAATCAAGTAGTGCAGGTCCTCACAGAAAGCTGAACACATATATATAATTTCAGCACAAGAAAAAACATGATCATATCAATCACTCAGAAAAACAAACAGCATATTTTCATCATTTGAAACCACAAAACTTCGGAGCAGATGTCAAAAAGCTGGTGATGACTGTGTTTAATTTAACTGTGGATCACTTTGGACATTTTCGTGCGTAAGATCAGCAAAAAAACATTCTCTAAACAGTTATTCAGACCCAAATGCCTCGGTGGATTTATTCCCAAGAGGTACCTCTGGAAGGGAGACTCTCACTTCCTGTGGTGTCGTGGATTCTGATGGTATGACAGGAGCTGCTGTTGATTGTTTCATTTCCAGCACCTTGCCCCTGCCGGCAGAATGAAACCAGCTTTCTGCTGAAGTCATCTTAGATCCTCCTGTTCCCTTCCTAAGAGCTTAAAAATAACTAGGCAAGATTTTAGATGTTTGAAGCACCATTTCTGTTGTTTCTGAACAGAGCAATAACATTATTCTGTTGTTAATAACAATATTAACTTACAATTTCAAATAATATACACGTCAAGGTATGTATGTATATATTTTGACGTATAAAATTCACTGACCTTACAAGTGTGAACGACTGAAGGTGACACACATCCACACACAAATGTATGGACCTCAGACAAACAGGCACAGTTTTTCTCCATAGCTAGAACACTGAAACGCAACAAATCCATTTACAATCATCCTCCAAGCACAAGAAAAGTTTCCCATAAATGTTGTCATTTGACCTTTTCAGAAAAGGTCACCAAAATGCCATTGATCTCTCATTGGATTTCGATTACACACACTTTGAACCAGGGATCTTTACATTTACCGCTCTCATTTATCACAGAATGTTGATTACAGGAAAGCAACATCCAAATTCTGACATTTCAAAGGTCAGTTTGCAATTTTTAAAAATTCCCCTCCATTATTCATTTTACAGCCTGCTCTGCTCCACAAGTAATCCATTAGAAACACAAGTTTACTTCTTGATCTAAACAATTTGTATCAGAAGCTCAGATCTGAGTGGAATTAAAAACACCAAAATGAAAGACAAATTATTTGCTTCAAGATAAACATCTCTAAGTTTATATAGATGTAGGGATGGTTGATTTTTTTTTTTTTTTGGAAGGGAGGGGAAGGTTGCTGTTGGTTCTGCTAATTATATTCTAGATAAAAGGGGGCGTGTATAGCTTTAATTTCTGAGTTACTACATTGCCAGGTATAATGTCAGTAGCATTACAACTCCCCAAATTCCCTGAGTTCTTCAAGTTCATGTCCAGGCAACATGGCAGGCATGTCTAATCAGCTCCTACTCTTTCAACATTCCAGTGAAACACATTCTCTCTCGAAATGTTCATAAAATACATGTCTTCTCCCATGCATTTCAGTCACTTGAACACTAATAAATGTCATGGATTACTTGTCATTACATATAAATAAATTTGTCCTAAACCTTTATTTGGTGTTCTGTTGCAATAATAAAGTGAAATAAATTTTTGTGGTTTCGAGCACTAATGTGATGCTCAGTTTCTCAGGGAAGGGGAACACTCACCTGTGATTTGTTCATTTTTTTCATGGGACACAAAGGTACTTGCTTTCCTTACCAGTAGTTGTTCTGGAATCTTGGTAGGAATGTGTTTCTAATCGAGCTTGAAAATCCCACAGATGTACATCCTCATATACACAGCTACTGGCATGACCTGGAAAAGCATATTAGAGCACGAATGGGTTTTTATATTCAATATCAACTATTTGATGTGCGTAAATACCATTAAGTACATTTGCAAGACCACCTCAAAATGCATGCCTTGGGTACGCTCAGGAGCAGTCTTAGGACCTTTTGTGCAGGAAACAATTTCTACACCAGCATTTCGTCCTGGCTGCCATTCTGAAAGCTATTATTTGATGGCAAAGCGCACAGCTGAGGCCCAGAATCACTAAAATATTAAATGTGTTTTTAATGCCATAAAAGATGGCAAGAACCATGAAGTGCCATGACCAAAAGGTGTATAAACAGCTCCTGCTGAGCATGTGGGCTCACAGATGCAGGATCAGGATTGTGACGGGCCCATACAGCTCATCTAAATGAAGGCATGGAATAAATCTCCCTGCATCAGTAAATTCCTCCATGGTAAAATATCACAATTAAATGAAAGAAAAATAAAAACACTTGGTTTTTATTCCCACAGCCCAAACTTTTTTGACTTCTGTTTTCCGAAGAGCTCCAGCATGTCAGATGGCTCCTCTTGTTAAAACCAAGAGCTGAATCCCTCAGGTCCTTCAGATTTGAGAAATGAAAGAGAACACTTCTAAATTACTTCCTTCTCCATCATTTCTATGCCCTGCTCTGATTATGGGTTTTCATTTCCCTGCTTCTAATTCAAATGAAAGAAGGGAGAATTCTAAGCCACAGCTGGCAGGATATCATACTCCATTTCATTAGTCTTTTTAATAGAGATCAATAATATTCTCTCCCGTTTTGATGGGATATCACACTTCCTTATGCATCATGAGAACCACTTTTGCTGGACTAAATTCCAACACTAGTGCCATATGATCATCCAGGAAGAGCTATTAGGAATTCTTCTATTTCTCTATGCTTGTTTCTGTGCTGTGTATAAAAAGAAAAAAAAAAATTAAAGAAAAAATTTTGAAAGAAGTTACATTTTCCACTTGTAGCCAACATTTTATCCACGCAGATTATTCAGGGTGTACTTTACAGGTAATATTTTCTCAATCCTCGTTCTGAAGTATTTGGGATTTCGTAGTGTTTGCAGTGTTGCTTAGACTGTTTATATTGTTAAGATTAACAGCAAAGTCAGGCAAAAACTAATGAGCTATACCTTCATTATGGTGCACATTTGAGCAATGAATTTATTCATTAAGCATTACAGCTCTTCTTTATGCACTAGATTGAGTAGCCTGGATTTACCAGCACCACCTTGATACTTTGTGAAAAGTTAACTTTAGAATTGAATATCTGAACTTATTTGCCATGTTAAATGCTATTGAGCAACAGGAACATTTCCTACGTCTCATATTCTAAGGAGGATTGCAAGTGCAAACTACCTGAAAGGGCTGTTTAGTACTCACCACAGCAGCATAACATATTTCTCTTTGTGTTCCTGAACTCAGTCCACCTCATAAAGTGCATTAATTTGTGCTGTAGTTACATCAACCACCTTGCATTTCATTCTACACGAAAACTCTTGTTGTTGGCTGAGTAATGTTCCGGCTTATGTACTGAGCTGGCTTTGAGGTGTTTTCGTTCGCGTGTTTGATAGGTCCTTTGATCTCAAATATCTACATCAGGGTGAGTTCTTTGGCACCCCTCATCTCAGAAGATGTACTGCAGACTGAAGCAGAACAGACAGCCGAGTGTCAGCTCGAAAGGAGAGCACGCAGTGCTGTAAAAAGAACGAAGTGCTGCAAAATTGCCATGCTGTCTGAGCTCTCTGATCCCCTGGTTTTGCTTCATAGAGTTCCATTTCACCACTATCACAATTAGCTGAGTTAGGACAATTTTAAAGCCATGATGTACTTCCAAGACACGCAGCTGTGAGATACAACCAACTACAGATGGGGTAGAAATCCCAGTTCACCAAACAGATACAGCTCAGGTCTCAGCTGAAGTACAAGTCATTACCAGTTGTGTAAAGCTCAAGTCTGAGTTCAACTGAGCAGTGCAGTGTCTGGAACCAGACCTAATTTCTGAAAGCCTCAATTACCTCCATTTCTCTCTACTACAGAATTGGGCAGTGAAACTCACTGCACTGAACACCAACTGTACAAAAAAACATATATTCTTATGCAATGGGGTGTCCCCCGTTTATCTAATCAGAATAGAATTCATGGTGATTTATGAAAACCATATTTTATGTAAGTACCTAAGGCCCACTGAGATAATATCCTCAAGAAGGAGGAATGGGCTAGACCCTTGGGAACATAATTTATTTTTAGTATTTTCAAAGCCCTTACTGGTCTAATAAAATCCCTGTGTTTAAGCATATCTATAAATGCAGATACTTCAGTAAGGTTCTTTACAATCCATGATGGGCCAAAGCTCTCAGGAAACCTTCAGTCCATGATACAAGCAAAGAATCTGGACTAATGTTATCACAAAAAGGAATTTGCCGTGAACTATTCAGTACTGTCGAAACTGCTGGCAGTTTATAAACAAATCCCATATATTGTAATCACAGGGTTGTTTTGTTTTGAAAAAAAGGTCTAAGTTCTTGCCACCCCTCCAAGTGCATTCCTTTCACAACACCATTTAGCTGAAGTAGCACAACAAAATACGCCCCATTAGAGGAGGAAAACGGTTCTCATTTATAAAATCCCTATTTGCCATAAATGAAGTCCTCATAAGAACTTTCTGACGAGGAATCATGTGCTTAGAATCCATTCTTCACAGCCAGAAGGCTGCATACAACTCTCTAATTGCATTTAGGTACTGCCTTGGGACACGACAGGTGGATGCATTCAGCAGAACTCCGGTGTGTCGCTTTGCTTCGCTTCAGTTCAGAAATTTTTCTTTTGTTAACTTGAGAATATGAACTTCTTGAACATTTCTTGTGTAAACAAGCATTTCTGAGGCTGGTACATGCAACCACCACCCTCCTCCACTGTTCTGTGTTCAACAGAGAGCCTGCATTTAACAGAACCTGCCAACCATCAGTTTAACCAAGATATTTGCACTGTTTGTACCACTGAGCTCTCAGTGCCAGTATTAGATAAAACACTTAAGAGACTGTTGTGGAGGAGGGTCTTTCACAACATTGAAAGCAGACAGATTAAAAGGCAGAGCATGTCTCAAACTCAACCACTGTGTGACTGTGCTTTATCCATCGCACTCTCCTTATGCATTTTCTCTTACAGCTTTTCATCTTGTGCAGCAGACAGAAAAAGCTTTGGGGGGGAAAAAGGAATCAAGCAGAGGCCAAAGGTGGCTGAGGTTTGAAAGATGAGATTTTTGGTTCCAGTAGGGTAATTCCAAAATTGCCTTTAATGGATCTATTATTTCAGAATTTAGGTACCTAAGACGTTGGGGACACCGATGGACTTCTTTGAACTTCAGGGTGGTGTTTGAATCTCTGCTGGAAACTTTTTTGCTAACAGAACCTATCGTCCCTCCTACAGCCTATTAAATGAGAAACATTGTCAGAATTACTTCTTAGTGATCCTTAGGAAAGTATTACTTCAATAAAATTTTAAGTTCTTAGGCACCAGGAGCCCAAGTGTTAATTCAGCTGACTGGGTGCCTTGATATCAGCATCTAACCAGGAAAATCACAATTGCTCTGTCACTGAGACATGTTTTACTTCTGAAAGGCCAGCAAGAGTTTCAGACCCAGCATACCCAACTTCAGAAAGCAGAGACTACAAAGAGAAAGACCAGACCGTGCATCAAGACAAGGTTGCCAACAAGATTCATAAGCTTTATGTCTTCGTTAAGTGAGAGGACAAGAGTAAGGAACTGCAGCACAGAAAATTACATGATTATGCCACACCCTGATAAGATTACAGACTTGCAGGTTTGCAGCAGGACCTGTGCTTCATGTCTGCCCCTCGATACCAGTGTCAATTTTAAAAGAGAGCTGTGAAAGATTGCTTTAACAGCAGGTTAATCTCATGTATTCTTATGCAGCCTGCTATTGTAAAGGAATAGCAGCAGGCCTGAAGTCAGAAGTGTATGTTAAATTGCCTGCTTTTTATATATTTTGTGTATTTTTTTTTCTGGCTGGAGAGTATGTTATTTCTGGTGGTTCAGCCTTGTTACACTTTTCACGGAATGCTGAATTCTATATTCAGATACTCCACGAACAAGGAGTACTGTGCACTTCCACCATAAGGCCATCTCTGATACAAGGTGTCTGTACACTTTAGCTCTTGATTCTATTAAAGTTGATGATAAACAACCCTCTTTAACCACCCCTCACGGTGGGAAGAAAATTACTGAGCTGGGCAGCGCAGTTTTTGGGAGGCGGCATGTGTTCTGCAGCCAGCAGTGCTGAGCACAGCGTCTCCTGCGTGTGCAGCTCTTCACCATTTCAAGGGTACTCACAGGCTGCAGCACCACTGTGTTCCATTTTCACTCAAGTAATTGGCATGAGAATAGATTTGCTTTGCGGCACTTGCTGTTCTCCCAGCCTTTGTCTGAAAAATCCAGGCTCAAGAGAACAGTATCGCATTTGTCAGGGAATTGGTAGGAAGGCAGCATATTTTCAGCTTTTCCCGTAGTTTGTACTTTGATTCTGATCGGTTTTGAGGTTTGGGGTTGGTTTTTTGGTTTTTTTTTTTAAGGCTACAAAGAGAAGAGAAATGGTAATCAGAAGAAAATAAAGATTTCACATCATAAAATACCTTGCATGTGAATGCGTTACACTGGTCACAAACACAAAGATTGCTCCAGTAGGTAGTGGGGATAAATCAACCACAGCACTTGTCTCATGTCTGACAATTTTCTCCCTAATCAGCTTCGGTAGGGATAGTCTCCTCACCAAAACTAAACCTATTCTGTTATCACGGAATCTCACTCCAAAACCTTAGATTACATTCAAGAGTCCTTACTCAGTCCTTAAACGCTGCCAAGCCAAGATAGGATCCATTAGCTTTATGTCCATTAGCTCGATGAATCAGTAGTACAATAAAGACCAAGGTACAATTAACTAACATTCAAAATTAATAGCTAGTGTATTTTTAAGCAATTTATGCTATACTCATCCAAGAAAAGAAATACTTAAAATTTACTCAGGTTTATGCCCTGAACAAACCAAACTGCTGAAGAGCAGGGGAGAGCAAGTTGCTCACGGACCAAGACCACGCAGGCAAACTTCACAAAGAAATGAGAGGCATTCGTTCATGAACAGGGGGATTCAGGATGGAAAGATGGACAAGGGCTTAGGACATTGACAGTGTAACAAGTAGAGATCAATATGGCACCGATGGGACCAAATTCTAACAGCGCACACAGTAGCAGTAGCCGAAATTAAATCCTCCACAGGATGGTCAGAGTAGCCAGTGGGCTTGGTTACGCACTTGAATTTTAATTGCACTGCAGCAATTGTTGCTGACTGGGATGAAACATTGGCTCCTGTGGATTGTCAGGGCGAAAGAGCGAGAAGCTGGCAACACTTCTGTTTCTCCTTTCGATCAGAAAAACCCATCAGGGTCGCTAAAAACCCAAAGCTCCCATTTTACCAGGAGCAAATGTAAAATCCCTCCACCAGCTCACCTGGATCCACAAAACTGACGGCACCTCCCTTCCCCTTTCCTTAGCCATTCCCATTGCTTGCTCGTCTGTTACTGTACGTGTTTTTGTTTTCTTTCTTCACTGGCTCTCAGAATAAGCAAGAGTGTATATGGCAGCCTTCAAGTACATTTGCTTTCAAAGTAACCTTGAAGATGAGGGGAAAAAAAAAAAAAAGCACTGACATTTTATGGACAAAAAGACACTTTTAAAACTTTCTACAGTAGTTTGCATTGAGCTTACCGAATCCACTCTTTCGTGTGATTGACTCATTATTCCCCATCAGTTCCATCAGTGAGAATGATTTCCAATATTTTTCAGAAAAAAATGCAGTGTCAGGAGGGCGCAGTCAAACACAATGGCTGTGAGCAGCTCAATAGAGTGAATTACTCCTGCACAATTCTCTTTGCCCTGCGAAGAGACATTTTGCAGCATCAATTAGGTTCAGCAAACATTTCGTTTAAAGTCAAGAGCTGGAAGAATAATGAATTTCTTTGAAGCATGATGGCAGCTCAGGTAACAGAGCAACTGGAAGGAGAAAAATGGTCTGGAAAACCCATTTACATAAGAAATTGTATCAGGTGACCTTTTATTAGATCTGATCTTGTGAGAGCTATCACTATACGAATTCATCATTCTGCAAGCAATTCCTCATTTGAATAAGGACTATTTGCAGCAAATTATTGCACTGGGCTCAGTGACCCCCTAGAAAGGGTCAGTGAGAACAGAAATGATAAATACAATGGACAAGTGCAGAGTACTCGTGCCCAGTGAATTTCACACCCTATCTATATTTACTGTTAATTTGCTGCAAGAGGAAATATCTGAATGCTAATGGGATTTGCACGGGTCTGCCTTGTGTATCTTTAGTAGCTTTTGGTTTATTTTGTACAAAGACAGCAAATATATTAGTAAATTGTGGAGGTACGTAATATATAATCACGTATTTCTGGTTCTTACAGGTGTCAGAGGACTCTCAAACAAGGATTTGTATTAGGGGCATTGATGTACAGCTTTCCAAGACAGTTTACTTTGGCAGATGATGGAGATAGTAACAAATACGGAGGTGCAAGGTTGGCACTGGCACTCTTCAGCAAATGGAAGGAATAGCACAGAGATATGCAAAGGAACCAAGTGGGTGAACTGGGAAGAAAATGAAGGGGAAATCAGGAGCTGAGCTGAAGACAGAAGGCATGGTAGCAACAAAGAATGATTGGATTCAATGATACAAAAATGGATGTTTTGAAGTTACTGGGGAACAAAAGCACCCGGCAACAGTGCAACAGAAATACTTTATTTCCAAGATTGCAAAAATATACCTTTCTGCAGTCCTTTCCTTGTGGGTTTTTAGCATGTTATGTTGCAACGTGTGCAGATATTTAATCTGGGATTTCACTGAAGCTCTCAGTAGCCTTACAATGAAATTATTTTCTCTTCACAATAGCATCGTTCAGTGACTGTGCCAACAACTTCAGCCAAAAACAGTTCTCCAGACACTGCCAAATCCAAAATGCCGTAGTCAACAAAGGATGGAACCAACTAGCACTGATTTATTTCTCCAAGAAACATCAAAAGGCTTCCTAATAAATGTGCCAACTTTTGAGAGAAATAAATTTCCATTATTCAAAACAACTGCACGTTGTAAACTTATAATATCAGCCTATATTATTGTGATAATGAATCATAGTCATTAACGAGTATTATTTAAAAAAATACAATATTTAAACCTTTGAGCATGTGTTTATAATACAGCACATACAGATAGATAAATAAAAATAATATTTGCTCTTGTTTTTAATTTTCAGATTACAGAGCATTTGGTAATAGAAAACATTATTAGTATTGTGGACCCTCTTGCTTTGCAGCTTGAGAAATGTTTTCATCCTGTGCTTCTTTCTGGGAAACTGTGTGCTAAACCTTTTTTTATTTGGCAATTCTGAGGGGAAGGAGAGGGTGAAGAAAGTTTTGCTCCAACAGAAATAAAGGCACTTTTGAAATAGTCTAAAGTAAGATGAATCTTAGTTTCATGGAGGTGCAGTATTGATTTCCTATATTTACAGTTCAGACTCCTTTCTAAACATCATGATGGTATTTGCCATTAATCTCCAGTACAACTGTATGACTGTCTAAATGACATCATTTCACTAATGATCCTCCACCCCATTCCAGGATTTTCTACATAAAGTAAAGCAGTTTGGTTTGACTTTACTAAAAGCACCTGCAGATCCAGATATTATTATTATCATCATCATCATCATTATCATGATTATTAATTTATTTAAATGCTTAAGAATAGGTTCCTTTCTATATTTTATATATTCACACCTAGCTATGTGTGTTTTTCAGCATTCAAATGGAAGCCCAAGTGGCAGATCAGTTTTCCTGCAAGCTCATCCAGACCAGTTTTCTGACTCCAACAGCACCCAACTACTGGCCACAACCAACAGTGGCAAACTATTCATTAATGGACTAATAACTCAGGCACCACTCTTGAAAGCACCTCCTACAGACAGCTTTATATAACAACACTGCACTGACAGAAAAAGAACAGAATTACCGGGATGTTTGAAAGAAGATGCTATTGAAACACTTATCCAACCAACCCATATCCCACCTGTGACAAATCCAAGTGTCCAAATCCTGATCCAGATCCTGTGACTGTCCAAAATGTTTGTGTATCCTAGACCCAGATAAAGTCAATGGTCCATCAAATTCACAGTTAGGACACCCAGGGACAGCAACTCGGTTTTTAGGGTCAATAGACGAGAAATAAAGTAATTAAATACTAAGAGTGGTCAGAAACGTTTCGTTTTCTAAAGCTGAGGTTTTAGGGACTTGAAAACTGAACTTGAAAACTTAGGAAAGTTTGGATTAATATTCAGGAATCTGCCTTACCCAAAAAAAAAAAAAGAGCTAAACAGGCAATCTGAATATATGTATATACAGTAATAAACACACACACATATCTTACAGCTTCTTGAACCAAAAGGCAGAGTGCTGAATCCTACAATCATATGGACCAGCACTGTTATTCCAGCCAGTGGAATAAGTCCCAGGCATAAGCCCACTCTTTGGCTACAGTTTCCATCAATAAAAGTGCTCCCAGTGCAGATGCCAGAGCGAACAGAGTGTTCAGAGCTGTTAATAAATACGCTGAATTAGAAAATGTCTCTATACGAACAATGCATCTGAGCAAGCCAGATTAGAGGATTAAGTTTCCCACTGCAGCAGTTCATATTATGGTGACACAGAAATGTCAAGGATAACAGAAGTTACTGCTGAGGAATTTAAAGAACTGAAATTAAAAATCATGACTTTAAAGCAAAAAAAAAAAAAAATTGAAAGATTCACAAATCAAATTAAGCAAGACGCTGCAAAAGTAAGTAAACCCTGAATAAAAATTAGTCAATTGCTTTGAAAAAAAACTCATTTAAAGGTAAGGTCTCAGACAAAAGACACACTAAAACTAGGGGATCCCTTTTCCAACCTGCAGAAAGGGGCATTTAGGATAAATCTGATCAATTCACCTCTTAGTAATTCAGAGCTTTCTGGAAGTATACTTGCACCTAGCAAAAGCTGCAGACTGTCTCTTTGTGAGAAAAAACTAGTGATTCATCTTGCTTTCAAAAGCCTGAGGGTGGGGTGGGGGGTGTTCCTCAGAGAGAAATTCCTCCTGTAAAACAAACTATGTTGTCTAAACACAGAATCATCTTGCTTTAAAGCTTTATCTCATTTCCTGAAGCTATGTTCCTGTTTGTTTTGATTGTCGTTACCATAAAACTAATACTTGCTCCACCTTGCAATTATTTTTAGTAATAACTGCACAATAAATTGCATATTAAATAACCACATCAGCAGTAAAGAAGCCTCCTGTTATTCCAGTGTCACCTGAAAATCTTGCATGGGTTATTCTCCTTGTTGGTAATCGCAAGGGTGGAGCTGGGGGAGCAGGGAGAAACCCTTGTGACCTTCAGGACACTACAAATACTCCACATCAAACCCAGAGAAAAGGTAAATTTGCTGCTGGTGTGGAAAAGTGGATGAAAAATTGCGATTAATGGAGTTGGTCCCTCCTAAATCGGTCCCTTTTGCACTTATGAACGTTATTCTGTCAGGTAAATCTTCTGCAGTAGATTAAGAGCTGCCTGTTACCTTCTTTAGGGTCAAGTGTTTCACTTCAGTTTGTATGGGCAAGTTGAAAAGAGCCTTTCATTTTGCGTGTGTCTGTGCACCACCAACACGGGCTGGGTGCTTGCCTTGCCAGCTAAAGGTCCTGGCACCCTCTTCTCAGCAGCCTCCCTCCAAAACTCAGAGCACAGCTCCAAAACTGAGGGTTTGCCATCAACATTTCACATTCCTTTTGGGAGTCAGATCCCTCAAGAAAATAAAATATAAATATAGCCTCTATCACCTTCTGCAACGAAGTCAAATGATGCAAATACTTTCTTGCCATCTTTTTTGCACATAAATAAACAGACTGGAGTTCACAGCTGGTTCCAGATCTCCTTTGACACAGGCAGTGACTGAGAGCCACCAGCTGTAATTCTTCTAGACCTCCACAATGTGCCTTCTTCTGGGTTGGTGAGTCAGCACCTGCTATTAAAGGTAAAGAATTACACAAGAGGTTGTTTTTGGCAAAGCCTGAAAAGGAACACAACATGAAAATTAGCGTTTGTCCCTTGAACTGATGCCTCTGACCTCCCTTGAGCTCCCTGGTCTTTTGGCTAATTTGTCTTTCATTAAAGAGTATGTGTAGCATCAGATAAGAAAGGGGAGAAGGGAAGTGACAAAAGGTGAAACTTTTCCAAGAAAATCCAATAAACGGGCATTTAGAGTTCAGACATTTCTGAGCAACCTTTGTTGAGCACCATTAAATTCACCTTTATGCTGCAAATCCACCATACCAAACCAGCTGAGACATGCCAGCAAACTGAAACCACAACAGTTGCTATCAACATACCCAAACCTCTGAAACCTGGCCTAGTGACTGTTATTTATATTTTAAATCTTTGACAGACATAAACCAAACCCACTCCATGCAATATATGCAAATGTGCTATCAAATACTGATGCCTTTCAGATTTCAAAGCACTTATTTTCTTGTGTTGTTTTCCACATAATCTAGCCTCAAATAAAGGCATCGGTAATTCTGACTTGATTACCCTATAATTATTTAAATATCTTTAATTTCATACACTGGACTAATTCCCATATCCATTGTTATCATTAAAAGAGATTGTTATAGATAATAGATCTCATGTATTCCCCCTAATTGAAAAACACAGTTCTTGAACAATAACAGTTGTGACAAAAACAACAGTCCTGTTTAAAGGCTCCTTTGGCAGTACAGCTGGAATTATTGCAAACAAACTATGGCAAGCCACCACAATTAATACCTGAAGGGCAAACTATTGATGGTTAACTTGGTCCTTTTTGCCTGGTTTCTGATTCTTCACCATGATCCAACAGACAACGTTAGGACTTTGTCAGGGAGCCCCCAACAGTTAGTATTTATAAAACTCTCTAAAATCCAGGTTGTATCCCAAGTAAATTCAGTGTAGTTGTACGGAGGACTCTCCAGAACCAAGACCCCTAGCTGGACCTTCCAGCAGCTGCTGACACCCACCACTGCCCTCAGTGATGGTGCAGCATCAGAATCACAGAATGGGTCAGCTTGGAGGGGACCACAGTGGGTCATCTGGTCCAACCTCTCTGCTCAAGCAGGGTCAGCCCAGAGCACACGGCACAGGGTTGCATCCAGATGGTTCCACAATATTTCCAGTGAGGGAGACTCCAGACCCTCTCTGGGCAGTCTGTTCCTGGGCTCAGTCATCCTCACAGTAAAGAAGCTCTTCCTCACGTTCAGGTGGAGCTTTCTGGGCATCAGTTCCTGCCTGTTACCTCTTGTCCTGTTGCTCAGCACCACTGAGCAGAGCCCGGTCCATCCCCTGACACCCCCCAGAAGATACTGATAGACGCTGACGAGGTCCCCTCTCAGTTGTCTCTTCTCAAGGCTGAAGAGGCCCAGCTCCCTCAGCCTCTCCTTGTTAGAGAGATGCTCCAAGTTACCTCCACAGCCCTTCCACGGGACCCGCTCCAGGAGCTCCATGTCTCTCCTGTCCCGGGGAGCCCAGAACTGGACACAGCACTGCAGATGCCCCTCACTGGGGCGGAGTAGATGGGCAGGACCATCTCCCTCGGCCTGCTGGCAATGCTCTTCCTAATGCAATGCAATCATCTTCGCTATTAAAAGGTGTCCTTGCCCCAAATGACCTTTGCCATCGGCAGAGTTGTTCTGGCTATGGAAAGTGAGAAGGGGTAGAACAATTCACCAGAAGAAGTGCAATAGGACAAACAAAGACAGATCTCCCTCAAAAATTGTAAAGAGAACCAAGAGGGAAAGTATCAGACAAAAGGAGTCCGTGGAAAATATAATAGAATTTTGAGAAAGGTTTAGAAATGGAGACTGAGACAATAGAAGAAGTTGCAGAAAAGGAGAGAAGAAAATAAGGGAAGGGGAATGTTAACTGTGAGAAAAGGAACCACTGCTGAGGAGAGGAAAACCAAACAATAGTCAGACATAAGAGAGTACAGATGCATGAATTTCATATTTGCCAAACACCAACACAGCTCTGAGGCAGAGGTTCAGGCACCACGTACCAGAATAAAAGAGAGGACGGAAATATCAGATGCAATGATGAACAGTGTGAATATAGAGTGGCATTAAGATTGAAAGCTCTTTGGGGAAGGATTACCTTTTTATTGTGTGCTTTTGCAGAAGTCAGGAGGATTTTTAGCATAACTCTTTTCTCCAAGTGTTACTTCAGTACAAATAATTAATAACAGTAACAGTCAATAACAGTAACAATAATTCATAAGACTAATGACTTTACAAATGATCTTGTGCAGTTCTCAAGGGTAAGTGCTCCTTTCCCTCAATTCACTACCCAAAATTCACCAGTGAATGTAGCTGTCCCTTGACAGCTCATCTTATCTTTCTCCTTTCCTTATTTCAGCTTGAATTATGGACCAATTAATATACTTTCTACCTTATAAGTGAAGCCACAGTTAGCTCCCTGCTGAAGCTGACTGCATGTTGTGTTGAATTTGTAATGAACACCCTTCTGCTGGCACTCAGCACTGCTTTTTCAAAGCCAAGCATTTTGGATAGGTAAATAACAAATGCTGGATTTGTCAGATCCCTGGAACATTGGCATTTTACCATGGATATCACAGCGTCTGATTAGCACACTACCGTGTTAATATCTCTTTTTAAACGTATGCTCTCAAGAAAATGAGTTCCACTACAATTGCATTTGATCATTAACTTATACTTACAAGTATGGACCAGTTCCAGCGCAGCCTACTCACTCTTCCTTCATGCTGATGTTCTTCTCTTCCAACACACACATTGGGCTGATTTTTTAGCAAGAAAAAAAAACAGAGAGAATGAAAGCCCAGAGAGCGTTATCTGGCCTGGCTGCAGACACAAGCAGTGCTCCGGGCTGTCTGGATGTGAATCCACTCTGGCCTGGAAGTGGATTTCAGGACATGCCAACAGTCCTACCTTCATCAGACCTCCAGTGTCTGCAGTGGTGCACCAAGGTCCCCCTGGGAGCACTGCTTTTCTGGCAGTGAGCTATCAGTGGAACAAGGGAATGATCCCATACACCTGCTATCCACAGCATTTGTCCGTGTTTTAGCTATCCAACAACATTGCTTGCTGTGAGAACAGGGAGACTTGGATATCTTTAGTGTTGGCAGCCTTTTGTTATCCTTCTGCAAGCTCCTTCTAGTTTCTTGCTCTCTTGATTTCTAAGTGAAATATTCTTCAGGTGCAATTTCTCAGAAGAAAAACAATCAAATCACCAAACATCAGCGCATATCATCACCTCCCCTTACAGCCCTTTTGAAGGAAAGTGAGTGGACTAGCAAGTATTTCTCGATTGAGCATGTGAATGACTGTCTTTCTGAAAGCCAGCTGTCAGATAGCACTGTTGTATCTCATCAGGACAATTTTCAATTCTGTAGATGAAACAATTGTCTTTGAAATAGAATCAACGCAGATTAAAAGTCAGGCAGGCTGATCTTCTCCGGGATCCTTCTCCATCCTCCTCTGCTGCTACCTATTGTCTAAGACGGAAGATTCAAGGAGAAAAATGGAAGGCAGTGGACATTAGCATTTCCAAAAATAAGTTATTTTGGCTGCCTGTGCATTTTGTAACATTGCAACCTCTCGGTTCTTGAAAAACTGGTGGACATATTTTAAGAGAGTCAGGGAAGAAAAACTAATTCATGTCACCTTTGTACCGGTCTGCTAACTCTTCCACCTTTTTCCTAACTCTGACACCAGCACAGAGATATTGTAGAGGGCTTGGTGGTTTTTTTTTAGGCAGAGGTAGAAGAGGGTCTGGTATTTCACCAACTCTGTTTATCAGCAGAAGCAGAAACAGTAGATGGGCCATCCATCTGTAGATAGAGCTTCCTTCACAGAAGTGACATAGAAGTGACTGGAAGAGATTTAAAGGAATGTCACTGTGCTGAAGGTCTGTTGCCACCTCCACTGTTCTGAGGCCACTGCTACCACGAGTGGGTTTTGGAACTTAATGCACATGCTTTTAAGTCACAGATTCATTATTTTTAAGTAAACCCTCACCACTATCTCTAAGAATGCGTTTTTGTGCTAGCAGTAGCTTCACTGCAATAATATTCACTCATACTAGTGTGCAAACTGATCCTGTCTCAGCATATTTGAATGAGCAAGGCTCCCCTGTAATTGCAGTTTTGTTATAAATCTAATAAATAATAATGCAACACGAAATTACATTTGCTCTTTATACTGTCATATCACATCAAATTTGTATGGAATCATTTGTCTGCTCTCAAATGAAAGGACCCATCAAGCTGCTCTCCAGTTCTTCCCTTCTGTGCTTCTAAGTAGTATTCCCTAATACTGTTGGGAAAGCTAAAAATGAGCTGGGGGGGGGATGGGGAGCGTGTTGCCTAGGAGGCAAAATATCCTCAGCGTTCACAGAAATAAGTGAAAACAACAAATCTGCATCAACTTCCCTTAAATAACAGCAGGCACACAATGACAAGGCAGCACAATGAGCTCACAGAGGCAGCTGGGCCTTGGTGGAACAGGAGGGGAAAGAGGCAAAGACCGAAATCAGCATCCTTGAGCACCGAGACGGTTCGTTTTGTACGTCGTAAACATCTCTAAACAGCTCCCACAATGCGGGACGCAGTTTTAGACAACCCCATGATAGAAAAATATGTCAAGAGAAACATGATTTGTAGCAGCTCCTGGCAGTGCTAACATGAGTTGGTACCACTTCTATCCAGCAAGGAACGTACGGCTAAGCCGGACTGACACTTCAAGGAGAACAGATCAGTTTGAGGAATATTCTGAGCTGGATCTGCTTCCTCACTTTCAAAACTACCTTCTGATGCAAACCTCCAGTGCATGATTGATCTGACACTAGGTCCCAGATGTCCTTGACAGCCTCCCATATCTCCTGTAGGCAGCGAGCAGCCTGTGTCTGCTCTTCAGCCGTTCAGCAATTAACAATTCATTTTATCATGCAATATTAACAGCTGTAATAACAAGAGCAACCCAAGCAGCAGCAACGTGAGTAACAGCAAAGGGAAAAACAAAAACTGCAACACTCCAAAGACAATTCAAAGGAGCTGTTTTCTTCAGAAAAGTGGAAGGTGGTTATTCAGGGATGAAAAGAGGGATAAGGAAGTGGAAAGGCTGGGGCCAGAAGAGTCAACTCCCCACATCAGTTTTAAGCTGAGGAGGTGCAACTGGTTTGACTTCTTTGAAACCGAACACCAAAACACATTTACATTTGAGGCCAAGACAGGTGCGTGTACCAATCCTGCAGCTCCACACACACATCACATCACATCACCCGTCCATGGTGAAGGACCACCACCTTGACCCAGCCCCTGGGGCTGCCTCACTGCCAGAGAGGTTGCTGAAGGGACCTGTTGGGGAAAACATAAAGCAGGAAAAAAAAGTGCATGGCCAGTTGGCTCATTGGATGGGATCACTTGTATGTCCAAAGAAGGGTGTGGAGCACAAGTCTGATGAGGAGCAGCAGAGGGAGTTTGGGGTGGTCATCCTGGAGAAGAGGGACCTTATCACTCTTTACAACTGCCTGAAAGGAGGTTGTAGGGAGGAGGAGGTTGGTCTCTTTTCCCAGTTAACAAGCAATAGGACAAGAGGAAGCGGTCTCAATTTACACCAGAGATGTTTAGATTGGATATTAGGAAAAATTTCTTCACTGAAAAGGTGGTCAAGCATTGGAGCAGGCTGCCCAGAGAAGTGGTGGAGTGGCCACCCCTGAAAGTGTTCAAAAACATGTGAATGTGGCACCTGGGGACACGGTTTAGTGGTGGCCTTGGCAGTGCTGAGTTAACAGTTGGACTCACTGATCTCAGAGGCCTCTTCCAGTGTTTCGATTCTATGATTCCATCATTATGTTCTATGACCCTTAAGCAAAAATCACAAGAAGGAAGGGACTGAAGATGCCACAGATGGTCATAAAGGCTTCACTTACCCTAGTTTCTAATGCAACTACATTAACATCTTCCTTTCTGAGTCTGGCAAAGATTTTAATACACTATTGATGGGGCAGGATGTTGGTGGTAGTTACCTCTTCAGGCTCAAACAGCCTGTGGGAAGCAGTGACTGACCCTCCTCCAAACCAAGAAACACCAGCAACAGGCGACATCAACACCCCAGTGGAACAAAAGGCACAAATACAGGGGGTTAATTGTTACCTATAGATACACACATAGGATTGCTGCAGGTACAGAAGTGCCCTTTTTTCAAAATGCAGATGTCCAATTCCCTCAGCCCACTACAGAGCTCTGCAGGCAATTCTTGCCTTGTTTGACATCCTGAACTGCTACTGGAAATCATCCACGCTGGCCAAACTGAACACAAGTGATCTGCATTGCAGATAAGGGAGGTGAAAGGCATGTTTGGTTAAATCAGTCAGCTTAAATACTTGTCTATAAAGATTCTATGATTTAATCCTGTTGATATTTGCATGCCGATAGGTGGGGTTTAAGCTTCAATCCGCCTGAATTAAAGTGAATAAATTGGATGATAAATCTTCAAAAAGCAAGCTGCAACTCCTGTCTTACCGATTTTATCTTTCCTTTGGGACTCAATGCTATTTTGATTAGATACTTGCCCTTTTCTCAGTATTCCATATTGTAAAAAATTCATTATGATGATTGCTATCATCTGTCTAGCCCTAACTGTAGAGGCCTCCTCAATAAATCTCTTCTGCTTTGTTTCTGCCAGGTTCTGCAGCGGCACCAGGACATGCAGGAGAGGACAGTTTCAAGCAAGACCCCGCCTGTGAAATGGCTTTGCCCATCCCATCCCTGTTCCATTTCTAGTGGAGTCAAGGAGCCACATTATCACCCGTGGTGAAGGCCTTGGGAATGACAGATGGAAAAGGCCCTCACCCAAGATGCCAGTTTCCTGTTGCCCTGGGAAGGAAGAAAAAGGGAGGGGGAATTTGAGAACACAGTAAATATTTCAGTTGAAAGAAATCAGATATATATCAAAAATACGGAGTTTTAGAATGGGAAATCTCGGAATATTTCCCCTGAAAAAGTTAGCTCAGATTTATTTAACTAAAAGAGTCAGAAGAGGTCCTACGTAGCCCTGCAGCATTGCTGCTTAGCCAAAGCATACAAAATTCAAATCATACCATTAAAAGCAAAGAGATAAAAAATAATGCACAGTGATGACTTTCGTTCACTGCTTCCAGCTTTGCTCTACACATATAAAATGTACTTAAAACTCTGGTACTCCATTATCTCTTAAATTACTTCTTGTTTATAGTGGATATGCTTTCCTAACCACAACTGGTATGTTAGGAAGTTGAGCTTGAGTGACACTGACAGGTTTATAACTATAAACATAAGATGCTATGTACATTTGATCAGGAAATAGTGGGCTGTGTACGCCTCTCTCTCTCCTCTTCTCAACAGATATATCAGCTATGCTACTCCCAAACATGAAAATCAAATAGGTAAATAATCTGTTTAATTTAGTAATACCTGAGGCTTTAATATGTGAGACTAGAAGACTCGATTTCTGAGCGTTAGGAGAGCACCTAACAAGTAGCACAACCCTGCAAGCCTCTCACTTTATTTTACTCTTCCTGACTAACTTTAATCATTGCTGTCACTGATCCTCGTTAGTTGCACTGTGGGTTAATCAGCAAGTGCCTTTTGCCTCGCTGCAGAAGAGGAAAAAAGGAGAGGAAAAGACCCTGTGCAGGAGAGGAGTCCGTAAAACATCCAGCAGGCTTAAAAAGCAGGGACACCTTCAGCAATCACACTGAATGAGTTGAAAAGCAGGGCCCTGGCACCTGACTGATCTGCGCTGACTGCCCCAAACTTAGTGTGACCAAATTCCCGGGAGAAGCATGAAACAAAACAATTCCTCAAATAATCATTCACAAAGGAGAAATCCAGAGCACCTGCAGCAACTGCATTTCACAGCCATGCCGGCACAATGCTGGCCCAGGGGAGAAGTATGGGGACTGCCAGCCAAGGAGCAAAACGGCAAGACTTGTCTCAAGGAACAACCAAGGAACGAAGGCAGGCTCACTCACACACTGGACACCCCATTTATACTTACATGCACTGAACCCAAGCCTGCCCATCACCTTATTACACCCTTTTAACTTGTACAGGGTGAGGGGAACATGCTCACCTGGTTAAATACTGCTAAAGCTCCTGCTATACTGAATATCTATTTGCAGGTCTTCCAAGGAATGAGATGGAGGAAGAGAGCACTTCTCTTTGCTCGTGAAGGTTGTGTGCCCAGATAGGCCACACGTCACTCCTTTTGACATACACTCTCGTGTTGCTACCAGCCTAGGAGACAAAATAGAAGGAAAGAAAATGGTGACATGTCTTTTATTAAAAAAGGACTAACTTAAGACTTCTCAGATTTTATTTTCCAGGGACATCAGATATTAATTCTACCTTTATGCAGACAAGGCTTCAGGATTTGGCTCGGTAAGAATCACACCTAGAGAAGTGCATTAGCTGGGTTTTTTAAGTATTTTCACAGTTTTGTAAGAATCCCAGCATGATGGACTCCTGCCTCTTGGCCACAACTGTGGAAGAGATTATCCTGAAAATCAAGCAGAACTTCAACATCTCCAATCATCTGGCAAAGCATCGCCAGCCCATCGAGGGAG
>VZRE01014893.1:266544-282622 GCA_013396775.1 Cephalopterus ornatus | reverse complement strand
CGGCGCGGGGCGGTCGCTCCCCCCGCGGCCGGTCCCTCCCCGGCACTGCCCCTGACGCTGTCCCGGCGGAGCGGAGATTGGGAGCCGCCGCTCTAGGGGCGGGCCCGTCTCCGGTTTAATCTCCGGCTCCGCCGGGATTACGGTCGCAGGATAGTCTCTAATCCGCGACACCGGCCACCGGGGGCTGCTCGCCCCAGCCAGCAGCAAAGGCACCGCGGAGAGGGGGCAGGTAGGTCCCTCCGGTCTCCCCCGGTGCTCGCGCCCCCGGGATCGCTGCCTTGTCCTCCGGGAGGCTCCATGGCTGGAGGCTGCCGGGCGCTCGGACCCCTCACCTCTCCGTTTTCTCCTCCACACGCCACCCAGTCCTCCCTGACCTATCTCTCTTCGCCGGCCCCGCTTTCCTCCCGCAACCCGGCTGACTCTCCTCTTCCTCCTCCTCCCCCCGGCGCCGAGCAGCAAGGAAGAGACTCCAGGGCTCGGCAGCCCTGGCAGGTGGCAGCGCCCCGGGACTGTTTGCTTTACCGTCCTCCTGCCACTTCTCACCTTAGCGGCTGGCACCTTCCCACGGGTGGGTGACATAGCCCGCGAGAGCAGGGGGAGACAGAGCCCTGCCTGGGTAACCCTACCCACCTGGGTAACCCAGCGGTCTGGCACAGCCCCTGCCCGGATCGTAGTGCGGGGGGCTTCGGCATGGCCTCTTGCTCTGCTGATACTCATAGTGACACCAGCTCCAAACTCCCTTTACTTTCGTTTTTTTTCTGCTTTAATTTTTAATCGCCTGTGGGAATGACATATGTTTCTGAAGGCTGGAAGCGGCTGCCGCGGGGATCAGGTGTCAGGGTGTTGGGGTGCCGGAGCAGGGGGCGCGGGCAGGGAGAGTGATGCTGGCCGTCACGGACGCTGCTGGGGCCGGCTGGGCCATGCGTGCGGTGATCCCACAGGCTGTGGTATTTATAGAGCCTGGCTGCCCGGGATAGCGGCGTGGAAAGCCAGGCAGCACATTGCGTTCCTGCCGGCCACGCATGTCCTATGCCAGCCAGCATGGTGGCCCACTCTGCCGGGGCAGCTTTGAAAGTCTCACTGGAGAGAAATTCTCCCCAAGGGAAACTGAGACACAACAGGTGACTGCTAGACCTGGGGTCCCTGGGCTGGGCTAGCTCTGTGGTGGCATGGGTGAGACAGGGGACCTGGCAAGTCCCCAACAGGTGGGACGGAGGGGAAGCAGATCTCTGGCTGGCTGTGGAGGGCATGGCTGTGCTGAGCTGCCACGGAGGAGACGGGGAATTTTCCACTGGTGTTTGGATCAGGCCCAAGGTGAGCCGTTAGACCTGCATGGTCCCTGCTGCTGGCCTCCTTGTGGCTTCATGGGGGTACCCCCGAGAAAGCCCTCTTTGCCTGGTGACACTGACCTGTCTCCCAGAACGAAACACTGGTGTGCCCTGGCTCTGGTGGCCAGGGATGCTGAGGGGCAGTGGGACACCCCAGCCCACTCGTGGGTGGCATGGGGGGTGCCAGCACTGCGGGGGACCCTGGCTGAGGCGTAAAGGGCCCCACAGCACCCGGCCGTGCTGCAGCTGTAATCACACGCCGGGGCTGCAGCCACGGCAAACAAACAGGCATCGGCAGAGCCTATTTTCCTTGGCACATGGGGATGGGGGGAAGGAGCGGGATCCCACGGGCTCCTTTGGAAGTGCAGCCCTTGAGAAAACAGAGGCGGGTCGGGGACAGGATGGGCCCCCCATGTCCCCAGCTCTCCTCACCGCATGGATCTCAGCCACCTTGTGCCTCCCCAGCTGCTGACGCAGGTCTGGGACCGGCTGGTTCCCCCATGCCAGCGGGGCACAGCCAGCCCAGTCCTGGTGTCCCCATGGAGCAGATGCCAGGCTGGCAGGGTGGTCCAGTGGTGAGAGTGGCACAGGCAGGGGCAGAGGGGCAGATTATGGCCCCTGGTTAAGACAGGGTGATGTGTTGGGGGTGCTGGGGGCACACGGGGCTGTGGCTGAGACTAGTCCCTCCTGTGACCCCAGTGCTGCCTGCAGCAAATGGCAGCTTGGATATTTTGCCATTGACAGCTTGGTTTCATGCTGCCAGGGACAGGTGTGTTTTGGGGAGTGGGAACTCCTGGAAAGCACCTCATTTTCAAGGCAAAATGCATCTCCAGAGGTGCGATAGAAACCTGATGTGTTCTTTTACAGGCATTACATGCCCATCAGTCCCTGCAGTGCCACCACCTGTGCCACTATGCTCCCTGGGTGACCCTGTGCTTCTGATGGGCAGCGTTTTAAGTTTAAAACAAAGCCCATCATATAGCCTATAACTGCCAGAGATGTTTTGGGCTCAAGCTGGCGTCTCACCCAGCCTTTCCTAGAGCCACACTGCGTGCCACCAGCCTCGTGCTGTGCCCACCCTGTCCCTGTGCCCATGCTGTCAGCCACCTCTGCTGCCTGACCTTGTACCACACAGACTCAAGCCGGCCTGCGTCAGCAACAGCCTGGGCTGTCCCAGTGCTGGACACTGCAACCATTGCCTGGCCTTAGCTTCCTCACTGCTCTTCCCGGATTGCCTCAGTAGTGGTGCTTGGATGTGGGAGGACATGGTGGGGTGGTGGTGGCCAGTACCTGTGCCATGGCCCCATCTTGGGGTGTGTGCCTGACAGGGGATGCCATGGCTGAGCCATGCCATGGCTCTGGTGCTGGAAAACCCACCCCATGGCCCTACCACGATGTTTGGCTCTACCACCCCCTTCCCTGCAGTGCCCTTCCCCTCCCTGATGTGTCCCAGACCCCAGCATGTCTGTTGCTTTGGGACAGTGGCCACGGGCCAGCTCAGCTGTCAGCACGTTCTGTCTGCAGGCGCATTCCCAGGCTCAGGCAGAGCTGTCCCCCAGGACATGGGTGCCACTTGTGCTCTTTGAGGGAAGACCCTGGATGAGCAGTGCTGTCAGCGTGATGGGGCAGAGATGGCCCAGAACTGCCAGTGCAGGTGTTGGTGCTGCCAGAGCCAGGACTGCAGCTTCCAGCGCCGCTTCATCCTTCTTGTTACTACCAATTCTGTCCTGGCTGCAGCATGGGGGCATTGCCTGAGCCATGGTGCGCTATTTGGGGTTGGAAGCCCAGGTAGCCCTGGGGTGAGGTGAGCCCAGAAGTAGTGCCCACTTTGCCCAGCTTGTGCTGGAAGCGTGAGTGGGGCAGGCTGGCATGGCTGCCTGGTGGGGCTGTCATGTCCTGAGGAGCTCTGGTGGGGCTTTCTCAGGAGGGTCTCCAGCAGATCTCTTTGGGGAACGACTACACTGGAGCAACCCAGAGGGGCTTTCCAGACGTGCACTGGGCAGGTTGTCTCCAATTGTCCCTTCCTACAGCTGTTGGGGTCCCCATGCCCATGGGGGTAACCCCAGAGCCCTTGCCCCAAAGGTGAGGTGCCTGGCCATCCCCTGAAAAGCTGGATTTGCCCCGTTGGGTGGCTGCTTCCCCTGGGAGAGGTGGGACCATAACACTGCCTTTGCTTGGCTGGGAGATGGAGAAGGGAAATGCCATAGGTTAAAACCAGGTTTGGAGTGCTAATTTTAGGAAGGCAGGTTGTAGGGAAAGCCACAGCCGTGTGTGATTCAGGTGAATGGCAGACCTTGCTGCCAAGGCTGTCCCAGAGAATTGTCTGTGGAGGGGCAAGGGGATGGGGTGTTCTCTGCTGTGTGCCCTGCTGGGGTCAACTTCCCTGGGGAGGTGTTGCCCAGGGACCCCCGAGATTTGGACTGTTGCCCCAGATCTGCCCATGTGCCCACACACCCCTGTGCCCACAGCAGTGCTGGAGGCTGACCAGGGACCCAAAGCTGAGGGCCACTCCATGCCCAGTGGTGGTACTGGGGGTAACTCTGGGCCTGGGGCTGATGGCAGTGGGGGGACACAAGTGGCATCCCTGCCCACTTGCCCATGCTATCTGTCTCTCTGGGCACATTCTGTCACCAGCACAACCCCAGGGAACATGAGACTTGTGTGCCCAGCTCCGCTGAAACCCGAACGGCCACCTGGGCAGGCGGGCATGGACGGGGGGGCTGCTGTCCCCCTGGCACACACTGGCAGCAGTGGGATACCTGGCTGCCATCACGCAGGCCGGCAGCTGCGCCAGGCTTGGTGCTAAAGCCGGATTACCACCCGGAATAGTCCCATGGCCCCAGATGGGCCGGATTAGTGAGGATTCATCTGCAGAGGGAGAGGAGATGGGGAGGGGGTCTCTGCCCTGTGGGGGTCCCTGGCCTGGGGCAGCGCTCACCTGCTGCCAGGGAAACCTTCATTCCCCATGCTTGGGAGCAGTGGGTGCTCCCAGGTGGGTGAAGTGGGCTATGGGAATGCAGTGGGTCATGGCCCCCCAGGTTGGTGCTGCCTGGTGCAGGCTGGCAGGCACTGGCTGCCTTTCTCCATGTGTGCCATACTCCCACTGGCACAGCGTGCGCTGGTAGGGACTGTGCCGTGCCAAGGCTTGATCGGGGGAACCAGCATAGTGCAAGAGCCAGGCTCTCCCAGGGTGGTCCCTGTCCTCCTGGACACATTGCCAGATGTAATGGACCGGCATCTGACGTTGTCTACCGGCATTGCTGACAGAGCTCCCCAGCCCCAGCCCCCTGCTCCTGCCTTGCCTTGCTCCCAGATGGGATTTTCCACCTTTTAAGTAAGTCTTTGTGGCAGAGGGATGCAGCCCCTTCCAGGATCAGAACCCCCACCATGGTGCCCTGGTCCCCGAGGAAGGCTGGCAGGCGGCTGTGGTGAACCTGGGACTGCCTGCCTGCCAGGGCAAGGTAGGGATCTGGGAATCCTGCCGCCCTAAACACATGTCCCTATCCCAGCGAGGGCGGGCAGGCATCTGTGCTGGCTGGGATGCGGCGTGCGAGACCAAACGTAGCCTCCCCTGGTGTGCAGACGTGGCCAGCGGGAGGGTACGTGCTGCCACATGCATCCAGCTCCGTGTTCCGTCTGCAGGGGCTGCGGGACGGCACCAAGGCCTGGCTCGGGCTGCCTGGCCACAACATAGTGTTGGTGGGACGGATGATGTCCCTGGTGTCATCAAGCAGTGGGAGAAGCCTGGGAGAGGTGGGAGGTCTGTCTGCAGTGGGGCTGTCCCTGTTGTTGTCACCCAGAGCCGGCAGCCAGTGGAGAGGCGCATGCTGGGAAATCAATGCAGTTTGTTCAGCACCCCCAGGAACAAGGCCCTGGGTGCTGCAGAGGGGGGGTTCTGTGCCCGTGCACGTGGCCAGGCCCACACCATCAGACTGGGTGAGCGGGTGCTGCGGCTGCTGGTCAGGAGAGGGATGACACCAGGCAGCACATGGGGTGCCCAATGTGGCAGAGAAGACAGCAGCATCCCATCTGTGTGGTGGCACCCTGAGGGAACTGATCCCTGGGAAGATACCGTTTGTCTGGAGCAGAGGGTCTCCAGCTGAGGTGGGCACACAGTGAGAAAGGTGAAACCACCACCCCCAGCCCAGGGAGACCCACGCCACCCCCTCAGGGCCACCCGCCACTCTGTATTTGTTGTTCTGCCCAGCCTTATCACAAGGCAAACAGCAGCAGGCAGGGCACATGCTGCCCAATCGAAGCGTCTTCCGCTCCCTCCCCTTTCGTCTCCCCCCCTGCCCTGGCCACTGCCACCAGGAGACCCTGGCCGAGGGGCAAAGGCCAGGGCCAGCTGAGGAGGTGGTAGCAAGTGGTGCCGTGGCTGTGCCAGGGCTGTGCCAGGGCTGCCTGGTGGGAGGAAGTGTCTGGGTGGCAGCACGAAGCCTGGTGCATGCTGAATGAGACCGGCGCTGCCGCTTGCTATTCCAAGAGACGCTTGGAGAAAGAAGTTGGTATTTCCTGAGCTGCCCAGAGAGGTGTAATTATAACCTGGGAAAAGAAAAGGTCTGCAGAGGACAGTGCCCAGCCTTCCTGGCGCCCGCGGGGGAGCGGGCAGGGGAGCTGGCAGCTCCTGCCTGCCACGGGTGGGATGTGGTGAGCCCTGACCGCAGGCAGCACAGTGGCACTGGGGGGCTTAGGGAGGTGATGGAGCATCAGGGATCTGGTGTCCCCGCTTGATCCCATACCAGGAGTGGTGGGTTTGGTGTTGCCTGCCTGTAGCAGTGGGAAGGCGCAGAGTTAACGGTGGCGTTTGGACGTGCTGGCAGCCTTGTTTGTGCCTGGATCCATCCCAAGCGGAGGCCTAGTGGAGGGGATAAATCATCACCCAGAGCCCGCCCTGTGCTTCCCTCTTGTCCCCCGCATGTCTGAGCCTTCCCATTCTGGTCCCTGCTGGCCTGTGTTCTGCCTCAGTTTCCCCACCTGGCTCGGTGCTGCAGGCAAGGTGGCCCAGACATGTGCCCCCCATCTTGGGCCAACCTTATGGGCTCAGCTCACCGACAGTGCCAGGAGCCATTGTGTGGACTGGGATGACCCTGCCAGATCGCCTTTGTAGCCTGCATGGGCAGGGACGGACAGGGCAGCAGCTCAGGAGACCGGAGGTACTGGCACCCACACCCTGCCGTGTCATCCTTCCCTTGCGTGCCAGGAGGACGGCTATACCTGACTGTGCTGTGGGAAGGCTCCCGTGGTCTCTAGGGACACCAATCCCCTGTGAACATAAAGATGAGCATGTCCCCTGCTCATCCCATGGGGACCCCAGGCACCGGGGGGATGGGGCAGCAGCATCCTCCCGGGGTTGGGGACCAGACTACATCCCGGCCAGCCCTCACCTCCAGCTGGGTGGCATCGTCTCTTGGCCGGATGTAGCCCCAGCAAGGAGCCCCCTGGCCAGCCGGACAGGACCCCAGCCCCCTGGGGCGGCGGGCGGCGGCGGGACCCTGCCCCGGCTGCCAGCCTGCCCCAGAAAGCCACCCTGTGCCGTTTCCCAGCGGGGCGGGGAGGGCCGGGGCTTGCACAGAGGCGGCTTTGTGCGGCGTGCCAAGGCGTCCCGCGCTCGGCAGCCCGGCCGCCTTCCCCTGCCAAGGAGCTGTCTCCCGGCCCCGCGCTCTTTCCTGCTCCGTTTGTCCAGCCCTGACGTGCCCCCAAGCCCCCCGCCTTGGCACCCCGGCAGCGGCGGGACGCGGGTGAGCCCTTCGCGCCGGGCAGCACCACGGGCTTTACATAACGGTGGTGGCTGGGGGGCCCCCGATCTCCCCACCCCATCCTCAGCCACCCTCTCAAACGGCCCTGCTTGCCTATCGGCGCCCGTCTCCAGGAGGGGAAACTGAGGCACGGAGCCGGGAACTGCAGGCAGGGGAGCAGAGGTGGGCAGGCGGCGGGGATGGGGGCTCTGGGGCTGGGCAGTGCCGTGGTGTGGGCAAGGGGGTGGGTTGGGCTGTGGGACGGCTGGCCAGGCGAGGGGACTGTCCCACCTTAGGACACCAGTGCAGCAGTTGGAGCTGGGACAGAACTCCATGGGGCATTGTGTGCTGAGCAGGCAGAAGAGAGAAGCCCAGGCATGGTGATGCCTGGCTGGGTGACCCTCTCATCCCAAGGTGCTTGTCCCTGCAGTGCCACCAGCGCTGGTGCTGAGCCCAACTCCAGTGTCACTGGTGGACGCGGGACTTGTGAGACTTCAGGCCAGCCTCTCTAGTGCTCCTGCCCAGACCTGGACCTCTGTTGCCTCCCTCTTGCAGAGCCCGAGGAGAGCCCACAGCGATTCCAGCTCTCTCCCAACCATGGATACCACAGATGTGCCCCTCCAGGCCGAGATGGTGGAGCTAGTGCCCAATGGGAAGCACGCGGCCATGCTCACTGCCTCTGCTGTCCCCTCGCTGACGGGTGACAGGTAGGGGCTCCGGGGCAAGTGGGATTGCCAGGGACTTGGGGGGTGTCCTCCCAGGTGCTCCCTGCCCTTGCAGTACCAGCCAGTGCTGATGGCCCCTGGCTGTGCTTTGGCTTCACCCCCATCCCTCCATGACCAGGTTTGAGGAGAACCAGACTGGTGTGGCAGAGATGGAGGAGTTCCTGCCCCACGGTGCCGAGAAGAAGCAGACACACTTCACTGATGTGAGTATCGGTGTGGGCATGGTGGTGGGGATGGGATGGGGCTAGTTCCCAGTGTGACTGGTGCATCCCCTCCCCATTGTGTCCCATGAACAGTTCGAAGGAAAGACGTCTTTTGGGATGTCTGTCTTCAACCTGAGCAATGCCATTATGGGCAGTGGCATCCTGGGGCTGGCCTATGCCATGGCCAACACCGGCATCATCCTCTTCCTGTGAGTGCCATGGGGGCCTGAGGGGGTCCAGGTCTTGGGGGCTCCTCCGAGGGGATCAGTGGGTGCAGGAAAGATAGAAGTCTCTGACTTTGGGTAATGCAGGGACCAGTGTCCTGCTGGCTGAGCAATGCCCATTGCTGGCATGAGCCTGCCTGTCCTGCTGGGTGCTGTGACCCACTGGGGACACAGAGGAGGAGGGTGAAGGTTTGCCTTCTTACTACAAGTTCAGATTACCACAAGTGACCCAAAGGATGTGAGTGCCAGCTCCATTGGGCATAGAGACATGGATCACAGGGTCCCTGCACCCTACAGCCTGTCTGCCCTGTGAGCACCCAGACGGTGAGGGACTGGTGTCCTACCAGGACAGCTGCCCACAGGCAGAGCCTGTCTGTGCAGGGTTTGCTCTACAGTTGTGTCTGAGCCCTGTGCTGTGACCCACTGGTGACTGTGCTGTCCTCCTGCAGCTTCCTCCTGACAGCAGTGGCCCTGCTCTCCAGCTACTCCATCCACCTACTGCTCAAGTCCTCAGGCATTGTAGGTGAGTGCCAGGTCCTTGGCAGGTCTGTGCCAGGGGTTCCCATCCTGAGCCTCACCCCACCACTGCTCCCCATCCCACAGGCATCCGCGCCTATGAGCAGTTGGGCTACCGAGCCTTTGGCACACCAGGGAAGCTGGCAGCAGCCATTGCCATCACGCTGCAGAACATTGGAGGTGAGGATGGGGCTGGGGGGACCTGTTGAGGCTGGGAATGAGGGATGGGACCAGAGCACACCAGCACAGCACGACCTTGCTCTGCCCTGCAGCCATGTCCAGCTACCTGTATATCGTCAAGTCCGAAGTGCCTCTGGTCATCCAGACCTTCCTCAACCTGGAGGAGAAGACCACGTGAGTGCCTCCTGCCCACACTGCCTGCGTGCCTTCCCCGGACAGGCGCCGGCACTCTGGCTCCAGCTGTGCAGCCCATGGCAGGGATTTACTATCATTAAGCCACTACTATTTTTGATAACTGACAGTGCTGAATAAGCCCCTGGGTGAGATTAAACTGAGCTGAACTTCCAATCCCTGCTCCTCACATCCCCTTGGGATCAGGCTTTCCTCCTTGAGCAGAACCTGAGGCTATGGGGTGGGGGGCGGGAGCTCTGGTTGGGAATAAGTCCCCCTACCTCATGCCCACATCCCCACCAGCAGCTCTAGTCTTTGGGGGTGTACCACTGTGGGGGTAGGCAGGACCCAGCAGAAGGGCCCTCAGGGATGCTGCCCTCAGGGGTCCTCAAGAATACCATCTCAGAGGTCTCCAGGAATGTTTGCAAGCAGGGATACCAGCCTCAGGGGACACCAGTACCCCTGGGGTTTGCCAGCTTCAGGGACCCTTAAGAGTGGCAAACAGCCCCTGCAGTGGCTGCCTCTGCCTCCCTTGCCCCAGCAGACTGGGGTGGTGAGCAGACCCTCTGCTTCCAGGGACTGGTACGTGAATGGGAACTACCTGGTGATCCTGGTTTCTGTCACCATTATCCTGCCCCTGGCCCTCATGAAGCAGCTGGGTAAGTCAGAGGGATGCTACCCTATGGTCTGGCACCCTGGGTCCCCCGCTGGGTTGCAGTACCAGCCTGGAGGTGCTGGGCATGGAGGGGGCACCTAGGCAGTGCAAAGGTCCTGCCTGCACCCACTGGCCACTCTTCTTCCTCCTTAGGCTACCTTGGCTACGCCAGTGGCTTCTCCCTCAGCTGTATGGTCTTCTTCCTCATCTCGGTGAGCACCCGCTGGCACGTGCCGGTGCCTTGGGGTGCCAAGCATCCCTCCTGCCAGGAGGTGCGGCCGGGCTGGTTGCTGTGGGGACAGCAGAGACAGCAGGGACAGCAGGCGCTCGGGGCTGCGGAGACGCTGTGGCGGTGCTGTCAAGCTGCTGGGTTATTTTCGGCTGAAGGAACCGAGTGTCATGGAAAGGGAGAGGGAGAGGGTGCTGGGGGGGCAATCACACATGTGGCCCCTCCACGTGCCACTGCCCTGCTCTGTCCTGCTGCCCACCCTCACAGGGGCAGGTGGGGGGGAACAAGCATCGCCATGGGGCAGCGCCAGAAAAGGGTGCCCCATAGAGGGGTCCCAGCAGGGGCACTGGCACCCTCCTGCTGGGCTTGGGTAGTGGGTGCTAGGAGTTGGTGGCATCAAGAGCTGACTGTTCCCATGTGCCTCCTACCCCAGGTCATCTACAAGAAGTTTCAGATCCCCTGCCCACTTCCTGAGCAGGAGGGGAACCTTACGGGCATCCTCAACGTCACCTCTGTCAGCACTAGTGACTACCAGAATGGCTACACTGTCCTCCAGGCCCCCGAGCAGGACACCTGCAGCCCCAGCTTCTTCACCCTGAACTCCCAGGTAAGGTCCCCTGAGGCTCTGAGTGAGCCCCCTCCCTGTGCACTCCATGAAGACAGGTGGTCCCGGTGCTGGCACTTGGCCCCCAGCAGTCAGTTGCCTTCCTCTTGCACAGACAGCGTACACCATCCCCATCATGGCCTTCGCTTTTGTCTGCCACCCCGAGGTCCTGCCCATCTACACCGAGCTGAAGGAGTGAGTCCTGGGTGGGGGCACCCACGGGGAGGGGTGGGCTTCGTCCTGCGCCCACCCAAAGGCAGTGCCGTCCGTGTGTGGGACCTGCGCCGGGGCATCGTGGGGAGGTGGGTGATATGACCCTGGGTGGGTGGGCTGGGGTGGTGGGTGACAGGACCTGGGATGGGTGAGCAGGTGGGTGGTGGGTGATATCACCCTTGGGAGATTCATGATATAACCTGGCTTAGGTGATATCACCCCTGGGAGGTGGGTAATGTGGGTCAGGATGGGCAGTGGGTAACACAACCCCTAAGAAGTGGGTGCCATGCCCCAGGTTGGGTGGTATGACCCCTGGGAGGTGGCTGTTAAGACCCAGTGCGGGTGGATGGTGGTGAGTGGTATCGCCCCTGGGAGATGGGTGATGTGACATGGAATGGATGATGGGTGGTATGACCCCTTTGAGGTGGGTGTTGTGACCCGAGATGGGTGGGTGGGTGGTTGATTGGTGGTGGGTGATCCAACTCACCACACAGCCCAGGAAGGGGGGTGCAGCCCTTCTCCACACAGCCCTCACACACTCCAAGGTGCTCTGGCAACACCCCACCTTCTTGGGTGGGTGCTCAGTGTCAGCAGGTGCCACGGGGCTGTGCTGAGCCCACCGTCTCTCACAGTCCCTCCAAGAAGAAGATGCAGTGCATCTCCAACATCTCCATCACGGTCATGTACCTCATGTACTTCTTGGCTGCCCTCTTTGGCTACCTCACATTTTACGGTGAGCCCTCGGGGAGGGGGCTGGGTGCCCTGCTGGCATGTGGTGCCAGGGGGGTGGTGGTGCTGGGGCTCACCCAGCGGCTCCCCACCGGTGTCCGCAGGCCGTGTGGAGTCAGAGCTGCTGCACACGTACAACAAAGTGGACCCCTTTGACGTGCTCATCCTGTGTGTGCGGGTGGCTGTGCTGACAGCTGTCACCCTCACCGTCCCCATCGTCCTCTTCCCGGTGAGTGGCCCTGCAGGAATGCTAGGTGGCTTCAACACCAGGCCTTGAGAGGGGAAACTGAGGCAGCCATGAAGACAGGAATTGGGGAACGGGATGTGCTGGGTGCCAGGAACAGGGCTGGCGCAGAGGGTTGGTGGGGACCAGCAGGGCCATGAGGACAGGGCTGGATGGGAAGAGGTGACAGGAACCAGTGGGGCATCAGGGTCAAGGCTTGGGCAGGGGAAGGGGTGATGGGGACCAGAAGGATTGCAAGTGACAGGGATGGACTTTGGCTCCAAGGATGGAGTGTGACACCCTGTTCTTGTCCCCAGGTGCGCCGGGCTATCCAGCAGATGCTGTTCCAAGGGAAAGACTTCAGCTGGATCCGCCACATCACCATTGCAGTGGTCCTGCTGACCTTCATCAACCTCCTGGTGATCTTTGCCCCCTCCATTCTTGGCATCTTTGGCTTGATTGGTAGGTGGCAGTGCCCTACTCCTGTCCCCCTTGGGCATGGGGTATCGCAGCAGCACACCAGCCTCTGTCCTGCCTGGCACTTGGCGTTGACTGATGCCCTGTGCCTCAGTTTCCCCTTCTCACCATGCCAGGACCAGCTGGTGTACAGGGCATCCGCCATCCCATTCCCATCCTGGCAAGCTGGTTCCTGCAGTGCAGTGCAGCACTTGCTCTTCCCCTGCGTGTTTCTCTTGATCCCCCCAGCCAGGCTCCCCCCTCTCAGTGCTCAGCTCCGTGCCAAGGCCCTGGCTGCGGGAGGGGGGTGGGGACAGTGCCAGCACACCGAGTCCCTGGGTTCCTGGAAGGGTTTGCCAGGGCTGGGAGGGGAGTGAGGGGGGACGGGGGGGACAAGACCTTGCCTGGCAGTGGGGCTGGCAGGGCTGAGCCACAGCGTTGGAGGCCCCTATCTACTCTGTCCCTGTCTGCTCCAGGTGCCACCTCTGCTCCTTGCCTCATCTTCATCTTCCCCGCCATCTTCTACATCCGCATCATGCCCAAGGACAAGGAGCCGCTGCGCTCCACCCCCAAAATATTGGTAAGTGTGGGCAGGGGGTACAAGGACGGGGACAGGAACAGGGGTTCTGAGGCTGGCTGGGAACTCCATCACCCTGGCTGTCCCTGAGCCCTCCCTTGTCCCCACAGGCTGCCTGCTTCGCCCTCCTCGGGGTGGTCTTCATGATCATGAGCTTGAGCTTCATCATCATCGACTGGGCCACGGGTGGGGGCAAGAGCGGCGGCAGCCACTAGCCAGCACCGGGTGCCCATGCCAACCCCGCCCCAACTGGTGCCCCAGGGAGAGCCAGCCCCGGGCTCAGCCCCCATGCTGCAGCCCCACTGGGATTCCCTGGGGACTTCTGCCCATCACCTCTGGTGGTGGTGAGGGGGCATGAGCCATGGCAGGCATGGGGACTCCTTGACCTGTGCCCGGGATGGGGCAGCGAGTCCGGGGCAGGTCCTGTGCCCCCCAGCCACTCCAGCGGGTACCCTCCCTGCTCCACGCCTCAGTTTCCCCATCTGTAAAATGGGGAGAATAATACTGCCCTACCTCACCCGGAGCTGGCTGTCAGGTGGAGCTCATCTCTGCACCCCCAGAGCCGGCAGCAGCAGACACTGCCAGGGGCGTGTGGCACTGCCCGCCGTGGGGACCGAGGACTGGGGGCACTTTCCTGGCCTCCCCAAGCAGCATCAAGAGCCCTGATGAACAGTGTCCCTGGTGGCTGGAATCTGTCAGAGCAGTCAGATCTGTGACAGCACCTGAGCCCAAGCCACCCACCCTCTCCCCCTGACGTCCCCCAGTCCCCAGAAAGATGCCACCCCACTCCCCTGGCATCAAGGGGGTACCCCAGTCCCCGTGGGCAAGGGTGGTCCTTCTGCTGTGGCTGGTGGTACCCAGCCCGTTGCTCTGGAGCCTGCTGGGCTCCTGGTGCCTGCAGATGGAACCCTGTTGACCCCTAGACCATGTTTGGGGACCGGCTGCATTGCTCTGGGGAGGTGACACGCACGCCAGGGGCTTGGTGCCCACTGGCATCCTGCCCGTGCTGCAGCTTGGCTGCAGGGGGCATGGCCCACCCGAGGGGCACAGGGGAGTGGGGGCTGGTCTGGGGACAGTGCTCACTGAGTGTCAGCTCAGGGCTGCAGAGACACCCCCTGTCTGCATGCCCAGATACCAGGGTGATGGGCACCCCAGCAACCCAAGCTGTCCCCGCTCGCCTTGCACCCTAGGCCAGCACCCAGGCCCCCACAGCCCTCACCCATCCATCCATCCATCCATGCTGCTGGGACACCCCAAACCATGCCAAAACCTGGAGGATGGCTCTCCCACCCCCGGCCTCCCTTCCCAGCATATGGAGGGCAGCCCGGCAGGGTGGGCAGCACGGGGTCAGGGTGGAGGTGTCTGTCCTGCAGCAAAGTACATAAGAGATGTATTTTTTTATTGGGTGGTGGAGGCTGGGATGCTTTTTATAAATACTGTACATAAGAGTAGATCTTTTTTAACGTGTTGTGTTGCTCTGGGTAGCTCTGTATAATGCTCATATCATATGGGGAGGGGAAGGGGTGGCACCATTGTGGACCCTCACCATCTGCCCGGGAACTGCTGGCTGCAGTGTGGCCCTGGTGTCCCTGTCCCCAGCCCAGCTGCCCTGTGGCCACCCCGACACATGTAAATTATTGGTGGGGGTGGTACTGGTGGCGGCGGGAGGATGGTGGTGAGAATAAAGATGTGAATGTGCCCAGGTCTCGGGTGTCACTGGGGCAGGCAAGGAGCTGGTATGAAGGCTGGCACCCGGCACACGGCGTCCTGAGGTGGCACAGACAGATGGACAAGCGTGCATGGACGTGTGTGAGGACAACAGGGATGTGTGGACACGGATGTGCAGGGTTAGTGCATGTGCATGCACGGCAGGACAGAGAGCATGGATGTACAGCAGGACAGTGCAGATACACGGACACGGATGCGCAGGGACCCCTGTGGGAGTGGGACCCCTGTGGGAACAGGACACCTGTGGGAGTTGGACCCTGGGGAAACAGAATTCCTGGGGAGCAAAACCCCAGGGGAGCAGGACACCTGTGAGAACAGGACCCCCAAGACAGTGGGACATGTGTGGGAGCAAGACCCTGGGGAGTGAGACACACGTGGGAGCAGGACTCCCAGGGAGCAGGACATGTGCAGGAGCAGGAACCCCAGGAAGCGGGACTGCCGTGACACTAATATCTGTTGGGAGTGGGGCTCCTGAGGAAGCAGGGCTGCAGTAGAA
Organism: Cephalopterus ornatus; assembly: GCA_013396775.1. Classification (NCBI taxonomy): domain Eukaryota; kingdom Metazoa; phylum Chordata; class Aves; order Passeriformes; family Cotingidae; genus Cephalopterus; species Cephalopterus ornatus. Next base: position 267,627 of record VZRE01014893.1, on the reverse strand, counting down.
GTGGGGCTGGGGCATCTTGTGCTCAGTGCCAGGGCAGGGGGTGCCCCAAGTGCCCCCTGGACCAGCCCAAAGCCCCCAGCCCTCGCCCATGGCACAGTGTGGCATGGGGGGGTTGAGCCCCCTGGCTCCCCCAGCCCTGGCCCCTCGCTTCTGTCTGCCGGCCCCAGGCCCGGGCTCAGCGCCAGCTCGTTAGTGAAGCCTTATTAGCACGGCAGCCCGCTCCCACGGGAACAGCCCTGCTCCTGCCACGCCAAGCCCACGGGTGCAGACCCCACAGAGGATGCCGCCCTCCTTCCCCTGGCATTGCCCTTCTGAGTTAGAGCATCCTTGGCTGTCCCCACCCTGCTTGGTGGGTGCCAGTGGAGGGGGTGGGCAGGGGCTGGGGAGTCCGGGCGGGCATGAGGTGCTGTTGTAGGGCTGGCATGGAGTGAGGGCGGCTGCCTGGGCACAGGCCAGCCCCGTGGGGCAACTTACACAGCCGGCCCACCTCCTCAGGTGGCGTAGGGGGTCTAGTTCCCAAGGGAGCAGCCGTGGGAGCCGGGGGATGGGGCAAGCGCCTAGGGTGCCCCCTGTTCTGGCAGAGAGCTGCAGATGCCTGGTCCAGGCCAGTCCCATCCTGCCCCATCCCTTGTCACAGGCACCGCCAGCCCTGGTACCCACCAAGGGGCCCCCTCTTCCATCAGTGTGGCATGTGGGTCCCTGCGGGCTGAGCACCAGGGGCAATGATGGAACAAGGGGATCCCCATGGTCTGAGCCACCACCCCATGACACCGCGTCCCCGCAGAAGGTGGCCCTGAGACAAAACATCACCCACACCGCTGGCCCCAGGGCTGCACCTACTGCTCTGCATCCAGAGGGCCCCAGGCACCACCCAGCCTCCATCTCCCTCGCCACGTCTGCCCTGTGGCACACCGCGGCCGGTGCCCGCCTGTCCCCTCACACACCGTGTCCTGCCCCACTCCTGTCCCTCCACACACCGTGTCCCCGCTCAATTCCCGTCCCCGTGTCCCCCCCGCGCCGCTTCCCGCCGTCGCCGCGCGGGGGCACGAGCTCCGGCGGGCCCGAGGCCCCGCCCCCGAGGCC